>JAWWEV010000083.1:132163247-132220311 GCA_035583235.1 Hafferia zeledoni | reverse complement strand
CAAAAGAACCAACCTGTCTCCACCCTGGCAATTCACAGTCAACGACCTTCTTTGTTAACTGTCGGCCTGGGTCGTTACAGTGGCAGGAGAGAGAATTTACATAATAATTCCAACCTACAACACTGAGAATTGTGAAAAGTGAACTTACTGATTGTAAAGAACAGTAATATTAGAAATATTAAAAGATTTGTGGCATGCCTTCCTCTTATGAACGCTAATCTCTCAAGTTCTGGAAGCAAAAAAAATTATTACAAGCCTGTAATTTTTTGATTCTAATATTAACCAGGACCCAAGAATTTTTCTATAAGAACTTCAGTCATGGGAACTTCAATGTTTCTGGGATTCTGCTTGCACCACAGGCCTATGCAGACCATATCTTTACAGAGCTAATAATGGGAGGCATGTGCATTGCCAGGAGTCAATACAAGAGGGAACTGAAAACCCACTACATCAAAGCTGGAACTTCAGTTAAGCAAGTACCAGAGGTAAATCATTAGCTTTGCCTCAGGAGCTGTTGATGTTTTTTAAAAGGATTTCCTAGGCAGAACAGTGATCTGCATCTTAAGATCCACATCTTAACCATTGTTTTTTAAGCTATTGATAATTACATGAAGACCTGTGAACCATATGGTAATCACTTTCAAAATTTTGGATGCTGTTCAAGCCAGAAGGTCTAATGTCAGGTCTAGATCTAAAATCTCTGGGTATTTCACTGTTATTTTTTGGTTTATACAGGCAAAAGCTCCATTGAGAGAAGAAGTTAAAAAAGGGAAAAAAGAAAGCAGATGAGCAAGTGCTAAACTCCTTAGTGCTCTCCTGGGAACTGGTAGCAGCCATATCAACAAAAGTACTATTTTGCTGGTGTAAGTGAGGTTGTGGACATCCATCCTTGTCCAAGCTGGCTGTACTGACTGGAGATATTCTTGTACCCAAGCTGCTCATTGTTTGCCTGTCCCCATCCACAGCTTTTTGAATGAAAATAATCATGCCACTACTTCTGAGCCATCTGGGTGAACCAAAACCAAACTCCTGAGTGGACTGAGTCCACTGGCCACGCTGACAGCAAGTGTAGAAGGAAAGTGTCCCTCTGATTTTCCTACCTGCAAAAAGGGGATGGCAACAGCTCACAGTAAAGAGTAGGCAACAAAGAGCTGTAAATGCGATAGCACACTGAGTCTGTAGGGCTGATGAGCAAAAATGTCAAAAGCTTATTTTAGGATGGTGTGCTGCTATGGTTCCTATAGAACAGGAAGGTTTTTCTAGGGAAAACAGGTTTAAAGTATTCCATAGACAAGTACTGTGAAAGGATATGTTCAAAAAGCGTGCATGTGATGAATATGCAAGAGGTTGTGCAGACACATTAACTTTGGCTGGTTTTGCAGTCTCTATGTATCCTGAAGATAGCTTTTATATGGAATATATATATATATAGTATTTAACATAATTCAGTGCTTTTTCTCTATGAAAGAGCATAAAAAATCTTGACTTCTTGTGATGACAAATTGCAAAAATACCCTGAGAACTAATGTATTTAAATTGACTGATATAAAATGGAGGGGGTTTTTTTTCTTTATTTTTTTTTAAGGCTTGGAACATTTGCAGCAGTACAGACACTTTAATTCTTGCTCTGTGCTTAACTAATGGCAGCTGTATTCTCCAAAATTGTACATGTGGTCCTGTCCTCCCACATGCTCTAACAGCTAACCAACAAAAGCTCTTGGGAATTTTAAAAAAAAAGTTTCTGAGCTCAGGGCAAAGGAGGTTTTTACACTTATACTATGCTACAGACCTTTTATAAATCAGTTTATCAAAGTTAATATAAAGATGCAAATCTAAATTTTTAACTCTAACTGCGCATGTGGTAATTATTAATAAACTGATGGACAGCAGTTAAGTGCTCATTACATACTGAGTATTAGTTCTGCAAATGTCTCATTTACATTGCTTTTAACATTCAGATATCAAAATAAATCATTAAAACAACCATTGGCATTTTTAATTAGTGACAGATGATTTTTAGTGGAGCTCTAATTTTCTGGAGAACTGATACTTAATATTACTGTTGCTAACTGATAGACGAGTGAGAAGTTTCACTGACCCCAGTTTTATTTATTAAATGAAGTTTAAATAGCCAGGTTTGAAAATAGTGTGGCTAATTTAAGCATATTTTTTGGCAGTGTCATGTCTAGGGCAACATATTGTTCCAGAGACAGATGTTTTAGAAAAACGTTAACAATTGGCACAAATGACCATAACAAATGGAGAGTTAAAAAACACCCCTCTTTCCAGAGGAAGCATTTATGTAGGAATTATATTTATCAGCAGTGCTTAATTTGTAAAGATGTGTATTGGCACATGTTGCCTTACAGTCATGGTACTAAAAAATTCCAAGAAACTAGCTTGCAGTGCAAACAGAAAAAAAATATGTTAATACTTAAAAAGAACAAAGAAACCCCCTCCAATCCAGACCAAATAAACCAAGGTATTTTGCTGTCTGTATTTTAGGTTTGCAAGGGTTTCCCCTACACATTAATGCATGGCATAGTCTCCAGCTATGTAGCAGCCCTTTGTCCCTGTGTGCTAGAAACAGTCACTGTATCACAGGCAAACTCTGTTCAGGGTGGCTGTCTCATCCTTCCTTGATGTTCATAGGAGTTCTGTGACTGGCAACATACGCGGTGGTTTTAATGCTTTTATCACTTGGACTATCTACAAAAATGTTAGATCAGACTGGCCAGTCTTTGACTACCAATCTGCATTTAGTTTAAGAGGATTTCAAGTGTTGCCCCTGCACCAGGGCCATCACTTGTGACACTGCCTGATGCCGTTGGGTAATCTAAATACTAGACTATGCTCATCCTTGAGCCGTTGGAACACCCATTCACTGTTTACAGCTGGACTCTGCATTCGACCACTGCATTGAACTCTTGGTCTTTTGGCCAAGGAAAAATTTTTATGGTCTTTTGGCCAAGGAAAAATTTTTATAGTCTTCAGGATCAGAATTAGGATGTGTGCTGTCAAATGCAGAGAATATGATCTTTTTCCTGTTTAGCAGCACTAAGAGAAGCATCAGCCCAATGTCACTTTCATTAGTCAAATGTTCACCCAGAAAGATTTTGGGGGCGGGAAAAGAAGTAAAGTCTATGGAAACCCCAGACATTCGGTAGCCTTACTCAAGGTCAAGGATGTCCTGATTTACCCCTCAGATTCTACTGCAGTGCTGCAGCTTGCCATGTGTTGTGGGAAGCAAGGTCAGTCACTCTAAAAGAGATGTCTCTTGGTATTATGAATGTTCTCCCCACTTTGAGCTGCAGTGTCCTCCAGCACCTTGACCTCATATGCTGGAGGTGTGGCTGAGGGGAAACAACTCTGCATATGTAAGTGCATGATGCAGAACTAACTGGAGAGTTTCAGCTCCTTTTGAACCTTAATCAGCTTGAGACACCAAAATGTTAGGGGTTAAGGGCTCAAGGAACAACAAAGCAAGAGGGTGCTTTGCTGAGGCCAGATTTGCACCCCCCAACTTACAGGGAGGAGCAGAAGTTTTTGTGTGTGGTGGTGAAACCTCTGATACACATAAGACAGAAGGGGTGAGCACTTATCACTAGAAAATAACCATGACAAACCAACAATTGTTTTTCAACAAGCTGAGTTTTGAGCCAGGTAAGGGAAAAGGACCATAAGAAGCAGATCCTGCTAGGTGGGATAATGCTTTTTTCATGCCAATTTCTTCCCTTACACCACTGTCTCCGTTGTAAAACTCCCCACACTCTGGGGAAGTCCAGAAACGTTCACACGGAGGCCTGAAGGTATTTGTCCCTTCTGATGGGGGATAATTGGCTCAGCTATGCTGATGAGAGAGGCAGCTGTCATTTCTTAGAAGGTGTCATAAGTGATCAGAAATTCTTAAAGTGCACTGAGACTCATTTCTGGGGCCTTCCACCGGAGGACTGTGCATGATCCACAGTGTTGCATCAGACAGTGTGAGACTTTCCCCCCACCAGGGGAGGTACTTGGATGTTCCTACGTAAATCTAAATGTATACTAACCCATTGAACTCTATGTTTCATGGGCTTCTCCCACCCCTGACAGATCAAGACTTAGACCATCACTTCGACCAGCAGACATAGAAATTGCAAAAATCATTGCAATCAACAGGTGGTGGTACCTTTGCATTATCTACTCTTATCCTTTCTTTTTCTTTTCTATATGTATTTTCTTAAGTGATATTTTTATACTTGTTTTATAGTTATATTACTACAGATAATAATAACAACCAAAATGACTACATACCTCCTTTCCATTTCAACCAAATTGTTCCAAAACAAATCCGACACACACACACACATATATAAACAGCAGTCATTTGGTGTTTTTTCATTCTAATCCACCCCAAGGGATCTATTAACAAGAATCTCAGTTACCCTCACCTTCAGGGGCAGGTCATAACACTGAATCTGTAGTTTTAACAACTGTAAATATGGAAGTCCAATTCCCTTCCCCACCTGTGTCATTATTCTGGCATCATGCCAATAAAAGGCTGATGGCTGTTGAAATCAGGAGTTGCATTTAAAAACAAGGGCAGTCTGTGATAAATCTAACATATGGGTTTTAAATGCAAGCAATTACTAGGACTGAGCTGGTAAATAGGGACATGGCAATAAGGAAGCGAAGAGAGGAAAGTAGACAAAAAATTAATGGCAGGAAGCTAGGAAAAAGCAGAAGGAAAGAAAGATGATGAGGAAAGATGATGGAAAGAGAAGAATCATTTCTGGAAGAGAAGGGTGCATTAAAAGAGAACTTGCAGACCGTGGCAGCACATTGGGGAAAGAAGATGTACAGAAAAAGAGGGAAATTAATAATGTATTGCTCCATGGCACTTCAGTTCTGAAGTGGATTTTGGACTTATTACTTCAATCCTAAAGTTTTCCAGCTGAATTGGAATCAAGCCACCACTTCACTCTTCACATCTTATTAGGCAGTTCTTAGGTCAGAGCTTACTTATAAGTGCTCATAATGTCCCATCCTGACTATGGTGGCTTTACTACAACTTGGCTTCCTCGAGCCTTAAACGTCTTCCCTCTGGCACAGACCAAATGCAGCCACCACTGCATCCATCTGCAGATGGCCTTCCTTTTCATCCTGTCACTCTGAGTTTCCCCTTCTAGGACCTTTCAAGCAATTTCTTTGCTTACTTTACTTTTTTTTTTTTTTTTCATCATCCCATTGACATTGTTTTCAAGGAAGGCTTCCATGTACAATGCCTATCACATTTTATATCATGTTGTCCTCTGCACCTTGACCCTCTTCTGAGTCCTCTTTCCAATCAAGTCCAGGAAACTATATAATCAAAGAGCATTTCATGGAGTAGAAGCTACATTTTAACAGAAGTATATTTTTTTGCCAATCTCAGGCACCAAGATCCAGCCTATTGTAAACTGCATCTTTTCAATTAATGTTCATGAATTTTATGATTTTGGGACAAGTTTTGCAGTTTCTCTACTGGTTGGAAAATGCCTACCACATGGGTACAAGAAATCCATTTCAGAAAGTGCTGAAAGTCTTCATGAGTAATGGTCATGATAAGCAAGTCTTGACTTGCAGCCTGGCTTGCTATGCTTTTGCTTTAGGCTACTGGGTTTTCTGAATCTCTCCATGAAAAGTGAATGGAAAAGTAGCACAAAGGTCATCTGATTTACAACTGAATGAGTTTTGAGACTGAGAAGAGACAGCTTGACTGCTCACCTCTTATCCATTTCTTGCCCACCTTTGGCCCTTCCACTGCCTTTACCTCTCCCTCCAGCACTGAATGATTTAAATTGTTGCACATTTAATTATTTCATAGCTTGAGGTAAAGGAAATACTTCTCTGCCTTCATCTGCATGTCCTGTATAACACATGGAATTAGCAAGAGATAGTGACACTGATAAACCCTCTTTAATGTTGGAAGAATTACTGTCATTGCAACAACTCACCATTTCTCTAATCAGCAGATTTCTGTGTCCTAATGTCTTTGGTGAGCCAAAGCAGTCATCACCAGACATAATTTGCCCCAACAGCCCTACATCTGTTCACAGAGCAAAGGGCAGGTCCTGTCCATCACACTCCTCACCAGGAAAGGAAAAGCAGCTCAGTGAGAAATTGAATTACAGTCACAGCAGAAACCCTGATATAATTTAGTTTCTCATTGCATTCTTTAAAATATTCCATTGTTTGCTTTAAAGTTATTGCTTGGCTTCAGTGATCTAGCAGTCCAAGATATTTAAAGTAGGCATTTTAAATATAATAATCAGATAAAAATGATAACCAGACAGTTAAGCAACTGTATGCCCATGCTCCCACAGCTGACTGCAAGTCACATGAGACCTGGGACTGGAAGGCCATATGATGCTCATTCCAAATCACCAATACTTACCTTTTCCTCAATATTAGAGAGAATTAACTCAGGTTATGCCACTTGATAAGCTGCTTCTACTCTACACAATCAGCAACTCTGGAGAGCTATCCCTGAGTGGAACTGGTAATGAGACATTGCCAGCTGTTGATAGGACCATATAGTCGACCTCTACATCAGTAACAACTGTCATTAAGTATTAGCCTTTTTGTTTTGTTTGTTTCCAAGTGCACAGACAGTAGAACCAAATGCATATCATTAGACTCATAAAGAATGTTTTCCCCTCTGCATATAAATGTCAGCATTTCTTTAGCTATTGCCACAACTTTGTTGGCTACTTAACTCAGGCAATGAGTGGACAGCCACTGAAGTTATTTGATTTTGGAACAGTCCTAAGGTATTTTACAGTTCAGCAAGCCCTTACTGTTTAGGAATTATTTGGCCAAAACCTCCAATCAAGGATGATCCCATCTGCACTTGCAGTTTTAAAATAGGAAAACCAAAATGCCCTAGAGAGGCCACTTGCCCTGCCATATCCAACATGGTCCAGAGTGTGCACAAAACCTCAAGGAGGAAAGCATCCTCTCCTCCTACCAGGAGCCAACTCCTGTAGAACACCAAAGTCAGCAAAACAGGGCAACTCTGCCAAAGTGCAGCAAAAAAAAAACTTCTGTATTTGTCATCACAGAGAAGATGTATCTGTCCCTCTTAGGAGAATAGTCCATCCACAGGGACATGTGCTTTTTACTGGTTTTGGGGTTTTTTGAGGTACCTGTATCCAAAGACAAAAATCTCATTATCCTTCTCTCTCCATCTTGGCCTGAAAATATTTTAAAATATTCCCTCAGGAAATCAGGTCTGTGATTTCCAGAACATATGTTTAGTGTGTCGTGTTACTCTTTCAGATCTTAAAAGGTCCACATGTTCTGTTTCTCCACATCCTCTGGATTTGCATTCTCTCCCTGACAGAGGCTGCTGCATTGGCCATGGCAGCTGTAACACATCATCTCTGATTATGGGCAGTTTAACATGAATGGGCAAAATCAGGTACAGAAATTTGGTGTTGATGTTCATATTTTTCATGTTTTATTTTTAATAGCCTTATCCTGCCAGCTTGAGCCTGTACTTATAGTCATGAAGAAGTCTCCCAGGAGCAAATCTTCACTCTCCTCTTCCTCCCAATATGCTGGAAAAGAGAAGGCAGAGTCTATGCCAGATCACTACTCACATTCCTTTGTCAAAGCTGGGTTCATTTTTTGCAGGCATTGTCCCAGGAGAATTGCCTGGAGAAGATCTCTGGCCCCAGGTTGCAATACCTGGGTGTCTGGCAGATACAGCTGTCCAACTGAAGGCACCATGCAAATGGTACTACCCTGCTATCTGTCTTTATGTCTGTCTGTCTGTCTTAGGTGTTTGACTTACATCTGTGTGGCTAGAGAACCCATGGCTCCTTCATAGGTCCTTAGAAAGCAAACTGGGCATTTAAAATTAGTGAAGTGGTGGCGTGTGTTCTGGTTACAGTACCTCTGCTTAATGCCACATTGACCCGCACTGGACAAAAATGTGGTCTAGCCTGGAGTGCTTTAACTACTACAGGCTGTTGACCACAGCCTGCAACTACCAGGGCTTGAAATCTGTCTATTTACATAGCTACTAGATGAGGACTAGATTTGCAGTGTAGGTCTGAGGAGCTGCAAATGAGACTGGTAGAGTGTATAACCCCTTCACTGTGCCTGCTTTACTGCCGGGTGGATGAAGGGAGAACAGCAAAAATGTGGAAAAGACTGGGAGAGTGGGGTAGTCCTTTGGAGAGTCATTCTAGCCCAGGGACTTAGGTCTGGCCTCTGGCTGCCAGTATGCCCTCCATAAGCAAGAGTGTGCATTAAGCAGAGGTACTGTAACCAGAACACTGTCTGCTCTTCAGCCTTGCTCCCCTCACCAACAGCATGTGTACCTGCACCAGCATGTGCAGAGCAGTGCCATGATGCTGGCTGGGTTGGCCAGCTTAGATTTAATTCACCCTGGAGGAGAGGAAAAGTGTCACTGCCATGTCCACAGACTGAGCTTGTGAAGAAATAGTCTGTTTTCTATGTCTTGGAAACTAGTATGGACAGGATGGGTCATCTAATTTGGTCAGAGCTGCTTTGTAAAGGATCATGACTGGGTTGTGGTAGCAAGGTGTGGAAAGGCGGCCAGGCACCCTCCCAGGAAGATGGCTGGAGGTAAAGTTAAAGGAAACTGAGAAGTTATAGTCACGTCAAAACAGAAGATAACAATGGTATGGGAATTATAGGGTAAAATGCAACTGCTGCTCTCTGGATGGAATGTGGTTGGCAGTTCCATGACAATTCCCCATAAAACAGTAAGCCCCTTCTAAGAGAGACAGAACAGAGGGCACAGCAGAGTGGAGACACTGTGGCCAGGCCCTGTAGAAATCTTTGCAGAGAGGGGAACTCGACAGCACTTTGCAGCTCATAAAACCACATAGCACCTGTCAGTCAAGGATACAGAAGATGTCCTGCTACAGAGCCAGCAACTGTGGCAAAATCTCTCTCCTTGCGTGAACTTGGTTCATTAAAGCCTAACTGTAATATTAATGTACACCTCCATCCCAAAGTTAGCCACCTCCAAGGTATGATCACTTCCCACTGGCCTGCACTCTAGATTTTTTTATTGTATCTTTAAAAGTGAAGGGAGAAAATTTTACACCAATCAGTAACAGAGGTATTTATGACTAAATTCACTCAAGCTCCACCTAAATATAAATAAATAGTATAAAAGTAAGTTGAGAATGGGGGATAAGTTAGGGAATACTCCATAACTGCTGGGATCAGACTATAGGCTGACCCTGCCTTCTCCCCTATG
Source organism: Hafferia zeledoni (assembly GCA_035583235.1). Lineage (NCBI taxonomy): Eukaryota > Metazoa > Chordata > Aves > Passeriformes > Thamnophilidae > Hafferia > Hafferia zeledoni. The sequence goes on along the minus strand of JAWWEV010000083.1, from coordinate 132,211,052 downwards.
GTGATGCCTGTTGGGTAAAAACTATATGAACACTGAATACTTCTATTGAGAATTAGAGCTTGTTCCAAATATGTTTTTGCAGTCAGATACTGTCACCAGCAACCCTTGAACCTTAATGTGTCATAATTTTATATTAATAAAGAGTGTTATTCCATAAACTGTTAGTATGAGTCCTTCATGGGTGCTGGCAGTTGCCAGTAGTGGGTAACACACTCAAACGAAGTGGGGAAATGCACTGAGGGGTCTCCCTTATGCTGTCAGCCTATTTCCCTTAAATAAGTCAGTCGAACTGCTCTCCAATCCAGTAGGACTGAAGGAGTCCCCATAAGGGGTCACTGACAGACTGGAGAGGCACAAGGGTCTCAGTTTTCCTGGAGTGCTGGCAGACAAATAAAACTTTAAGGGTTCAGGAAAACTCCCCATACTAAGGGTTGAAAAAACTCTCCACACTCTGTCAAGGAAATCTTCCTTTTTTACATGACACAAAGGTAAACCTAGTGAGCTGCTGCACTCAAATTCTCTGAGGATTTGTTTTAGGGAACAAGGATGTTCCACCCTGGAGTTTTATTTCCAAGTGAAATGGTTTCCTGATCCGTGTGTACCAGGTCTGGGACAAATTCATTGTAATAGAAACATTGCTTGTGGGAAAACAGTGCTCATCCTCACCACCTTTGCTGCTGTTACAGCAGAAGTGAGAAGGTGAGACCTGTTCTCTCCAGCAGGACATGGCACAGAGCAAGGAGGGGACAGGGTACATCAAGGTGGAAGCAGGCAGGCAAACTGGAATTCAAGCTGGAATCCTATTGGCTATGGCCACCTGCAGCTGCTGTGAAACTATCTGCCTGTCTCCAGACTTTTCCTCACAGACAGCTCAACATGTAGGCAGCATGGATGACTGTGGACTAGAACTCCTGTGAGAAATTCAGTTCAACAGTATAAACACATCCTCTCAGTATGTATTGCCACTGACAGTGTTAAGAGAACTAAGATAATATTTTGTTTTTCAGGAGTCAGGTTATAGACATCTGTAGTTAGGAACTTAGCCACAAAGCATCAGAACATTATCAACAAGATCATATAAGAAAGCATTGCAATTCTGATATATGGGTTTCATGCCCCAAATACTGCAAGTTTTTTCCCTCTCTTTGATGCAGTTTTGTGAGCAGAATTTTGCTAGAAGGAGTCCCAAGTACTTTTCCATCAACAACACATTGTGCCAGTGCATATGTTCCTGTCTGAATTGTGAAACAGAGAAAATGGAATGTGAGACAGTTGTGGTGAGGTCAGTGGTAAATTAGTATTTTCCTACTGGAATGTGAAGACAGAGGTGATAAGCATTGCTAATTCTCAATCTCCCACAGGGAATGGAAGATGTGGTCAGTTCACCACACATTGTCTCTGCTGCTGTTTCCTCCCCAGGGGGGTCAATCCTCACACTCTTTCCCTACACTAGCTTGGGGTTTCCCACAGTCCTCCATGAACTTCTCCAAAGTGGATCCATCCCACAGGCTGCAGTTCTTCACAAACTGCTCCAGTGTGGGTCCCTTTCCATGAGCTGCAGTCTTTCAGGAACAGGCTGCTCCAGTGTGGATCCTCCATGGTGCCACAAGTCCTGCCAGAAAACTTTCCCCCATGTGGAGTCCTCTCTCCTTGAGGCCCCAGGTCCTGTCAGAAACCTGCTCCAGCATGAGTGTCTCACAGGGTCACAGCCTCCTTCTGGCTCCATCTGTAGTTGCACAGGTCTTTACTTCTTAAATACGTTATCCCAGAGGCACTGCCACTGTCATGGATGGGCTTGGCCTTGGCCAAGGCAGGTCCATCTTGAAGAAGCTTGGCATTGGCTTCATTGGACATGTGGGAAGCTTCTAGCAACACCTCACAAAAGCCTACTCTTTAGCCCTCCCACTTCCAAAACATTACCATGGAAACCCTATACAAAGTCTTAACCTATTCTATAACCTTGCAACTTAAAATTTTGTAATGCTGCTTAACATTCAGTTACAGTAAGTGAAAGCCAGTGCTGGCTACTGTGCTGTACTTCTTATTAAAGTTAACAGAGCATTACAGAATAAGATTTATGGTTGCTAGTAGGAAGGGAACAAGAAAGAAAAGAAAATAGTTCACAGTGCAAATGTTACTTTTATTTAGTTTGTATACACTGTTATTTACCTATGATGCAAAACAGGAAAAAAACTGTGATTCTAAAGAAAAGGAAGTTTTTCATTAATGATATGTACTTTCATGTAGTCAAAAGAACGACACACATCACAAAAGAAGTTTTATATTACTGAACACTTGTCTCAAGATTGAAGGCACATAGATTTAAACACTAAAAGTATAAATTGCTTAAGTTACAGGGAGTAATTTCACTGCACTTGGTGAAGTTGCTGTGTTCATATCTGTATCAGGGAGATCTTTTGTTCCTATTAAATCCCCATGTATTCAGGTGATATTCTACTCTTTTGACTGCAATATGATAGTCTACTTAATCTTGGCACAAAGTACAGGAACATACGAGGTTATTGAATAATTGTCTTTCTTCAGTGATGTATTCTGAATATAGGAATTTATCAAAAAAGCATATACACATATATGTACATAGCATCTTCTAAGTTTCACAGGGTAATTGTGTATTGGGGTGTTACAGAAGATAAGTCTTATGCTTTTGCATAACAACATTAGGTATGGAGGGACAATTTGTGCACCAGAGGAAGTAAGTTGATAAGGAGTCTGGCCACTGCTTACCTGGAACCTCACTTGATTCTTCACCCTTCTGTGCCAACGCGGGATTTTGAATACCTTCCCTTTAAAAACAGTCACGACCTATTTATACCTTCCACAGTGATGCAAAGATAAAGTTCAGTAAGAGATAAGCATTCCTTTTATGCTCTCACCTATTTATTTGCATCAATTTCCCATTCCTTAGGGGTATTTTCCCCACATCATCTTTATTTGGACTTTGCTTTGAAACCTGAAGGGGTACGAAAGAAATCTGCTGTAGAAGGCAGGCTATCTCTGGTGTTTTATGTTATTCATTCTGGCATAAGAAAGGAACCTCTGAGAATGGCGGCAATGAGCACTGGGGGTAAGGCTGAAGAAGAAATAAGTTGTTTAATGTTCCAGAATAGGCTTAAAAAGATACTTTTAGTAACTTTTCTACCATACTCAAAGCTTTATCTTGTTGGATTTCTGCTCAAGTGCTTAGCCAGTATTCAGAGCTGCACTCAATTAGTCTCCTGGTAAGGGAAATTGATTTTTACAATAAGGTTTTTCTTTAGAGAAATTCAGTTTATTTACAAAGAAATCTACACAGCATCCTGCTTCTGTGGACATACAAGACCAAATAGCTGCATCCAGTTCACTTCCTCACATTTTCCAAGCTGTTTTTCCCAGTGAGTTTCACTTTAGGAGCTCAGCATGCTCCTTCCCCACAAAACTGCCAACAGGTCTTTGGAGTGATGGCTCTGCCCTCCTGTCCTTCTTCCCTTTGGCCTTGAATCAAAGATGCATATATATGCTGTCAGCCTGTCTGCTGGTCCATGCAGTTTAGCCATACTCTGGCCTTGACATCCTGCCATCTGGTCTTGGGAATATTTGTTTCTTTTTGTGCATATTACAGCTAGAACCTTCAGAAAGTAAAAGTATGCTACCTTGTGTTCCACTTGATGTACTTATTGAATTTCTTCATATATATTTATGCTCACATTACACAAGGTATGCCCTCAAAATGAAAAGGGAGACCCTTGGCACATGTGGATTTAGATAGGAATATGAATACCAAGTTTGGGAAGAAACATGCATGTCATAGTGTCAGAGCTGAAGTTTTGTTATGGACCATCACTGGTAATACCTCTGAATTCCCCAGCATACAAAATATACAAAATAAAAGTGATTTTTAAAAAAAAGTTAATTATTTGAACAAGACTTATAGATCCAGATTTATAAAAAATACAATAGGATCATTTAAGAGAAAATACTGCAAATTTTAAAGCAAGTGTGAATGTGAAATTTCTTTAGAGAAGCAAAGAGTCTTCTGCTGGTCAGTATATGGGAAAACTTCAACAAGAGAATTCAAGTAAATGTCTTGCTTGGTAATAGTATAAATGACCTATTATTACAAACATTTGCTTTTATTATTTTTAAGCTGGTAGCATTTAACATATTACTATTTTTAGAAGGAAGCTAAGGAATTTAAGTTAAAGTCCTAACTTTGATATTGTCTTACTTCTGAGACTATTGCCATCATGTGCATTTAGAACAGAAATTTTTGCAATTTGAAGAGCTATCCAAAGAAAACCAGACTTTTTATTTCACAACTAAAATATCAATATTTAGTAGTAGTCAACAGACTGAGTTACAGTTCTGATGTTGAAGTTATTTATTATTTTAATATAATAACTAAGATATCACTGTAGGTTGCCAGTTTGAAAAATGCCGACTTTTCAAATACAGCATATGACTGGGCTGGAAGAGACAACCTCACTATCTCCTTTACACTGATAATTTTCATGGTGTGAATTTCCCTAGTTTTCCCACAGATAAACTGTTGTTGTTTATATAATGCTGAACTTATTTTTGCCTGCAGGGAGTGCATGACACACAAGCTGAATGTTTTCATAATTGTAAAAACAAAACATGATGGTGTTTAATTTTCTTGCATTTGTAATGATACTTTGTTGATTGTTTGGCCTTGAATTCCTTTATATAATGTTGCCTGTTACACTGGAAAAAATCACACCTGCTTCCTTTGCGTTCAGATCAAGAAGTACAACATCTGAGGAAATGCTACATAAGATGTATTATCAGCACTCTTCAAACATATAAAATAGAGGATGACTGATCCATTATTTCGGTGCTCTGTAGAGCTAGCAATATGATCTCTAAGAACACTATTTAAACTGAATATTTACTAGAAAGACATATTTTCAGAGGTTTTGGTTTGGATACCATTAGAGTCTACTGAAACTAAGAACTGGGCATTTTCATTTCTTTATTTCCATAATTATGTATCACCTGATTACTAAAAGTGTATCTTCTGTATTCCACCAGTGAGCAGCTACAGCAGCATTTGGAGTTTGTTGTTTTTTGTTTGCTTTTTGTTTGTTTGCTTGTTTGAGGTTTTTTAATAATTATGATTGATCAAAAGGTAAATGGGTTATCTAACGGATGTTTTAGATTTTTCAATTTACTGGTCTTTGATGATGATCTTGTTTCAAACAGTACATTTCTGATTAAGACACTTCAAATCACTTCATATTTCTGCAACAGTTAACTTGGCTTTTTTTGATTTGTCAATAATTGATCTTTAGAGGACTGCTGAGCAAGCTAAATAAACATAGATAATCATTCCATCTGTGGGAAAACTCAGAGGTCCTGCAGGATAATCAGCACAGGCAACTCTTCTGAATTAAAAGTGGACAAAGAAGAAGATTCTTATAAATTAAGCTACTTTTGAGAGGATGAAATATAGGTCAGATAAGCCAGCAGATGAAAGACTGGCAGTGTAATGCTGTGAAAGTGAAATGTGATTGCAAATTCGCTGACCCCTGCAGCTGCTTAGACCTTGGTATAAGAGCATGTACAGTCAAACTGGAGATGTACAGCTATAGGCTTATTAGACCTTTGTCCTGGCTGCCTCTGTACATTGGCATCATTACATAGCTGTCAAGTCCATGTAGTAGCCACGCATCATATGTGCCTGATTCCAGATATATTTCACCTCCTTCATCCACATCCACTGCAGGATTTTTTCATAAAAAGCACTGGAGTTACATAGCAGGATCTTTCCATTTCACCTCTGGAGAAAAGTGCACCACCCAGCACACATTCACTTCTGCCCCAAGGAAGAAGCTGAGTGAGCATGGGTGACAGACGGCAGTCATTGCCCTAATCCCCTCCAATATACAAGGAGACCACAGCAACAAATGCAGTGTGAAAATGTTATGTTGAATAAAATAGTACAAAACATTGTTTTCTCCCACAGGAGTTCACTTCAAATTCATGTAGAATTCCACACATGCTATTTCAAGCTAATTAGAAAGTTTTCTTGAAAATTTCTGTGAAGTTTGGAATAAAAAATTTTTTATTTTTATTTTTTATAATGAAGGCTTCCTCTGTATTTAACTAGGCAAGTTTGGATTTTACTGTTCGTCATTGTACTGTTTCCCTGGCGAGGGATCTCAAACTCATGTTGCTGTTGACTATGGAATTGCTCCTCTCCATGATTCCTGAAGTCCCATAAGATTTTACAGATATATTAACAGCTAGCTGTTTAAATTCTGACCTAAAATATTAAGGTGTTATATGCCTTTGCATCTGCATCCTTGGACTTGTTATCCTCACTGGTGTAGATACTTACAGTTTTTCTTATTTATTACGTTAATTAAATTTATTATAGTTCAAGATATGTTTAGCAAATTGTAATTACTACTATTTCTTTATATATAACAAAAAAATTAATCAATCCATATTTTCATTTCCCATCCCTTAGATATGATTCTGGCTCTCCCTTAACTTACAAAATATAATTACAAGTCATACAGTAATTTTATTAGTGAATACCCTGGAGACTACAGGATGCATATCTTCTACACTTGCTCATCTTTATATATTCTGTTTCTTCATGTATTCCCTTACCTGCCAGATCACTAGATATAGTGACATAATCTTCATTACTTAATTATAATTATTAGTCAAGGAGTATCTACCCTAGTCGTACAGATTTCAAGCAGTCTGTTGAACAGATTAACAACAGGTTTAAAAAATAAACCATTTGATGCTGGGAAAACAGTAGGAGAAAAAATACTCACTTACTGTTTGGAGAGTGCTGTATAATGAACAAGTACAAAGACAAAACAACATAGGCTATTTGTGCATCCATTGCTAACATTTATTCCTTTTGAATGCACTGCACTTCAAATACTGTTTCTCTCAACATATTAGTTATGCATGTGTATACAAGTATATAGAAAATGTTTGTATATTCCTTATGTGGACTGGGGCATTTCTTGGAGGGAGGAAGACAAAGCCATTGGAAGAGTGGAGGCCTAATATTCCAATGAAATCTAATTTGCAAGCAACTTGCAGCTCTAAATTTCACTCAAGAGATTTCCAGGTGTTTGGTGCACATCTGTGCCTAGGGAGCATTTCCCAAGAAATGAAACTTAATGGCTGCAGTAAAATTAATAAGAGGCCTCATCTTTGCATCTCTGTGAATTTCTACTTCATGGATCCTCCTTTTGCTTTTGCACTGTTCTTGTTTTTTTTTTTTTAAAGAAGGCAGATGAATAGGCTTTCTACTAATGAGTTACACTAAGAGCCTGCTGAATTTCCAAACATATATTTCATGAATTATAGTTGTCTTTTACGAGGACAGTTTTTTAATTCAGTTTGCTAAACACATTGTAGCATACTTCAAATCAGAATCCTTGAACTATGAGCACTGTACATATATGAAATAAGACATCCACCATCAAAATCTTCCCATTTTAAAGGAAATGGTGGGCAAAGGGGTATTACCTCACTCTTTACCTTGGAAACTCAGACTCAGACTCAGAAAGGCCTTGTGAGGGTAATTGGAGCAGAGTCAAAAAGTCATCTCTTGATTTAGTGCCAGTTTGTGCCAGCTCCCATGGAAGTCCTGTCAGCAGCACTCCAATCTTCTGTTACTCTTGACCTTCCTTTTTTCTTTCCTGGCAAAGCCTAAATGTCACAAGTTGTCAAAGAGCTAAGTAGATCTTACAGCTAGGTTGGATTATGCTATGCAGAATTGTCTTTACTGAAAGTGATAGTTTAGTCTAGGTCTGTTTAATGAGTAGCTGAAGGAATCAGCAAAGTGAAATAAATGTGCTACGTTCCATCTCTCTGCACTACTAGTTGGAAGCACAAGAAATGAGTAACTAATGAGCAGACCATTAGAGTCCATAGAAAATTTGCAGCAATATGTGGAGCTTTCAGTGACCCTTCCTTTACCAAGGACACTTAAATCTTTAGAGCAACAAGTACCTTTAGAGTCTGTACTGAGTGTGGCCTAGAAAAGCCAGCATGTTGCTGCAAACAGCCACAGAGCAGCTGAGTTGCAGGTTGTCTTGACAGGTTTCTTGATGCCTCAGACTGCTGGAATGAAGTTTTATAGTTGTCCCTATTTTCAGCAGGTTTTATCTCCTCCTGTGGAAAGAAATTGCCAGACCAAGACAGAGATTTGTTCCTGCATTTTATGTCCACATTCAGACTAAGAAGCTGAAGTCTTCCAAGGAAGCAACCAAGTGAGTTTTATATTCTCCTTGGTGTCTACAGCAGCTTCTCTAGAAAGCTTTATCTGTTTAAGGGATTTAGAGATTAACAGCATGGCCATGGTGTATACTGTCTCTGGACACACAGATTAAGTGTAAGGAAATATTGGCTTCCTCTCAATTTCTATCCTTCCAGCTCTAGATCTGTGATGAATAAGGAGGGGGAGGAGGGCACACTGGAGTAAAATGAGAGATGGGTGCTGCATTGTCAGCTAGCTGGCTTTCTGTGACACAGGCCAGTCATCAGGGACAGGACTGCAGATAGTGATGGAGGGTTTATTACTGACAGAGCCTGTGTCTTTACCCTTTGGCCCTGGACAGTCATGAATAAACAAGTAACTGCGAAAAATAACAAAATGCCTTTCTGAATTTTAAAAGCCTCACATGCTAGTTCAGATGAAAATGATCCCAGCTGCCAGCATTTCCAGGAGTCCCAGATATCTCCTGCAATGCAATTATACAGGCTCAGTAGAAAACTATCCTGCACATTTGGAGCTAAAGGACAATATAATGAATTACTGCAGTGAACTACATTGCTATTGCATCAGATTGCATCTGAATCCACTGCTACTGGGTTTTCTGGTGCTGGAAATCTGCCCTTCAGGGTCTCATTGTCCTCTTGTTTGTTTGCTTACATCCTCCTTGATACTGCAATACCAGAGCGAGTCCAAGGTAGATTAGGAGCAGCTGTTCTGTAGCAAACAAACAAAAGCTTTTGTCTATTAGCCGCTATCACTTCTTTCCAGTGGGGAAAAAAAGCCAGATGTCTGTTTGCAGACAAGCAAAAATTCATCAAATGCTTGAACTTTTTACAAACAGAAAATTTGAAGCTTGATCCAAGAGTGATTTCAGGAAAATCTGATATTAGTGGAGCTTCATTCACTTTTGGGAGCAATGTTTAATTCCTGCAGTTCATGATACAGCCTGTAGATCAAAAGTCTCCAAATATTGCCATGAAAATATTTTAGTGTTATTGTGCTACTGCTTGCTTGGAGTGTGTCAAAGGCTTCTACAAGCCTGACAGAAATATATTAAAAACTTCAATTCAATAAATAAGCAGCATAACACAGCAGGACTAAAGCTTGAAAGGGAAAAATGAGTGCAAAGCTGCCCAGCATAGTGAAGAACTAAAATGTAGAACAACTGAGTTTAGTTCTATGTATTTTTGGTATATTGAAATGCTCCTCCAAATGATCATGCTAATTGTAACCCACTGATCTCTATAGCTACAGGGGAACAGGAAAAACAAGGGCTGTCTCTTCTGCTGTAGATCTCCCACTGTCGCTCATGGCAGATGCACTGAAAGATGCAAATGGGATTTAGACACTCATGCTTTAATTTACTGCTGTAGCTTTAATGACTAGATGTAAAATGTACTGCTGGTATATTCTCTGAAGAATAGGTGACAGAATATGAATGTCATAATCTTAATATTCCTTTCACATTTTCTTGCAATTTTATTAAAAAGATGGAGAAATGCTAAAATAAAAATGTAAGACATCTTTCTTCACTACAGGATATCACCTTACCGCAAGGTCCAATTAAAATACTGAATTATTAAACTCAGGACATTTTATTTTAATTTATATGACTTGAACCTACTATTGTACATATTCAGGAATATGCACACAGTCTTGAAATGCACTTACTCTGTCTTGTTGGCAGTTTAATACAGGTTTGCTTTTATAAATAAAGTTTCTATATTATATTTCAAATAAAGGCAGTTTTGGTGGAGTAGACTAGAATGGCGTATAAAATACCTTTGTAAATGGAAACAAACAAGAAAATTAAATTTACTTTAAATTCTAATTTACATACATATTTTACACACACTTCAGAACTAAAAATTTCGTGTTCATGTTGGAGACATCCAGAGCTTTGCAAATCCATGGCACCCTTAACGTATTACTGCATGATTTATGTCTTAGCTTGAACAGGTGAGCATATGACTGTATTGCCAAGTTTTATGAGTCAAATCATATGCAAAGTCTTATTGAGAATCTTTTACACACACACACACACACACACACACACACACACACACACACACACACACACATATACACATATATATATACACATATATATTTACACATACACATTTACAAACCAGCGTGTATGCATCTACAATAAATTTGGACCTTTGACAGCATAACTGGTATGTTCAGAAAGTGTGATACACTTTGGAATACTTTTGCTCAAGCCAGTAGCCTTCAGTTGCTGCGTCTGTATTTAACAAGTTGAAAGAAGCTCTTAGACGTCCTCCCTTCTAGCCCTGACCATTCTATGGCTTACATTGTTAGATAGATTATCTGATTCACAGTCCTCATGAACCTTTACCTATGAAGTATTATTGCTTTTGGATTTAAGACTGGAATTCCTCTTGCCAAATCCAGTTCAGTCATGCATTAAGAGCCAAATTATGACTTTGAAAGATAGTTTCCACTGGTTGGAACAATGGAAAGGATGAGTAAGACTGAAGTAATGTAATCCCACTCTGAACATCCAGTTCCTTTAGGGGTTCTTCCCTTTGAAGCTAGCAGTTCTCCTACAGAGTGTTCATGACTATCTGTACAAGTTTAGACCATGTGGTTTTTTCCAAATCATAAATCTTATCTATGAAATGGCATTAGGTATTGCTAAGCCAAACAAAACCTGTTAAGAATTTGAAAACAGCAATATTCCAACTGCTGTCATGTAAGAAAAACAAAGCACTCCCATTCTTGGTTCTGGAGAATTGTATGCGTCAGTTTTGCTATGCACTAGGGAAGGAGTCGGTTAGAGCACGGTGCTAATAATTCCAAGGTTGCAGGTTCCATCCCTGTATGGGCCACTCATTTAAGAGTTGGACTTGATGATCATTGTGGGTCCCTTCCAACTCAGTATGTTGTGAAAATGTGAGACTGGCTTAAGTTCCTGAATCATCATAGAATCATAGAATGGATTGAGTTGGAAGGGACCTGAAAGATATCTAATTCCAAACCTCAGGCCATGGGCAGGGACACCTTTCTCTAGACTAGGTTTCTCAGAGCCCCATCCAACCTGGCCTCAAACACTTTCAGGGATGAGGCATCCACAGCTTGTCTGGAAAACCTGTTCCAGAGCCTCACCACCCTCACAGTAAAGAATTTCTTCCTAATATCTAATCTAAACCTGCCCTCTTTCAGTTTAAATCCATTCTCCCTTGTTCTTTCAATATCTACCTGCATAAAAGGCCCTTTCTCTCTTTTTTATAAGTGCACTTTAGGTACTGGAAGGCTGCTCTAAGGTCACCCTGGAGGCTTCTCTTCTACAGGCTGAACAACCTCAACTCTCTGTGCCTGCTTGCATAGGAGAGGTGCTCCAGCCCTCTGATCATCTTCATGGTCCTTCTCTGGACTCACTCTAACAGGTTCACAGCTTTCTTCTGCTGAGGGCTCCTGTGGCTGCGATCATTGCCTTTGACTCAAAGTCTTCCCCTTGGAGGTTATGAGTGCACAGTACAAACAGATGATCTGGAACTGTGACTAAAGATTAGCTGCACTCAACAAGATGAAGAAATCTATTTGGGCAAAATATTAACCCATTGGTTGTCTTTTCCTCCAGACCTGTTGACGCACAGAACATAATTACTGCTATAAAACTACCATTCATTCTGCTTCTTCAAATTTTAGTAATTCAGTAAATTTTCAGCTGCTGTACTTTAGAAGTAGTTCACTACTTCAGAGTTTGTGCTGTTTCTGCCTTAACGACCAGTGGGGACATAATGTGCATGTGCAGGCCAGATTAAAGGAAGTTCTAATTTAACCTAATTAAAAATCAAGAATATTACCAGTGTCAGTATGGAACTTGAAAAGATAATTGCTTCAAAAATTGTATGTAAGAAAAAATAAATTTAATTTAAAAAATGAAAAAAACCCACAAAAAAACCCCTGTAGGCTTTTTAATAGCTCCTTCCACACTAACTAATTAGCCTCTTAGGTTTTGAAAACTGCTCATGAAATGTTTTATTAGTATTGAAGATTTTTTTTTGTTTGTTTTCTTTGCAATCATGGAGTCTTTTGCCTTGGCTTTTTCTTTCTTTTGGCATATCCAGGGGTTTTTACCTTTCTCTTTCTTTTGGTCCTTGGGTTTGCTCTAAAATAGAAATAGTAATAATACTTTAGTTCTTAATTCTATCCATGAATCAGCTGAGCAGTTGTGCTCTTTCTGTCATTGATAATTAGTAAAAAAAATATTTGAAGTCTTTATACAAATATCTTCATCTATAAACACATTGTTTTTACTAGACTTTAAATGCAGGCTTTTCTTATGGGTTTATTACATTTTATCTAGTAATGTGTAAAAATCAAAGAGAGATTTCAGTGGTAGAAGTTTCTTCCAGGTATCAACAAGCAGATGTTGTTCCTTAATCCTGAGAAGATAAATCCAAAGGTAATAAAATGGTTGCTAGGAGCAGCCTTAGGTCTCTAATGACTGGAGTGAAAGACTAAATTTATTCTGAGATGCAATGTGACTATAGACTCAGATACTTTCCTATCTTCTGATGCTGTTCAACCACTTTAGATAACCACTGATGCTTATCTAGTGCACTGGTAATCTTGGAGTAAAATAATGCTAATATTATGGTTCTCAAGCCACTTCTGGAGCTGTTATTAAGGAAGCAGGCAGAGGAATTAACATATCACCATACTTGTTGGTCTTTGCCTGTGATTTGGGTTCCCATCACCACAGTAAGAGTTAAGCAGCTTTAGTTAACAGTAAGGAGAGAACAAAATCAATTTTAATACCATGGTTATTACTATGTGTTAGGTACCTACCTAAGCAATGGTGTTACCATGTTGTAGGTACTTACCTAAGCATTATGTTACACAGTGTAATTTCAGATTGAATTAGGGCACAGATTTTGTCACCTGGCTTATTCCAAATTGAAGTCACTTCTGTTTGACTGTCCTTGCAGGAGCAGTAGTGTACTTTTAATACATAAACAAGCTTGGGCAACATTTCCAGAAATGTCTCAAACTACAAAATTAGACAATAGCAATTCATGCAGATGTGACAAAAGTGCTAATATTGTCAAGTAAACTACAGAGCCTATGACTACAACCCATGATTTAATATGGTCAGTTGAACATAAACCAGTTCCTCCTTCTAGGGAACCAGTTACTCTGTTTAGATTTTAAGCAAATAGCTTAAAAACTACCTGCAAACAGGTCCTCAGGTGACAAAGCTCGGAAAAAGCGCAGTGACTTTCTCAAAGTGCTCTGCAACAGTTTGAAGAAACTAATATGAAACCCAGAAGCAGCTGGTGGGCCATGGTGCTTAAACTAACATGCCTTACAAAATTAGTTTGGGGGTGCAAGCTCCAAGGATGCAGCTATGCTATCACTGTCTCCAGGCATACTTCATTTGCAGGGAACCGAGCCATATTTGGACTGTTTTCCACTGCACAAAGCACATAATGTTCTATGTTTGTACAGTCCTTAGCAAAATGGGAGCCTACTCTTGACTGACCTCTAGAACACACAAAGACACTAACAATAAACACCAGGGAAATAAATGATGACTTAGCGCATTTGATATATTTCCTCCAGCATGCAAAAGCAATACTAATATGTACAGCAGCACAATGTAAGCAGATTCTGATGTATGTTATATATTTTTAGAACAATGGCCTTGATCCAGACATTTCTGACAACATCTACTGTCTTTCATCACTTTGCAGTGAAGTTATGTAGGGTACTCTAGATTTGATGGAGCGGTGGTCTAGTATTAAAATCACTGTAGAATAAAAAGTCGAGTTTAATAGCACTCCTTAGACAACTGCTGTGCAAACAACCTTTTGTTAAAAAAATAAATCAGTCAATAGATGGCACAAATATTTTTTGTATCAGTCTTCATATGTTGTGCTGCAAAATAAATGCAAGAAGAGAAATTTACTTTCTCTGCTTCCTATTTTTTTGCTTATAAATAATTGATTTTGAAAACTCTTAACACAAAATATGAATATTTAGAATTCCATTGATGTCCTTCTTATTATAAATCACTTGACTTCTTCTGCAAAAAACAGGCCAAGTAAATTCAGATGTGGTAGAGGTCTCACCAAAAATTAAATCCTGGTACTGATATAGCAACATTTCTTATGACCTGTGTGGAGGGAAGTTATGGGACAGAAAATAATAAGACTAGTAAAACAAAAAGACTGTTGTTTTATTTAGCTGAGATCTAGTCAACATCTTAAATTGTCCTCATTGTTATGTGTATTAAAATGATGCTAAGAGGTTACAACCAGGACCTGGCATTAGAGAGGCACTGTAAGATGGTCTCCACTTTTACACACGGTCAGAACACAAATAGAGAGAAAGGAATGAAATGGGGACTAGTTTTACAACAGGCCATAAAACTGCTCTTAAATCTGTGGGTGGCATTTGCTAACAGCATAGTCTAAAGTGACAAAAGGGAGGACTGATGAGAAAGAGAAAAAAAAAAGAAGAGCAAGGATGGCAAGAAGGAAATGTGTGTGGCAGGCACTGAAGTGAATATAACCAACCGATCATTAAAAAGAAAACAATGTTGAAAGAAATACTACAGAAGGAAAAAAAAATCATATGCTGATATTGTCAGTGAGTGCCTGACAATTCTTGCTGAAGCTGCTTCAGTAGCTTCACGTGCCAACCTTGAGTATCAGACAGAAGAATGACAGGCTGTTACAACAATCTTAGTGTGGTTCAAGGTGAAGCATGTGTGCACTTTCAGGATGTTTTATCTTCACCTGCCTTCAAATACAGATGCCTTCAAAAAGGGGCTGTCAACTTCTGTGTCACTTTAAAGTGATTCCTATTAATAAACTTTTATTAGTCATCTTCAGATAAGAGTAAAGAAAAATCACCAAACAAAAATGCTGTCATTAGAATTTCATATGTATAATGTATATGATTTACAATGTACTTTTCAGGCATAGGAGTAACAATATTCTTCTCCCCAAACATCAAAGAGATTAAGAAAACTCTCAGCAAAGACCAACAGAAGGAGTTGCAAAAACAAAAAACAAAAACAAAAAAAAAAAAGAGAAGAAGAATATGACTTGAGGAATGTTGGTAGCTCAGTTGGTTAAAACTTAGTAGTCATAATCCCAGGGTCATGGGTTCAATCCTTTGTGTGGGCCATTGACTTAAGAGTTGGACTCAATGATCCTTGTGGGTCCTTTCCAACTCAGAATAGTCTGTGTGATTCTGTGACTTTTTACTCAGGCAAGTTTTCTAGGAAAGAAGTTTTTTGAAGTACTTTAAAGTTCATAAATCTGGTGAACTTGCTAAGGATGATGATGGTGTTGCTTGACATCCTGAGTGTCTTATCCAGACTACTTTCATATTCTCTTCTCTGGACTTACAAGATCCAGCTCATCTCATATGCAGGAAAACTGCTCCTCCAGAGATTTTTTTTCTTTAGATCATCACTTCAGTATCTCACCTTTTGCTTGCCAACCTCATTTAGTACTCAGACAGGACTATTTTGCATATCATTCTTCACTCTTCATCTTTGAGAAGAATGTTGAAATTAAGCCTGTGATACCAGGAGTTGATGCTTTGCCATGAACGATCAACCTGGTAAAGGGTAGTCACTTGTTTGTGCAAGTCATTGAAGGTAGTTTCACCAATAGAGATATTTGGGCTGTTTGGAATAGCATTTAATCTGAAATGATAATTAGTGGTGTTTTCTTTGTTATGCAACTAAAATCTATGGAAAAAGAATCATATCACATCTCTCAACTATAGCTGTAATTACTGTGGGAGGGTTAGAAGTCTCTATGTGTTCATAGGATCTGTGTTGTGTCCGTTCATAAAAGCAATAATGGCTCTGTAGCTACAGACCAGACTTCCTGAGCATTCCTCCAGTGTCCCATTGCTAATAACTAAAGACAAAAAGAGGAATGGGATCCAGTGCATAAAGAAAGGGCACCTGAGATTTCACTGAAGAAGTTGATTAGACTTGCAAGTGGAAAGAAACAAGAAAGGTTGTTGGCTAAGCTGCTGTGGATGCTTTACTTATTTGTATAAACATATAAATGAAGGTTGTGCTTTCTTCTTCCTTCAAGTGTTAATTTTGCATGCATACTCATGGCTGCTGAGAGGTGAACAGTCACATCCTTCATAGGTTCAAACTCTGACTGGACAAATTTACCTAAGACTAAGTCACTGAGTATTGTTAAACCTAATGATAGTGTCTCTGGTATAGGGTGTTTCTGGACCACAGCTCCTCTGAGCTGGAAAGTAATTCATGCTTGTCTGGTTTATTGTCATTCTTTCATGACTATTATTAATGCTGAATCTTCATCCAGATGCTTATCCTTAAATAAATCTCTCCTCTCTTCCAAAAGAGACAGCCTTCCAATATACTTCTCTTCCATCCCAAATAGATGGGGAATTGGAAATAATGCAGGAAAAAACAAGAGAACAACAAATGAAAGGAAAAGGCCTCAAGCTGTGACAGGGTAGGTTATTGATATAAGGAAACATTTCCTCACAGAAGGAATTGTCAAGCATTGGAACAGGCTGCCCAAGGAAGTGGTTGAGTCACCATTCCAGAAGGTATTTACAAGAGGTATAGATGTGGCACTTGTGAAGATGACAGTGTTATGTTTATGGCTGGACTCCATTTTAAGGGTCTTAAAAATTATTTCATTATTCTATGAAAAAAATGAGAGGAATGAGGAAAAATAGCATAGAGCATTCCTCATAGCAATCAGCATTTGTGGAACAAGAACTCTGGTCTGATTCAATGCGTCTGTTTTCAGGGTGTAGCTACAGTGCTTTACCAATGTAATCTTTTCTTTTCTTTTCTGGGGAACAGTACTTTGTTACTCCAAACAAACAGTTCTAGTACAACAGAGGCAATAAACACTTCTCATAGTCCGCAACAGGCACTGCAAAATCAAAGCTAAAAATATAAGCTGTGCCGTGAATCCCACTTGCTTTTGACAAAAGGTAACTGCAACAGGAAAACGGTGCCATAAAGTGTGAAAGATGGGCCATGGTATTTGAACAGGAAGCGTCACAAGCAATTTCTATGGGTCCATAATTTTCCATCTACAGCAGTTTCGCTTTTCGCGCTCCACAGGGCAATTTTTCGGTCTCACCGCTGAAACGCAGATTTGGAGGTCAGAAGCAGAGCAGCCGCCAAGGTGTCTGTGCTTTACAGACTGGGTTTGGTTTCAGGCACTTCTACTCGGGGCGGAAAGCCAGGGCAGTCAAACACCTATTCGGGTACACTGTGCGGGCCCGAAATCCCGGCAGCTCTGCCGGGAGCGTCACCCTCCCCCTCCGGGCGCGGCCTCAGCCCCGGAGCGGCGGAGGCGGCTGCCGGTACGGGACGGGGCGGGGCGGGGCGGGGCGTGCCGAGCCCTGGAGGCGGTGGCGGGGCGGGAGACGGAGGAGGTGCAGGCGGAGCCCTGTAGGGCGGAGCTGGGACGGAGCTGGGACGGAGCTGGGGCGGAGCTGGAGCGGAGTGGGGCGGAGCTGGAGCGGAGTGGGGCGTTGCTGGGACGATGCTGGGGCGGAGCTCGAGCTGGGCACGGACGGAGCTGGGGTGGAGCTGGAGCGGTGTTGGGGCGGAGCTGCGCCGGAGCGCGGCGGCCGGGCCCGCCCCCGCCGTCTGGGGGCCGCCGCTCCGCCTCGGCCCGCGGGTGCCGGAGCGGTCCATGCGCTCGGGCGGGCAGTGCGCAGCCGCGGCGGAGCGCAGCCGGGAGGAGGAAGCGGCGCGGGGGGCGGGCGGCCGAGGCCGGCGGAGGGGGCGGCTCATGGCTCCGCGGCCGGGCCGTGCGCGCCGCTAGCGCTCCCTGAGGCGGCGGCCCCGGCCCCGGCCCCGGCTCCGGCCCCGGCTCCGGCTCCGGCGGGCAAAGGGGCGAGACGCCGCCGGCCCTTCCTGCGGCGGCAGCTCCGGCTCCGTGTCGCCGGCGCGGCGGTGGCAGGTCCGGCTCCGCGCCGCCTCCCTGCGGGCGGGTGTTATGGCCCCTTGGGGGAGCGCAGAGGGCTCCCCGGCTTGGAGGTCAGCGCAGCTCCTGCTCCTCGTCGTCTCCTGCTGCGGTAGGTACGGGGCAGTGACGCCGCCCGGCCGCCTCCGTGTCGCGGGCCGGGAGGCGGCCGCGGGGGAGGGGGAACAAAGCGGCCTTTCTCCCGGCCGGCCTCGGCGGGCGCCCTGGGGCCGCCGCCGGGCCCCGCTGGGGTCCCCGTCCTTCCCCTTCTCCGCCCCCAGCCTCGTCCTCCCCTCCGAGCTCAACCGCTCCAGGGCTCGCTCCGGATTTTTTGCTTTGTTTTGTTTGTTTGTTTTTTCTGCGTTTGTGACTTATGTATTTGTATATTTATTTATGTATTGGCTGTGGGGGTGGACGGAAATCCCTTAGAGCTGGGGCCGGGGCTGGGTTTGGCCCAGCGCTCCCGCAGATGTGCACTGCCGGGAACTCCGGAGTTGGCGCCGGGCCGCGCAAACAAACCAGCCCCAAATCCTCTGAGTCACGAGTAATCGCTGCCTGTGCATAGTGGGGCTGGATGCTTGGGAGATGTTCCACGTCCGGCCTGGTGTCGGGGGCAGGGCGGCCCCTCCGCGCCGCGGGTCCGGGGCTGGCCCTGGGCGATGAGTTTGTGACACATCAGCACAGGCCTGGAAGCTCTTCCGGGGACCTTTGCTTCTGCTCAGCCTGCCTGCACTTCAAACCCGAGTGGTATTTCTTCCCTGGCCATAAAACCATCTTTAAAACAGATCTGCTTGTGAAAAACTATTTGTGTAAACGCGGTAGGCAATGTACTGAGGTTGGTTTTTACAATATGCTGGTGGCCCAGACAGGCAGATCAAAATGCAGACACTTGGCAAGGAGTGTCGTCTCGTGTTTTCTCAGGGAGTTGTGTTTGTTTTGTGAAGTCGAACGTGGGAGCAGCCTTTGGCACAGCGCTGGGCATGTGCCTTGCCCTGAGGAGGACAGCGACAGGAGCTCTGCTCCAGCAGTTTCTGAAGTAGATGCCTTTGCCTTAAACAAGTGATTGAGCATCTGAAATTGGAATCTCTTTTACTGTTTAGAAAAACAAACTTGACTCTGGAACATCAAGATATTTCAGATTTGTCTGTGCAAAGTGCTTTGTCCAGCACATGCCTGTGCTGTAAAAATCAGTCCAAGGTCTAAACTGTAGACATACCACGTAAATTTGTAGCAGCATTTCCCATTTTATATTTACATGAGTAGAAAAGTAAGGTAGGCTGAGCAACAGATCTGCCAGTACCTGTAACTGAATACATTCTCTGGTGAAGTTTAATTTTTGAGGAGCCCTACTTGCATGAACAAAGCAAGGTACTGGCCAGTCTGTTAAATGCACATGAAGTCAAGCAAAAGACTTTAATGTCTAAAGTGAAATTGTACAAGCACAGCTGGAAAGGACTTGGCTAATGCTAAAGCAAGAAGTGGTAGAGAAAATCTCAAGTTTGGATATATTAAGATGTTCTTATGTTTACATATTTAATGTACTTGAGAAATTTAATTTTTGTCCAAAGGTTTGTTAACAAACTGTGTGCTAACTTTATTATACTTGTCACAGAATTGAAGTAAAAAGTCAAAATGATAATTGTGATAGACCTCATCAGCCTGACCCAAGTAGATGGTTTCACAGTTGTGATGCTGTAACTTCGGTGTTATTGTCAGTATGTGCCTTATAAAAATTTAACTCATAAACACAATCTTCAGTTAGAGAAAAAACAACCAAATAAAATTCTTACTGAATAATGTTTTTGATAGATCTTTAATCAACACTTTCCAAAGTTCCACCAAGAAGGCTCCATAAGTTAATTTTGCCTTGCCGAGAAGCACGTCACCATCCTTTATTGCCATCACCTGGAAAGAGAAGCTGCTTCTGATTTTGATCAGCACACTGTGCTGGCTCATCTTCACCAGGAATTAGTTTCTCCTAGCAGCTTTTGTTTCAAATGTCTGAAGTTCTGACTAGTTTCACTGCTCAAAGGAAAGGAACTTTCTCCACCTCAGGCTAGAGTGTCCAAAACGAAAGCAAACGTTTACTGTGTGATGTAGCCCTTTCTCTAGCTTTCATTTTGATTTCTTCTGTTTATTTCTTTGGGGAGGAGGAAGTGGAAATGGGAACTATGCCTTATTAAAGGATTTTACCTTCCTGTACGACTGCTTTTATCTCTTGAAACTAAACTAATTAAATATCAGCATGAATTTGGCCAAGACACTACTGTCAGTAGAGCTCTGGACTGTGATGCTGATCCTGAACAGAGCCTTGCAGATACCATTATGTTCAGGTTTTAACTCAGTAGACAATGTCCAAGGTAAATGCCTGCTTGGAAAAGCAATGGTGCATCACTTTGGTTGCCTTCCATTTTGCAGTTGCACAGCTAAAATATCTAGAATTTTCCACTAATTAAAATACTAAATTCACCAAGGTTGTTATGTGGGCATTGAGCTCTCCAGAGAATGTTCCTCTGTTTCCCTGTGGTTAGTGAATTTTTCAAACCTTCCTTCTGATGATGACTATAATTATAAAAATTTGAGAAGGAGGAATACTGATGAGTGAAATATTGGAATAGCACTGACGAACTAGAATTATAGTGTGGTAGGGCATTGGGTAATGTTATCTTTTGTTCTATATTTCTAGCTTTCCTGTTGGCTTGAGAGTTCTATATTCAAGGAATAATTGACTGTATGTGTCTCTATAATCCTGGCATGGCTTGTACTGTGACAAACATGAAGATATATCTGCTTATTTCAAAGGTCTTAACAGTCATCTGAGTTCAAAACAGAACCATATGTGCTGCAAAGTAATTTTTCAGGGGAAAAAAATGTAATTTGAAAAATTAGTCCTGTTCTTGAGGGCAGTGTTTTTCAAACCAAAGTTCATGTTTGATCATCTGGAAATCAAGTGAATCTTGGAATCACAGAAGCATATAGGTTAGAAAAGACCTTAAAGATACTTGAGTCCAATGGTAAACAAAGCTCTACCAAGTCCATCACTAAACCATGTCCCTAAACAACATATCTACACATCTTTTAAATACCTGAGGAATGGTGATCTTACCCACTTTCTTGGTAAAACATTAGCTTAGACTTGAGAACTGAATTTCTAATGTTACCGTTTTGTTTGATTTAAATCTTGGCAGAATGGTGGTTTATGTCTTACTGGCACTGTGATGCAGCAGCATTTTCAGAACCAGTTTGAGAGGGTTTGGTGTTCCAGAGCAGAGGTTGAGTTATGAAAAGTCTCTGAGGTGGTACAGTGCAAAAACTAGGACATGCCTTCCTTTGGAATGGAATCTGGAAGTGTGGGTGTTTGACTTCCTCAGATTTCTGGAAATGTGAATTTTTTTATAGTCTTAACTGTAGTTGTCACTCTGATGTATTAATTTCAATTTCTTTCCTACTTGAGAGGATACTCCAGGAAACTTTATAGAGTTCTGTATAGTTGGTAGTAGTCAGTGCAGGGGTACAGTAGGTAAATCTCTGCTTCTGGCTTCACCAGATGTAAAGCTGCATCAAATAAAAATACAGTAGTGGGACAGGGAGACTAAAAGACTTAGAAGGTAGAAATATGGCAGATAGAGATCAGTATTAATTATCCTTATTTCCAGAATGGTTTTGGCTTTAGTGAGTACCCTTTGAAGGACTAATGGCTGAGAAACATTAAAGGATGTCAGAAAATTATTATTCCCAAAAACTGTAGTGGAAACAATGTTGTCTGTTAGACTGATGAGACAGTGGTGCTACTGACGTTGTTTTGTCTCTTTAAAAAAAGACATAGTACACTTATATAAGCTTTAAAACACTCAGTCATGGATTAGAATAATTCCAGGCTTCTGTGGTACAGATGTTTGAGATTATAACAAGAACATATATATAATTCATTGTTCATTTAGTTTTAAGATAAGACAGGTAAAATTGTCATAAAAGTTCACTGGTCAGGACCCAAATTTTACCTGCATGTCAGTTTGCTAATGATGGTGTGAGATGAGAAAGAATAAATAGTCCTTCAGGTCCATTCACCTTGTTTGAAATAATAGCCTGAATCATGTAAACAAATAAAATCTGCCAGCCAGTTTACTTAATTTTCTAAAGAAGTTGAACTCTGAAGCCAGAACAGACTGTCCTAATGGAATGGGTTGGCTTCATAAATTATTGTGTTTTAAACTCTTGAGTGCCAGTCTTTAGTGACACTTCTGTGAACAGATATATTTCGCTAAGATGTAAATAGTATTGTTGGCAAATGCACTATATTTAATTTATTAGAACAGTTTTGTAGGCCTTGAAGTGAAAATGTCCTAATTTTAATGCCATAGAAATTTGTATTGTATGTAAGTTGATCATACATCAACTCGTATAAGTATGTGCATATTCAGCTGGCTATTCAGAGCCACAGTTAGGTCTGTAGTCAAAGTATCTGTGAGGTCATGGGGACAATATTTAAAGCAATATTCACTCAAGAGGAGAAGAAAAAAAAACACATCTGAGATAGCTTCATAGCAAAAAAAATTTGGAAATTGAATCTGAGGTAGTTGGTGTGATTGTTGTTATGCACTAAATGAGAACATTGTGATCCAGAGGAAGAGCAGAGACATAATGAGAATCAGGGCAGGAGCCATCTGACTCCATTTCTGTCATCAGAGCAAAGCATGTAATTAGCATGGCTTTTTCATCTGTTGCTGTCATTGCTAGGAGAGGAAGAGCTCTGTTCTATTAGCATTGGAAGAGCCCTACAGGTGAATCCATTCACTTTAGTCACTCTTGCTTTAGTATCAATGAGATGTAAACTGTAAGGGTATTATTTTCAAGTAAGCCCTAAATATATGATTTTATACTTGGCCTGGCTAAAACTTTATTTATGGTCACTCTTAGTTTGTTAACAGATCTCAAATTTTTAAACTTAGTGTCTTTGGTATGTTAGGTGCGTTCCTTCTCACATCATTTATCTTTCACCATATGCCTCAGTTTCCCAAGGTGTAGACATTATTTCCATACTCATTAAGTACAATTAACTCATTTCCTTACAGTTTTTAAAAGATTCACAAGTTTTATTTGTACTGTGTAAACAGTGCGGTTTTGCTTGCTTGGATGTTCTGCATTTTCTAGTTTTAGTGTTCCATTTACACTGTCCCAGATAGTTAATGATTATGTTAAATGCTGGAACAGCTGAGACATCTAGCTAGGCAGTAATTGAAAGAGTGTGATTTGTTGACAGCCTGGGATGTTTTTGGCTTGTATGTGTTTCAGAATTACTAGCTATAACGTTTTGCAGGACTGGTTGTTACTGAGATGTCCTTTGTTCAGCAAAATTCAACCTCCATAGTTCACACGATTATAAGAAAACGCTTGATATTAGTGTATTTGATCCTATGAGAGCTGGTTGTAGATCTGAGTTCCTTTGTTCATCCCCTCACTAGAAATCAATGCTTAAAGTGGTTTATAGCTACCTGCATGATACCACACTCTGAAGAATTGTGTTGTTCTGACCACATTCTTTTTCGTTTCCTACACTTGATTTTTTGCTGCAGTTGTTACTTCACTGATACTTCATTATGCAAAGTGTTACAGTTGCTTTGAAATAATAGTATTGATTGCTGTATCTAAGTTTAATATAATTGACAGATCGGTGCACACACTTAAAAAGCACTAATCTAAATTGTGGTTTGTACTTGTTTTTCTGAACAAATGCTTTAAATTTGAATATGCTATAACTTTTGCTACGTTGGCAACATCTTGATCTCTTTTTGTCAAGTCTAGCATATTTAGCAGCTATCTGCTATATGGGTCCATCCCCCCTGCCACTACTCTATTTCTCTATTTGACACTGAATTTTAGGTTCGGGGGGAATTTACGTATAGCTTTCTCAACTATTTTGTGAGAAACAACTTTCTGGAATTAGTTGGGAAGTTAGCAATCAAAAATAAGAGCCTCCCCAAAGTAAAGAAAACTTAAAAATGGAGTGCATTTTGAAGGGGGTGGGAAGGGAGACACACAAAACCATTTGGTTTAGTACCTTGAACTGTCATAAGATGATCTCTCTTTTCACTTAAGCACCTTGTGAGTTTTCAGTACTTTCCCAGTTACCTTTAGTTGGTCATGGAAATTTCTGTTGTGCAAGAAAACTGAACTTGCCCACACTTTGTAAAATACAAATTCCGCAAAGCAATGGAAGTGAACTGGTTGTTTTTCTCGCTAAGTGGAAAGTACACCTGAACTACAGATACAGATATATGGGACGTGAACTGCATGTGTCACCCATGTGATTGAGTGTAACCCTTTGCTTAACCTCTGAGAGATTTCCTCTGCTAAGGGGAAGCCCCTGGGACTGGCTGTGGATAACTAGAGCAGACTTTCAAAGTTAGTTGGAGCCAGGAAACAGTAGAGTGGTCCTCTAACAAGCAGTGTGAGCACACTTTGGCATGTGGGGAAAGTGTATAATGAAGTTGCTTGTGTTAAAAGTTAAGAAAAAATGACTCTGCTAGAGGGTTCTGTAACTTGGTTTTATTACTCCATCTTTGTATGTGCTTAATGGGAGACATGGATAGGTCCCTCTGAAGTACAGAATGATAGTGAGAGCAGTTCTTTCATGGAAAAAATAGGATTTGCTTTTTCTCTAATTTTTACAATGTTACTAGAAATAAGTTTATTCTAGTCAATGATGTCTCAAAAATTTAGTGATCCTACTCATTCCAGGAGCTACTCCTTTAGAAGGAGCTCTTTAGTAACTGAAGGTGAGCAGTTTAGAATAGAAAATGGAAGCCTCGTTAATGTGCCTTGTAGCAGGAAGGCACAGGGATTCATGTACTCCAACTTCTAGATTTTTAACTGTATATGAGTTTTCATAAGACTTTGGTTAATGCTTTTCTTTCCTACACTTAAGAAAATGTATTGGAATACAATGAATTTGTATACCCTGGTAGGGTGTTTTCCTTCCATGAAATTGTACTTTGGGTATCTCAAGTAATAGCTTCAGTTAGGGGTATTGCAGTTACTGAGACTGAGATAATGAACAGGTCACATGCAATAAACAAATCCATATGTGGCAACTTTAACCCTCCCCTCCTTTTTTCCTGCAAATAGAGCTAAACAGAATCATTTCCAGAGAGACTGATTCTAGAGTCCTAGTTAATGTGCTGTTTTATTCATAATACTGTGTTTACTTCAGCCTGCTTTTCATATTACTAAGCAATTACATTTTTCCATTTGCTCTTAAGAAGTGCTCAGGGAGAGTATGCAGGGATTTAACTCAACATATATGTCTCAACCATATGGAAATATTTGTAACTGGACTTGGAAGAGTACATATTCGTTTTTTCCCAGTTAATATTTTTTTTAAAATACAATGAAAGAATTTATGTCCTTCATTTTTTAAAAAATATGGTGAAAGAATGTATGTCCTTCCCATGATCTAAACATCAGTTTAAATAATCTGAGAGAGATGCCTATTGGTGAGTGAGGAAGATGAATTATAAAATCGTCAGACACATGACTCTTGATCATAGCCACATGGGGCTGAAAGTACTGACTGGAATGGATTTGGGTGATTGTGTAATTAGTTGAAATGGCTTCCCTGGTCAGGGCACCTCCCACTGGTCATGTTTGCTATCTAAAGGATCTGAAAGAGCAACAAGTTCCGTGGCTAAAGTTCAGCTGGTGTCTGCAGTTAGAGATATTCCTGAAGGCTGGAGAGCTGGGTTGGCAAGGGCAGGAAAGACTGGGACATCTTGTTAAGGCATGTTCGCAGCTAAAGGCGGCAGAACTGTTCTTCATAGTGGAGGAGGAGGCCCAGCTGTCTTTGAGAGCAGTTTCTGTTTAAGGGGCTGTGCAAGTAGAAGGGAGGAAGGGAACCAGCCTTTTATTTTAAGGGTATTATGGTGGCTGAGTGAGCAGCTAATCAAAGAGGTTGTTCTTACTGGCAAGCAAGAAAAGGGGGTTGAGTGCAGGAAGAGCTTGGAAATTATTTGAGGTCTTGTTCTCTTTTCTTCAAAGTATTCTTAGGCAGAGGGAAGTTATAGAAACATGAGATTATTGCATTTTACCTGTGCTTTAGGAAGTAAGTGGATAAACAAGCAGAGAACTTGAAACATTTTGTGATTCAGTACGTGGCTTTCGTCAACATTTTTAAGCATCGTTTTTTGTGATCCCTTTTCTGGTTGATACTGGCATTTGGCATTTGTGCACTCTAGCAGCTTTATTGCTGGATGTGCCTGGGAGGTGCATGTTTATAGAGTCCAGTTCCTACTGACATGTTGCTGATCTAACTAATGCTGTTTCTAGTGCCTTTTGCCCAGGTGTCTAGTTTGTCTCACCTCAGTCCCTGATTTCAAGTTATCTGTCGTGTCTGACATCTGTGCGCATTGTAACGAAGTTTCAGTGGTATCACAGTTCTCATGTAAATGACAACCCAATATACGGCAGCTGAATGATGACATTACTGAACTCTTTTAAAAGTCCACAATATTAGCTTTCTAGTTTTCTTAATCCATTGTGGAAATCTGGGACAGTGCTCCCTGTACAGGCCTTTTGCCTTTACATTGTAGATGAGTAGGGCTTGGGAGGACTATTCCCTTTATTGTCTTGCCTTAGGGAGGAGCACAGTCTGCTTTTGCCGCTGTCAGTTGGAACCGCAGAGCTTGTGTGTGGTGCCTTTGGGGTCCCTGAGGAGTTGGACTGGAATAAGAGATCCTGTGTTCTAAATGTGCAGCAGTGAACAGTGATGTGTCCCATTGCAAGTCAGATCTGCCCAGGGAGTAAAGTTAAGGTCATGGCTGAAGAGTTATTGAGAATCACCCCACACCCTTAACTAACAGAATGCCCTAGTAATGCTTTTTTGAATTAATAACTTAAAATATTCAGCTGTACATCTGTCTTAAAATGTTGATTAAAAACATGGAAGTCAGAAATATGTATACAAGAATCAAGTGAACAGTCTACATTTGACTTTCTCTCAGTTTTCTGAAACTGTCCCTATCTTGTGGCTTTACAGAGGTGGATCTGAAGTCTAGAGATAGCTGTTATAAGTGTTGGACGTGAAGGAATTCAGCATAAAATGCAGAAGCTTTTAGAAATGACTGATGGCTGAAATAAAGTTGAAATTAAATTTTTAATCTGCGATCCTGCTTGCTGACCATATTGCACATTTGGGAGCCAGTGAAGTGCTCAAAGCACCTAATTTGAAATATACATGCACAGTTTCTCTGGCGTGTGTGGTATGCAACTAAAATGATCACATCAAACAGGGATTTTTTTTTAAGGGAGTTGAGTTGCTCTGATGAGAAAGAGGTCTGAACTGCTTTAAACTTGAGTTATTGAACATGGTTTATAAATTATTGCTATGAATGTAAGGATCATGGCATCAGATTCTTATTAAGCTACTCCTCCATGCCTCTACTGAAATACTGTGTCCTTTGATGTATTTTTGAAGTATCTGATGAGAGTTTATTTAGACATGTAAGCAGAGTTTGTTTTGCAGTTTATGGGGTTCTGTTGTCCTGGGTCTGCTTTTCTCCCTATATCTGGAAATCTGTTATTAAACAGGAAGGATGTATACTTAAATTAGCAATATACTTTATTATATAAAAGCAGATAAATAGGAATTCAAACATGTAGGCATTATGTCTGACATTGATCTTGTACTTGTCACCATTCTGTGTCACATTTTTTGCTATTTTAAAAGTCAGTACCTCCCTTTAAAAAGGCTGTAGGAGCAAGTGCTGAACGAGCTTCAGAGTGAAATGTCTGCTATATAAGTATTTTTTACCCTCTATTGTACAGCTGAATTAGTGCACTGAAGTCTAATGTACTTGTTTTCATCTTCAAGCTACATTGTCCAAAAAGGAAACCCATAGCTGTTTGAGCCTTAGAACCTTTCTGAAGCAGTGTAGAGTGAAGTGTATCACCTGTTGTAGCATGATTATGATTATTTTTTAAAAAGAAATCACTTACTTGTGACACCTGTATGTTTTGCTTTGAGAAGACAAAGGCCGACAGGAATGCCATCTGTACTGTTGTTTTTAGCCACAACAAGCCTAATAGTTTTCCTCTGGGGACTGAACTGACTGAAATACTTCAAGAGTGAATACACAGATCTCTTGAGAATTTACATTGTCTTGGTGCCCCAACGCTGATAACGACTGAATCCATGTAAAGGTTGTCTCGTAATGTGGATGCTGAGCCTCTGAGTACTTCTGCAGGTGATCCAGAAAGGAAAGTATAAACAGTATAAGAATTTCCAGGTATGCTCTCTTAACAGTATCTTCTATGTCACAAATGAGCCTTGCTCTTCAGTTTTGTAATCTTTGTAATCTTCAGTTTTGTGATCTGTAACTTGAAAGTACTCCCTAATTTTAGAAAGTCATATATCTATCTACAATCAATAAAAAATGAGGAGTGGAAAACTCTGGTACCATGAAATATTCCAAACTTCCAGTATACTTCTTTCCTAGAACTGTGCCTCTTCTAGTGATACCATCTTCCTTTCTCAAATAGCCAACACACAGCAAAGCCAATGCCCTTAAACTGTGACTTATTGTTATTCATTAGACAGAGTTGCCAGTACAGAATTGTAAGGGATGTAATCTGCTTTCATCAATGCACAAGTGTAACAATGCTTTTCATACTCATTGAAAAAAGGCTACATCCAAAAGAATATAACTGCCTGTCAAGTTTGGTAAACAGGATTAACATAAAAAACAATAAATTTTTCACTTTAGATATTTTTCCAAAGCATTCTATATTGCTTTCTTCAAAAAAACCATTTTTTTCCAGTCATGCACAGGTTGAATCTTAAGTGTCTCAACAAATAGCTGGTGTTTAGGTTTCTTTCTCTAGTTGGCTGTTACTTCACATGTGACATCTCTGTAAAAAGAGCACTAGTGCACCAGGCTGGTGCTGAGTTTATCCTGAAAGAATACTACAAACCGAGCTTGCATCTGAATTCACTGATGTGACATGCCTGGAAACAAACCTTCAACAAATATTTTTGGTTTAAAATATTCTTTGTGTTGTCACCTAAAAGGTCTGTATCTAAGGTTTAATTACTAAGATAGACTAATAAGCCCTCACACTGACAGTATTCCTGTAAAGTATGTTGTGCAGGGTAGAAGCTGAAGCATAGAAAATAAATAGCTGTTTCATGGTTGTTCATGAGTAGAGTTCATTACTGCACATTTCTGGCCCTGTGCTGGTTCTGTGTGAGTGTGAAGTGGGGAGTCTTGGTTTGGCTTAATTTAAGGCAGAGTCAGTGTGGGAAAAGACAGGCTTATTAAAGGAACGTGAGGTAACAGGAATGTGACTTACTGATCTGAACTGCTCTTCAGGGAAGTCTCAATTCTCAGCGTAGGCAGATTAGTCTGGCCCTCAGAAGAAGGAGAATGAAGAGAGGTCCTAAATTATTAAAATGCGAACAGCACCCTTCTGGGAAATACCCAACTGCTGAGTTGTTGTGGAACTGGAAATAGGCTACTTCCAGAGCAGCGTGTCTGTTCAACTTCATTTAAAACTCCAGCTCCTGTCCTTGTCTGTTTTTACAAATGCTACTACCGATTTCCTCTCATTCCCAAAATGCCAGTCCTCTTCTGCTCATTAGAAAGTTTATTGTGTGTTTCAGCTGTTGTTTAAGTGAATGGATGCAGAGTGCTTTAAAAAGTTTAATGATCTGCTGCTGCCACTTAAAGAGCTCCTTTAGACCGTTTTATTGGAAGCAGAGGTAGAACATTTTTTGTCATGATTACTGTATTCTGTGTGGAATCTCTTACATTTAGTAATAAGAAATTTACAGTGAAACCTTATGTTGGAATACAAATGGAAGTGTAAATTTTTTTCTTGAAATTCTTATTAACTGGATTTCTAGGACAGTTACTCTTTTGCCAAATGTAGAGAGAGTCGTAAGTGTTTGGAAATTGTGGGAAATATATAGATTTGCACAACTGCTCATATGCTGAGGGACCCATGGAAAATGAGGCTTGAATTGATAGTCACATCCCCAGGTAGCAGTGATTATGCTCAAACTAAACAACAGAAGTGGCTTTTGGATTATGGGGTTGTCGACTGGATGGATGAAGGAGTGAGCAGTTATTATGTAACCTGACCTTCAGTCATCTGGTGTTTGTCTGAATGATTCTTGGCAGGGATTTCGTCAGAGAAAGAGTCAAAACATGTGTTTTATGTTATCCTGTATATTTAATAAGTTTTCTTAGAAAGTTGGAGTGCAGAAAAAAAGTTGTTTAAAACTGTTCTCAGGAAGGAAGTTAATGACTCATGTAAATATGTAGCAAGAATGGTTTTTGGTCAAGAAAGGCATAGATGAGAAGAGCTTGTGTCAAGGGAAGAGTGGAGATAAGGTGTAATAGGTTTAGGGATAGCATACTGGAAGGTAATTATAAATATGAATGTCAGAGTAAATGGTGATAAAGATTTTGGAAATACCTGTTAGATGACATTCTCTTCTCCAAGGTGTTCATTCCTCTTATTATGTTTAAGCCTCTCTTCCTATTTGTGCTTTTGTCACAGGAAGCCTGTCCTAAAATGAATGTGCGAGTGCGTGTACACATTCACTCACAACTACCAGCTTTTCCTCCCCTTGGGGAGCTGGTGATTTGCTAAGGTTTTTAAGTACTGCAGTATGAAGCGCTCTGTGTTTTCTTTGTGCACATCTCAGGGGCTGTGAAGCACATATGTGTCTGTGGATGTCCTTTCTTAGTTCTGCTGGTGGGACTGGCGTGTTGGTAATCCTGAGAACGGAGATATTGGAAATCAGCAGCCTCACGCTGGTGATGCTGAGGCTGAAGGAGATGGTATGGTTCCAAGTATGACCCGTGTCTCAGTGAAAGGAGGAAGTTTCTTTGTCATTCATCTCTATAAGGCTTTTTCATTAAATTGGTAACATTAAGGGGAAGTGAGTGGTCCAGCACCCACCTCTGTAAATGTGCCTATTTCAAGTACCTAACTTCTTGGAAATCTGTTCACTCTTTTGAAATTGCAGTAAGATTACATCTAAAAATGAAGGGTCAGAGTGCAATGAGACACCAAATTTGTGTTTATTTGACCCTAAGATAAACAAATATAGCACAAATCTTGAGTTTTATAGGCATTTTCCAGTCCTTGCAAAACACTTTGATTGAAATGACGGCTCTGCTGCACAGGAATACATGGGTATGATTGACAGAGGGTCAGACAGGAATATCTGTGCATGTTTAAGAAGAAAAACTTGATGTAGTTCGAATTTTGTGTTATATAAAAGAATGAGATTAAGCTGAATGATACAGGATGTCTCTTCTTGCATACTTGGAGCTACTAAAATGTAATAAAACTTGGGATTTTATTGCCCATACAGTGTGGGACTTTATTTTTGACTACTGAGAGTAGGCACGGAAAGTGCATTTAGGGTCATACAAACAGCCTTTGTTTGTACACAATGGCATCTACAAGTAGTTATGGTGCTTGAGTTTCTGTGACAAATATTTGCCTTATAAAACCCCAAAATCAGAATCCATACAGCAAATTGTGTGTCTATTTAAACACATTTAAAGTTTTCCAGGGTTATTTCATGTGTCTCAGGAATGTAGTTTGATAGCAGGGAAATTACACAGTTAATTGTTTTGAAACAAACTTTGTTTTATTCTCTTTGACCAATGTTACATATCCTATGGCTGTCTTGACATTGTGCTGGACCATGCTGAATTGCAAGTGCCTAATCTGGCTATCAAGTCAGATGCTTATTCAGCTCTACAGAAGAGTTTTTTTTTCTTTGCAGTATTTTGCAATTGTGAAATCATAGTACTATCCAACATTCATGTTTGTAGTTTCTGAGTAGAAGGTTGTGCTTATCTTTTATAACTTCTGGTAGTCCCTATGGCAAGAGGCTGCAGTACCCTGCAGTACTGTGCAATGTGAGAAATACTGTTTTGTTGTCAGAAGTGCATTGGTTTCCAGTGCATATAAAGCTGGCAGTGTTAACTGTCTTCATGTTGAAATTACTGTACTAAAACTAATTTCACATAAGCTCTCCAGTGTCTCTGTGACTACCTCCAGCACAGTCAATGTAATTCAGGCTTTTCCAAATGCTTCACAAAGTTTCCACTTTGGGAAACAGACAAACCTTTCCCTTTGGTGTTCAGAATTTTGAATTTTGTACTCAGTTATCTGGGAGAGAGAGAGGAAGATGAGGCATAAGGAGTTGCTAGCACAGGATGATAGCTCTAAGTCAAAGTTCTGGTTGTTTTTACTATCCTGTTGATCTGCAGTGTTTCTTTAGTACTGATAACTTTATCACTTATTAACATTGCTCAAGTTTAGCCCTTCTTTTGTGCTTCCCACCACCTGGGTAGCTCTGTCCTTGGGATCACAGAGAGAACATAGTTGCTTTCTTCAACCCCACATGACTATACTATGCTGTGGTTCCTACAAAGCACTGCCGTTTGATCGTGTTTCGGCACATGGTGGCCTGGGATTTCCAGTTGTTTTATGCATCATGGGGTTTTTTATAGTCCTTTCCTTTACCTGATAAAAATGCATCATAGACAGTTTTTACAAAGTAGTGAGTTCTGTGGAGCAAGAGTTGGTTTTTTTGTTTGTGGAGTTTCTGACACAATAAAGCTATAGCCATGAGAAAAGTTTAGTTTGTGCTGTTATGAAAAGAAAGGCAATGCAGGTAGTTTGTTATGGCCGTCATAAGCCAAGTAAAGAAGACCAGACTTTTCACAAATTTATTTTGAAAATTTATTTCCAAGACACTGCATAATTTTTGGAATAAAACAGGTCTGCTCATGCTAATATGTGAGGTACAGCACCAGCATTATCCTTGCAAGACAAGAATCACAGGATTAATAGCAGATAACATGGAAAGGAAGAGGGGAAAAAAAAATCTCCTTTCTAAAGAGAGGGGGAGGGTTTGGGTCTTAGAAATATGCATCTGTTTGTGTCTTGTTTTTTAAATTCTATAAATGTATATTGAGTGATTCTGTACTTCTTGGGGGTCTCTGAAATTTCCAGTTTAGAATCAATGACTCGAATCAATGCAGTAGCTGTAGTGGAGTTTTCTCCAAGTTTGCATAGGTCTTGCATAAAACACTGGAGAGAAAATAAGTTTTACTAAATTAAAAAAATTTATTGGATATTTCCCTTATCATTTGTTTGCTTTGATGAAACAAAACTATTTGTACAAGAGAATGTAATAGTATCAAGGCTGCCATGCACAGAATTCTTACATGGGTGCTGAGTGTAGCCATGCAGGTGTGTGTGTACACATGTTCGTAGCAGGAGTATTCTTTAGCAATTTTAGGATCTGATTCTTATTTAAAGAAGTTACTAATCTGAGTAAAATCAATTTCATATCTTGCAGGCAATCTGTCTTCTCTTAATGTCTGTCTTTTTTGACTAAGCAATTCGCAGTGCATTTTGAGGAATGTATGTTATGGCCAGCAGGTTCCAGCAAGTTCATCTCTTATTCTTCCTAAGTCCTGAGGATATTTAATAAACAGCATAGTTTAGGGAAGTCTAGAAAATTAGTGTAGGTAATTAAT
Source organism: Hafferia zeledoni (assembly GCA_035583235.1). Lineage (NCBI taxonomy): Eukaryota > Metazoa > Chordata > Aves > Passeriformes > Thamnophilidae > Hafferia > Hafferia zeledoni. Next base: position 132,177,246 of record JAWWEV010000083.1, on the reverse strand, counting down.
AGCCTTTGTTATTATAGCCATTGAAATTTTCGTGCTGATAACAGTAGAAAAAGAACTGTGTCAATTCCATGTCTTTTTACTAGTGAGAATGGAAGCATCTGCATGTTTGGGTTCCCTTGGAACTCGGTGACGTCTCTACTTCGGCTGTGCTTTTCACCGTGTTGTTGCAGTCCTTGTGAATGATGGCGTGCTGAGTTACGCTATGCAAGGTTACTTTTACACTTATGTTAAGTGAAGCCTTAATAAGGAACAAGAGACTATGTCTTGTATTACTGGAAGGTAGCTGGGCAGTCACCATGACATTTTGTGTAAGTTCAGTTTTGGTATGAGGAGGTGCATGGGGTCTAAAAACTCCAGTTGCCAGACTTTGCATAAACAGTCTGCACAAGTCTCTGCAAGGTCTGTGGTTTCTGTGAACTTTTTTTATACAGTAAAGAAAACAAGCTTTCTTGAGAACTCTACAGTGCTATTTAATACTGTCAGAAAGAAAGCAAAACACATTAAAGAGTATAAAAAGTTGTCAAAATCAAAGTTTTATTTCTAGTAATAAGTAGTGAGAAGGAAAGAAGACAGAGTTTTATCTTTCAAATGGGGATATTTTTCCTAGATGCAATAAACATGCAGTGCTTTTATGATTTTTATATTTGATGTATGTGCAAAATGTGCTGTAAATATATGGTTACTTCACTGCCTTTCCCAGTGAACTGCTTGCATTCAATTCAGTTATGTCACTGTGGCAAATGCAGCTAGGATGGGTTGCAGTTAATTTTAATTTATTGTTGTTACCTTCATAAAGGTGAAGTTGAAGCTCAGCAGGTATATTCCATTGACTCGAGTATTCCCTGGTTTGCTCAGGAAGATGTTCCAGAAACATTATAGCAGATCTGGAAATTATGGTGTGATTTCTCAATCCCCTACTTTTACTTAAGTCAGAAGTATGAAACTCCCTCCCAGATCTCTGGATTGTAACATCTTGGCCCTTCTGCTGAGTAAAGACTTGCATAGATTTTGCAACTTTATGAATCTAGTGAGCCTTCTGCCTTTTGAGACCATTATTCTGTGAATGTATGTTAGGCAATTTTTTTTTTCTATTTCTTTCTAACATGACTCATGTTTTTGTCTTCTGTGTTGAGTTGTTGGTCACATGAGATGTAGGCTCAATAATAAAGGTGCAGCAATTGAGCAAGGTTTTCCTTTTTTTCCAAACCCCTTGTGATTCTCCTTCTCCCTCGGCTATCAAGTACTCCTACACTACTTCAGTCTTTTTTGGAAAAAAGTCAATTGTAGGTCTGAGTCACACTGTCATCTGGAACTCGAAGCGTGGATGTTTTGAGGGTTCCTGGTGAAAATTCATGGGGTAAGAGCAGGTAATATTTTCATTTCTGTAAGCTTATAATAGATTCATGATGGTTGCAGTTATTATTTATGAATAATGATTTTGTTTCTTCTCTTAGCACTTTGTCAAGATGGTACGGAATCAAATCACTAGATAGTAACCGGCGGTGTTATATTTTAAGAATATATGACCTGAAGTCTGGCCGTTTCCATTGAAATTGTTACATCTTCTTGTTGGTAGATGTTAGGGGGCTTGATTTTATTTTTTTACTATAATATAGCACCTCTGTGTAGATAGTTGTGAACTGGCATTTGTTCCTATAATTAGGAGGAATTAAGAATAATTTAAACCTGCATGGTGCAAAAACAAAGCCTTTTTTTTTTTTTTCACTCAACAGCAATTTAAAGAAACTGTAGGCAAAAGTACAAAGCCTGGACAGTATGCATCAAATCTGTAATGATCTTCCCCCTACTGTGTAAGCACTGTGCAGCCTACACATGGAAATTTTCCCCTAGTCTGGCACTTTTCAAATGTGACGTAGTTTGCAATTCCAAGATGGAATTTCAGAAGAAAAGAATAGTTACTGCAGCTGAACCATGTACAAATGCTCTGAAGAGTTCTTTGTTAAATTTATTGAGTTTTAGTATTTTAAACACGGCTGTTTAAAACAGCTAGAAACTTAGGAATTTTTAAGTTTTTTTAAGTAATACAGCAGTGGAAGTTTCCAGATAGCAGGGCAAATTGTTAGGTTTGAATTAATAATGGAGTCTAATAATTTAAGTATAGGCACCTAAGCCTTATTACAGACAAAGCTCATTTAAGGGTAGGTAGTAGTACAGTCTCTCTTGCTTCCCCCACTAGTTTTTGATCTACTTCTTTTCTTCTGATTTCGTTAATCTTTTTTTTTTTTTAGTTGAGGTTTAACTGTAATTTAGGAGACTGTATTCACTGTTTGAACTGTTTAATTTGGTGTAGTAATCTGGGGGTTTTTTCCTACTCTCTCTAATCAGAAATGCTGTATTAGATTACCACCTGAGAACACGTACAACTTACAGGCAGTGGTCAGTGAGGTAACTCCCTTTATACCTGGCTGGGCAGAAGTGTGGGGTTTAACATGAATAGAACTACTTATGTGCTTAAAGTCAGGAATCTTGTTGAAGCTGAGCCAGTGTCTCTGCCTGATTTCCAATTTCCACTGCTTGCTGCCAAGTATATTAGAACTGTCTATAAATAGTTTGTGGAATTTTTGAGTGAGAATGAAAAGTAATGTTCGGTGCTTTTCTGTCCCCACCTTTTAAAACTTTACCTGAGGAGCTTTAACTTTTTTTATTTTCACAGAAAAATCCTTTTCAAAATCCTTTTCTGAAGTCAAATTAGTTATTACTGTAAGATTTTGTATTTTAATGGCAGCACAGGGACAAGGAAGAGTGGAAAGTGACTGGGAAGCCACATCTCCAGAGCAGGAATGTGAGTCAATTGTAGACTGCAGCATCTTCCAAGTGTTTGCTTGATGTGTCCCGATGGTGCTGTGGGCTCTGTTTCAATACTCCAGCATCATTTGGCTGTCAGCATCTGTGTCAAATTTGTGTCATGCTGACATCTCTGCTGATACAGAATTTTGTAAATTTTCTTGTATGTGTTGCGACAGTGTTCACCATTGGTGTATATTAGTAAATAATGTGTGTAGTGCCTAAGGAATCCGGAATGAGAACTTGTCTTGCTTGCACTGAGTGGCTGTGGAGGCTGAGCTTATGCCTGAGGTTGAGGTGGAGCCTCCCTGGCCACACTGGAGCTTTGGTGAGCCAAGAGCACGCCTGGCCTGTTGGGGGTGTCTGCATTGGCACGTCCCACAGCCCGGCAGGAGCAGATTTGAGGAGCAAAACAAGTTACACTGAAGATGTACATTTGTACTGTGTGTTTCAAAAGGGTTTTCCTTGGACCAGCCCTAGTGTGACCCAAAAAACTGAGTACCCATTACAAGTAGGAGCGTATCATCTAAAAGAAATCCTGTTTGATGGTTTCAAGGCCACAGTGTAATGGGAACCGAAGCACAGGAAGTGAAGTGGATCAGGAGATTCACAAAGCATGCCACTTACCTGAAATAGGATTTTTCTGTATTAGTACTTTTAGTTAACACCATAAAATTATCAGGATAAAGAATATGTTATGTTTTGGTAGAGTAGCTAATAGATCTGTAATGATCACATTATTCTTCAAATTCAAAGCATTCACTGATGCAGTGAACTTAAGTTTTTCGAGTATGTGTTCCGAGTCAATTTTTGAAGAAAGAATGCAGGCTTTTTTAGGTGGGGGGAAAATTTTACAGTGCTTGAGAATTTAAGAGTAGTAGGATATTTTTCTTTGGAGATTTTGAATTCAGTGTTATCAAGGTTATAAAATCGTAGATTGGTTTTGGTTGGAAGGGACCTGAAAGATGATGTAGTTCCAATCCCCCTGATGTGGGAAGGGAACCTTCCACTTGACCATTTCTCCAAGCCCCATCCAACCTGGCCTTGAACACTTCCAGGAATGGGGCACCCATAATTTCTCTGGGAATCCTGTTCCTCACCACCCTCACAGTAAAGTTTCTTCCTGATACCCAAACTCAACCCGCTCTCTCTGTTTAAAGCTGTTGCCCCTTGTCCTGTCGCTACAGGCTTTTGTCTTACCCCCTCTTGCTCTCTGGTGTAAACCCCCTTCAGGCACTGAAAGGCTGCAACAAGGTCACACTGGAGCTTTCTCTTCTCTGGGCTGAACAGCCCTCTCAGCCTTTCGTCCTAGCACAGGTACCTCAGCGCTCCCATCATCTTCGTGGCCCTATTGCTGCTTACAACAATGAAAGTTTGCATGTGGTTTGTTCAAGTAGTGATGAACTTTGAGTTCAGGCTCTGTATAACACGTGCAGATTTGGAAACTTCATCACTGTTTTATTCACCAAAAAATGAATAAAGACCTGGTTTTCAAAAATGTCACACAGCTGCATGTCATCTAAAGTTCCTATGTGAGGAGGAGAGGAGAGTATAAGAATGAAGGAGTGATGAAAAAAAAGCAATGTTAGGCAACATGTTTTAAGTATACACTGCAGGCTTTTAGCAGCACCATACCCATTATTTTATACCCAAGAAATAAGTGCCTTAAGCACAAAATGAGGGGGGTACTGGTTGTTGTAAAAGGTAAAAATAAAAATCTAAACCCTACATAAAATGATTCCATTGCAGAATTGATTCTCTATTTCTTGTATTAGTATACTAAATAAAACTACATCACAATTGGTCTAAAATAAAAATGGTTCCACATAAAATAACAGCATTGAGTATTGTAAACAAATTCTGTGCTTTATCCGCTTTTACAATGCAATTTTGTGGTTATTGCTTACTTTTGTATCATTAAACATTTAAATAAGCCACTATTTCAGTATAGTTTTGTCTGTTAGTCATTTTTATTCTTTTCTTAATTAAAGAAATTAATTATGCCATTGTAGTATTTGAGTATACAACACTTTCTCATTTCCTGTGAACATTTGCTTTCATTGTGTGAAATTTTAGATATATTTACTGTATCTTTTTTGTAGCAGATGTTCTTGTGTTACATGGATTTGGAATAAATCTTGTCTCTGTTGCTCTGCTTGCCTTTAGTAGAGAATTCTGACTGATGTCTGCACAGCAGTAACACTTTCTCTCAATGTTTCTGTATATTGCATGTGTTAAAAAAAATGATTATTTAATCCATCTCTTACATAAAGGAGAATTTGCATCTTGCTGCACGGCCTATTGCTGATTTACAAGTGAGCACCTGAAATTCCTATGACTCCAGTACTTAACTCTAAGGAAATACAGAAAAAGAAAAGTGCATGTAACTAGTTAATGCAAAACTGTTGATTTAAAAATAAATAACACAAAATTTGTCAATAACTCTGGTGAAGATTCTGCAGCTAAACTGGAGATTATTTGTCAGTTAATGCCCAAAAGTCAGAACCCTCCCCTCTCATGATGTTTTTTTTAATTGCCTTATCGTGAATTATGTGTTGTCCTTTGCCAAGAAGCTAAGAAGCAGTTGTGTGTAGGACAAAAACTTGTGATCAATGTGCAGTAATACACTGTATAAAAAAAGACAGACAGGAAAAGACAAGATTACTGTGGATTGTGAATCTTATCCTGAGTAGTTGATCTAAGTACATATTGGCGCACAAACCAACTTTGTTTTGTGTGTATCTCTAATTGAAGTGATGGACTAATTGCAAACTAAGCCATCAGAAGGCAGAAAATAATAAAGTGGTGGTACACGTAAAGGGCGTGACTGGTTTCTGTAGAAATCTGGGAACGATATTGCTGCTTTGCTTTCTTACTGGATATAGAGATATAGCAAGCATTTGCCTGACTTCAGTGGACTGTGTGCTCTGAGCTCTGCCGCACCTTAATTTGAAGCATTTCCTGTGGCAATAATTCTCTTTATTTCGCAAACTGTTCGGAGAGGGTAAGTTTCGTATCATTCAAATCATTAGACTGTTCTTTTTTTTTTCTTTTTTCTTTTTTTTTTTTTTCTCCATGGTTTACTCCACTTTCAGTTCTTCTCTCTTGTAATTTGAAGTGCACATGCAGCTCTTCCTGTCTTCTGAGGAAGTAAAAGTCTGAATTTCTGTAACACAGTTTAGCAGTGGTTGGAGAACTCATGTTACATAGATAGAAAAGAAAGTACAGGAGAAACCATATTCTCGTAGACTCTTCTGAGTTATAAAGGAGGAAGAAACAAGTCTGGTCCCTTTTGTACCCTCACATTCATGTGAGATTACAGAAAGTGGTTTTTCTCAGTTGCATACTCCCATTACTCTCAGTATACTGTGCACTGCTCCTTTTGCAGAACAGGAAAGCTTGGCTACAGAATGGCCATATACCTGTGAATGTGTAGTTCTTTGCAGTTCTTACATCATTAAATTCCTGCAGCTAATGCATTTAATTCTACATGTACAGTAGTTTAACAAATATAAGTATTTAGGAGATGAAGTTGTAATTGACAAGCCAGAAGACTGAAGAGGCTCATTAGCTGCATGTGACCTACATATAAATAATTGAATGCAGTGTATTGTGTTACATATGGAACAAATGTTTTTATCATAGAGTGGTTTGTATTGGAAAGAACCTTTAAAGATCATCTAGTTTATCTGAAGGATGGTGTAGTACTTGTCTTTCTGTTGATCTCACATGTTCTGCATCACAGAGGGACTGACCGTAGGTATGATGGGTGGGCAGTAGCCTTTGCACTTTTCTGCCACAGACTCAGCAGAAGATCCTGACTGTGGTTCGGTGTGACAAGCAGTATCTTCAGGAAAATTTGTGAACAGCAGTGCTTAGGTGTCTACTGGAAGTGGGCCAGTGCCTGAGACTGTTACAATTTGTAGTAACAAAAGGGGTCATTTCCAAGAAGCCTCCTGGAGTGTTGCGGAGGCAACATTTATCTTTCCAGCTTTCATATCTGTAGATGAAGAAGGATATTGTTATTTTTTAACTAAGGCATCATAGGCCCCTTGCAAGTGAGTTTTTAGTGAGGGGATATGGTAGGTAGCACCAATTTGTTCATGGAAGCATATTGCAACCTTATTTTGATGGCATCACTGGTCAGAACCAAAATTTGGTGAAGGTTATTGCAAAGTTACTTCAGCTGACAAGAGGCAGAGTAAAAAAGTTAACGTTACCCTTCATAAGGTACAGAGTGTAATGGAATTTTGGGAGTAGGATGAAGAAAGGAAATTTGGTCATGCAATACGTTGTCCAAAGTAAAGCAAGTTGAACAGATACCACGATAAAGGGTGTTAAGAAACACATTATAGACAGAAAGTGTTGTTGATGTCTTGTGCCTGATAATTGCGGTTCAAGAAAAATATCCTGTCCAGTCTGCTTATGTAGCATTTGTTATGCACCACAGTACCTTTTAACTCAAGGTAGATTAGAAAAAGCTTTCTCTTCATAGCATTCAGTTACAGCAGTTCTTCAATTTATATGGTTCTCTTTATAGGGGGGTTGTAATTTGGCTGTTAATAATGGTAGGGGCCTAATCTTGATGCAGAAGAATTTAGCTTCAATGGAGATAGGTGTGTATGTTTGTTGAGTTTTGGGGGTGTTTTTTGTGGATTTGTTTTTGGGTTGTTTGTTGGGGTTTTTTGTTTGTTTGATTTTGGGTGTTTTTTTTTTTTTGTGAACAGTAACTGCTGATGTAGCAGCAGAAATAAAGGCAACTTAAAATGTGGCCTTTGCCACTATGAATTTTTTTCTTTTAACTTTTCATTTCAACACTTAAATTAATTTTGCTGTAAATCATAGCCCCAGTATACATGATGTTCTTTCAAACTGAAGTTATAAAATTTGATTTTACAATCACAGGGGACAAAGTTGCATGTACCACATTTTTATGTCTGCTTTTTTAATATTCATCACTTCACTGTGCTAAATTAGTATTACTAATTTTAGTCAAATTGAAATCAAAATGAGGCTTGATTTAAGAATCATTATTTGCTATGTCAGATATCGCTATTTAGGTAAACTTCATTTTGGTTTGAAGCTTTCAAGTTCATATATATATATCTGGGGTGCACAAGGTTTTCTTGTTTAAACTGAATATTTTGACTAAGAGGGTCACTTCTTTATGGGAGGGTGGTGGGTGTGGGTCTGTGTGGCTGCGCTTTTTGAAAACTGCATGAATTTGAGTAAAGCTGAAAGGAGAAGCTCATATCAGAACTGTAGGCATAGTTTTATGCTCCAGAGTTATATGCAAATAATCCTCTGAGTCTGATTCTCATCGCATTTTGGGAGAGCTGTGGTGTACAGGCTGTGGGGCAGGATGGATGTGGGGAGGTAACAGCCTGAAGTAAAGGTGACTGCATTGTGGGAGCCTCCACAATGAGGCTGAGCATCACTACTACTGTCTGTGTTTCAAGTGCATAGAACTTGATGGCTGATTTTTCCAAGCAAGTCCTGTTTTTTTCAAGTGTAAAAGTGTGGGAATGGCAGTGTGTGTGTGTATCTCCTGATGTCTGAGGTAATTGATGAGTGCATCCTTTAAGGACCTGTAGAATGTGTGATACCTTGTAACCAGTAAGATGTTTCCATGTATGCTTAGTGAACTAACTAACCAATAGTGTGCTGGCATGTTATGTACAAGAGTAGATAAAAGTAAAGCAGTAACTAAAAATAAAGTCCTTTGTCTTCTCTGCAAACCTTCTGACCAGATTGCTGCCTGAGTTTGCCTCCTCTGACCGCCGCAAATCTACCTTACCCCAACAATAAGGGCATTCTTTTTCTCTGCTGTTTGGTTGGAGTGTTACATGGTGCCACATTTTCCTCATGGCTAGCCCCACTCCCCTGCCTGTGTTTAATTTCCTGTCTGTGATGAAACTCAGAAGTAGTTAGTGAGTCAAATACCTTCTAACGCTATGGATTTTATCTTTACTGTAATTCTGTTGGCCTCTCCAGACTCTGTATAGGATTCTTGGACCAGGATGTTGGGAACTGATGGTGTGAGGGTATCTTACTTTTCAGGGTGGGATATAGGAAATTTACCATAGGTTCATACAGATTCCTAGGGGAGAAGTGCCCCAACTGCTGGAAACCTGAAGGCAAACCTACTATTGTCTTGTTTTGTTTTGTGGTCAGCCAGCTGTGAGGCCTGAATCAAAAGGAATTAATTCACGTGTCTGTGGAACTACTTGTCTGTTTCTGCCTGATCCTAAGGTGAGGTAGCATTGCAACCCAGAGGATTTGAGTGGGATAGAAAAAAACTGATGAAGGTCAAAAGAACTGGCATTGTGCTGTGAAAGTAAACCAAAATTTTATGGATGAGTCTGTCAGAATCAGTGAACAACTTTGACCATAACCATTCTTTGAACACTTGAGAGATTTTTAAAGTTTATCAATGACAGAAAGGCAGAAATTGGAAGGTCATTCCACGGTGTAAAACACTATCAAGAGTTCAACTTCAAACTGCCTGGGTTTTTTTATATTGCAGTCAAGGAATCTTAGAGATGTTACCAGGAGTGATGACGACAAACTCATGTGCACCTCAATAAAAAACTATTGAAAGTACTTTCCGTGCTTTTGTTTAATCTGTAGGTTAGCGGTAGTTTAACATATCTTGTATTCTATTTAGCAAATATTCTTTGGGTATTTTTTTTGTTTGGTTGGTTGTGGTTTTTTAAACCAAAAACATATTATGTGCTTGTTTTTATCTTGAGCCTTGTCCATTTGAATTTGACTTGCATGCAGTTGCTGACCATATCTTAAAATGCAAGTCTAAAGCTGACAAACATTTCTGTTTTAATACCACTTAAAATAACCGGCCCGTTTCTGCTAAACATTTATAAAAGGATGTGATGAAGGTGGGTATAGTGCTGGTTACACTAGTAATCTCTTCTAAGAAGTCACCAGAAAAAAAAAAATAGAAGATGTTGTAGAGAATCCATCTTGGTTTCTCACAGGCAGAATGGAAGGCAGGAGCTTCTTCGTGTGTCTTCCAGCACTGTGCTGATACGGACAAACTTGGTGTGAGTTCTGTTAAGTGACACCTCTTTCGGTTTAAAACTTGAGGTTGAAATGGAAATAATTATGAAATATTTCTTTAAAATGTGTAGAAATATAAAAGCTTATTGGTGACCTATGATTTTTCTTTTACATGCTCATCCTCTGCTGTGTTAAATAGACTAACAGGAATTTCAAAGATAATTATGTTCCCCTATCTTAATGGAAATTATTGATCTGTTTTCTGATATATTGATATTCTAGTAGGCTCACTTTATATGGAACCGTGTGACATAATTGTTGAGATCATATCAGGATCATTGCTTAAAAATTTCATAAAGGTCAGCAGTTAATAACACTTAAATGGCATCTGAACACACTCTATTTCAGTGACAATTTCCAATATAGAAAGGAAGTAGTAATGTGAAAGATTTCTCAGATTCATCTTTCATGTAATGCAAGATTACTGGGAAGGAAAGTATTTAAAAAAACCTCCATCTTATTTTGTTACTACAGCACTGGGATCTGAATTGAGGCTTCATCATTACACATTAGTGTTGCTTCTCACTAATCACTGAAGTTAGTTTAACAATAAATGTGACATCACTTTATCTCTGAGATTAATTGCTAGATCATAAAGCATATCTGGATGGAAAATAATCAAGTGTTCCCTATTTGGTTATTGGCTTAAATTTTCTTAACCCATTAATTCTCAGTCAATGTGTAGCAAATTTAATTGGCGTTCCCATTTTAGTAGGCTTCTCATTATTACCAATTTATAGTTTGTCAGTCTTTATATATACTTTGTTTTCCATCATTTCATTGTTATGTCGGTTATTTCATGTTTTCTTACTGCATTTTTATCAGAACTGATTTCATTCATGTTCTGGGGTTTTTGTTTTCCTGGTGGTTGTGTATAGGCAGCATTCAGATTCTGGGAGTGTCAATGGGGTGCCCAGATCCTGCCTTCAATGTAGTTTACTTCGGGTTTTTCATATTTCTAAATGTTTGTGAGTTCCTTATTTTTTCTGATACTGTTCATTTTCAGTGTTCAATAACTTCAGATATAGTTAAATGCGCTAATACCTCTTTTTGCAAGTTAAAAAAGAGGTCAGTAATCCCTCATGTATTTCAAAGATGAAGTATCAGTAAGCTATTTTTAGGTTAGAACAAGAGGTCTTGAAATGTGTTAATGTTTTGCTCATGCTGATGGAAATAATAGAAAACAAAACAATCAGAAATGTGCTTCTGTGGAGTAAGTTACAGATAAAATCACTTTGCAGCCCAGATGTTTATTCTGTATCTGTCAATTGAGAGCTAAGTATTACTGTAAAAGTGAAATCAGTGTCAATACTCCTTGGCACTTCAGTTGTATGCAAAATGGAGAAATTTTGGAGAACAGATTTTTAAAATGTAGAAGTATGTTTTACTTTGAAAATAGTTTAATTGGAAAATAGGTGCTTACTGATACAGTATTTGAAATAGTTTTTGTTTTAAAATACTTCAATCTTTTGAACATTGAGAGTTGTTACAATGTGACTTTTTTTTCAATCGGGGCAAAGCAACTTGATAAGTAAATATATGCAGTGAAATTAGTATATTGAAAATGGGGTGGGAAATATGTCACTTTCAAGAACCAAGGAATTTGGTTTAAGAAAATAAATTAGACTTTCCATTTTTCTGAAAATTCTGATCATCAAGTTTCTAACTGTATGGTGTCTTCAAGAAGTAAAAAATTGTCTTAGTGCATTTGCTGTCAACCTGGGGAGCAAATTTTGAAACATTTTATTTGTAACCCCTGCAGTGGGGCAGCTCTAAGGTGTGGTTGCTTTGCTGTATTATGTTCTTGGTTAACTCATAACAGTCTTTAAATTGGTATAAAAGGAATTTGTGTTTTCTTCATGTATTTGAGATTCCTGTTGCCCAGACATACCACACTTACATTGCAATGCTGATAGAACAACTGATTTCACATGCATGAAAGTCTGTGTGATGTGGCAAATCTTCAGTATTACAAAACTTTGAGGGATTAAGAGTTGTGGGTTTAAGATTTGCTTAAGTGACGTATTTTACATTTAAGATTCACTGCCTGTATTCAACGAGCTTATTTCTCAAGGTAGCTCTCTCCTCCTGAAATGCCTGAAGGATTTTAATAAAACTTTACTGTAAAGGTTAAAAGAAAGGTTGATGAATAAAGGAGGAAAAGGCTGTTCAGTGGGAGAAATGTGCACAAATACAGTTTGATCTGTCACATGTACCAGGGCTGCCACCTGTCAGCAAAGGTACTCACTTTAGCAGGCTGATTTTACTTTGGAGAAGTACAAAGTTGTATGGGATTTGGATGGATAACTTTTTTGTCTCTGATTCTTGATGACTACATGGGTCTTGTTCATCTTTGCAAGTATACATAGTTTTAATGAGCTCTTGAAGGTAGAGAGGTCCCTGCTATATTTGAGCCATCTTTCTGGATAAAGACTGAAAGCTACCATACCTTATGAAACAGATGGATGTAGTTCCCTGGACATCTATACCTGCATTGCATTTACGTACAAATATTGATCTAGGAGGAGATGGGGAAGATGCATTGAAATAAACCTTTCCTAAAAACAAAACCGCATTTGATGCAAAATCATACAAAGTCTGCTGTCTAAAATGCATAGTTTGTCAAAACTCTGCCACCATCATTGACTTGTTCTTTAACTTTCTAGTATATTTAATTATTCCTAGTAAACTAACAATGCTTGGGGGGTTTTATTGTATAGTAACTTCTTCTCTAGTTTTTTTCTTTTATCATAAATTAATGTAGGACCTTTAATGTTTAATATTAATTAAAATAACTTCATTTTTGTTCTTTCTGTTCTGTAAAAAGGTATCTGAAGAATTTCTACAAATTTTATCTTGGAAATTAGCTTATTCATTATGTTTAATTTTAGGAAATGGTGCTCTTGCAGAACATTCTGAAAATGTGCATATTTCAGGAGTGTCAACGGGTAAGTCATTTTTTGTAATGTTTAAATTTCATGCATGACTTAAATAGTAAATATTGAAAGCCACCTGGTATCTTATGAAGAGATATTTGGCTATAAAAATTATTACTGCCTTTTGCAGCATGTAATAAGGAATGAAGCAACTGGAACATGGAAAAATTCTCATAAGATAAAACTGATACCTGCATGCTCATGAACAGATTATGCCTTTCTAAGTGGACTGCTTAATTATTTTTCCATACAAACATTGAACTAAGAGAAAAGTTGGTTTAAGTTGAATTGATATTTTCTTTCCATAGTAAAGTTTTTGTGAAATTAAATTTACTGAAATGTAATTTTGAACACTTGCTACTGTCAAGTAATATAAATCCAAGAGTTATGCATTTCACCAGATTAGATTGAAGCAGTAACTGAAACTACTGTACAGTTGACTGCACAGTTTGCTTTATAAAAGAAAAAAAAAAGTATTTTAGAGCTCACGAAACTGAGAGACTGATGAAATGCTGGGATAATATGGGATATAAAAGCAGCACACAATGCTCCAAGGTTGCTTGATGCATTCTCTTCCAGGGAGTTGGTCTCAGGCCTCTTGTGGGCAGCAGCCACAGGACTGCCCTGTGTTCGTGATGTGGCCGCATGGCCATTGTGTAGTCTTTGTTCTTCAGAGGTTATGCAGCATCGGCCAAGCTGCTGGGTGTGTTTTATTGACACAGATACTCAGGATATGTGCACATGGGGAGATAAACACTTCTCAGCAGGTCGAAGAATGCAAGCCTGATTCTTTCCATAGGGAAGCTGCCACTAATGCCAAGAAATCAAACTGATTTTCATACACCCTCCTAAAATGAGTCAAAATGCAAACCTGCCCTTATTGAGAACAGCTTGCACATCTCGCTGTAGTTACCATTGCAATTTCTCTTCAGACATTTTATTCCTACTTGTACAGACAGTTAAGTTTTTTGGATAAGTGTACGGTCACTGGATAGGGGCTCTGTTACACCTTTACTGCTTCCTATTTCCCTTTCAGTGTTTCCCACTCAAAGACTGTTAAAAGTCTAATGATAGAGGATCTTTCTTACCCATTCTTGTGCTTCATCACTTTTCAACAGTAGCAGTGCACCAAGTATCATAAATAGTACATTTATGGCACACTGTAAATAATAAATACTTAC
>JAWWEV010000083.1:132112597-132153586 GCA_035583235.1 Hafferia zeledoni | reverse complement strand
CAAGTCACCTGACAATTTCAGGCCTAATCTAAACTTTAAAGCCTAAATTTAGCCCACCTGGCCAAACCCATGACAAATCCCTCTTGGAAGAAGCTGTAACATTGTCAACAATAAGCAATTTTTTCTATTAGTTTATTCTATCTAGTGTTGTGCATTAGAGTACATAAGATATTAATCCTATGTTTATAGATGTCTTTTTAAAAACAATAGTTTTATTTTGGAGAGTCTTGTTAGTTGTCTAAATAATGAACCTTACTGAAACTTTTGTTTGAGTTTGGTCCCTGTGTTTGACATGATACCTAGGAACTATTTCAGGATTGAAGTGAAAGCGTAGTGTTTCAGTTATCAAAGTGGTCTTTCAATGTTTTAAAATTACTTGTATGTAGGAGAAGGGTTGACAGCTCTGCTTCAATAATCATCTGCTAGTTTCTGCTTTTCAGTGTCAAAAAGAGACTCCTAAAGTGCGAACATTTGTGCTTTACATTCAGCTGTGCTATTACGTTTAATTTCTGCTTCTTAATCATGCCATAGATGTTAAATTCAGCGTTGTTAAGGCTACTTTCAAAGTTAGCAAGTGATATTAGGGGAAAAAACAGTAATACTTTAGTTACTTGGATGCAACCTAGGCCTACTTGTGTTGGAATAACAGAAACAACACAGATTACAAGTGCAAAGGGGGGGACCCTTAGAGACCCCCATGTTTAAAATCTGATATGAAATATAGGCCCTGTGAATTGTTTGAATTAATTCTTGTTTAAAGGAAATAATATCTTACAGGTAAATATAGTTCTTTAAAACAAACAAACCAGTAGCAACAAAGCAAAAACATCACAGATAGGAAGGATTCTGGATTAGAAGGTAAATTTTGTGCGACTTCTCTTTGTCTTTCTTCACTCTGTCTTCCTCCCACTGCTTTTATTTTGGCAGCCTTCTTAATTATGGATACTGAAATGGGATGGAGTTTACTAATGGTGATGTAGAATGGAAAATAGTTTTTAAAAACAAGGAGGTCAATGTTCACTGTGAATGCATGGAAGAATTGTGTTAGTCCTTGACTACAACTGTATTTGGGTGCTGCTAATCGTTTTGTGCATCTCTCATCATTTTAAGACTTAAATTTTTGATTCATGGGTAAATTTTCCTCATGTAATGATTTCTGAATTGGTAATAAAAAGTGCTGAGTCAGGATCAAGTAGGCATCTCTCTTCTGGGATGTTTAAAAGCCTGCAGAAGGAAGAGCTAAGGTTGAAATTGTATCCTGTTTTGATACTGCAATATTCCTATCAATATTTATAACTCCATGTTACAGCCTTCTTCTCAACCCCTTCCAGTGCAGAAGAGCTAAAGCATAATCAGTACTTGAACAGCTTTAATGATGCATGTTCTACCATATTACCTCCACCTATGGAGCATAGTCATTCAATTTAGGTAGGACAAGTCTAGTAGTTCAGTTCTATAAGTTTTGAATTCAAGGACAAGGTTCTATTTGAAATACAAATTTTATGAATCCTGTATGTGTGTGAGTGTACTATATATTTAAATATGTATATATCTGTAACAGACCGAAAGGTGGTATCATTTATACATATCTGTTCATTGGGATTTTTTTAGTTAAATCAACATTTTCTGAAAATTTGTCATTGCCAGCACATACATTTTGTTCTTCTTTCACTCTCTGTCACCAAATTTGTGGACTTACACACTCTTCAGCAATGCTTTTAACATTTATCACTCTTAATGATTTCATTTTTTCCTGCACTTGCTTTTTGAAAACCTTAGCATGTGTGAAATTTTTAAAATGTGTTGCACTTTTCTAAAGAAAAAATACTATTTTAAGGTGGAGTATTTATTTTTAATGTCTCCTAAGATATACTAAAGTAGAAAAAAACAGGGAACAGAGTATGCTATGACTTGACCTATCACAGCAGATTAGTTGCAGCAAGGAAAATTCAGGCTTACTGTGAAGGTATTTATCACGTTGTGTAGTTAAGCACTGGAATTTAAAAATACTTGATTGGAGAAGGCCCCTAAGAGCCTAATCACACTTCAGTTAGCCTTGTTGGAGCAAGTGATTGGATTAGATGGCCTCTGTGCCAGTCTGATTTGTTCTGCTTCTCCTGGGAACATCTGAATTTTAATGCATTCATCATGCTATCTTTCCTGTTTTGTTTTAAAGATCTTTAATTCAATGTTACTTAGAGTGGGTATATATTTGTCTAATTTATTTCCCAAATTTCTTCTGTGTAAGACCATCTGCATTGCAGATGGTTTTTTTTTTTTTTATTTTTTTTAGGTTTAACAATGACAGTTTGTTTTATAGCCAGTTTTATGGTCTGTACTGTGCTTTTTAGAAATACCAGTGATTTAAAATGATTCAGTGGTATTTGACTCACCTATATTGTTGCAGAGCTGAATTAGCTTGGTTCCCAGGTATGCTTCTGTGTTTAACAGGGTTGGAACTTTGAAGGCCTGAAAAAATATTCTTGATGTTAAGTGTGGTAGTACCCAACAGAGCACATGTTCCTCAATAACAGTGTATGGAGGACTTTTTTTTCCTCCATAATAACAAAAAGAAGCACCCAGTCCAGAACACCCCACAAAACCCACATCTCCACGTTTTCTGGACCACTACCTGGATCCTTAACTTTTAAAGTACTATTTTGTGTTGAGGCAAGCATGCATCTCTGCATTTGCTGCACTCTCGTCTCAGTTACTGAAGGAGAGGCAGGAGCAAACAGTGGGTAGAGGTGAGGATGTACGTTCCTGTTTGGTTGATGGTAATAGGTAATCTTCACCTGTCAGCTTCTCTCTTGCCATAGATGCTTTAGTACAAAGTAGGAACCTATGAAAGCAGAAGACAGTCCAACTGCTTTTACAGGAAAGAATTTGAGGAGGTGCCAGTCCTGCAGCACCAAATGTTTCTGTATTTTGAGTGATAGAGGAAAGAAACAGTATTTTTCTAACTTACTTTTAGCACTTTGAAAGTCAGATTTCCCAGTAGCTATAAATGAACATTGTTTTCTTGCTTGGGTTAAAGTTATTTCACTGAAAACAGCTAAGGATAAGGTTCATGCTGATGTGCTGACAGAATTTCAACTTGAAAAAACTTCTGTCTTGAATTTACTGAAAGTTGCCATAGTTTGCAGAGACTTCAAGCAGTTGCTTTGCCATTCTGAAATACCTGGTGCAGCGAATAAATATTCAGCACAAACTATGAAGTGCTAAACTCTTAAGTTAATTTTTTTTTTTTTTTCAGGGAAATCTGATGAACCAAACTGTGATTGTGACCAGTTTCATTGTGCTAATGGGAAGTGTATTCCAGAAAGCTGGAAATGTAATAATATGGATGAATGTGGAGACAACTCGGATGAAGAAATCTGTGCCAAAGCCAATCCTCCAACAACTACTTCCTTTCAACCTTGTGCTTCCAATCAGTTCCAGTGTCTTTCTCGCTTCACCAAGCTTTACACTTGCCTTCCGGAGTCTTTAAAATGTGATGGTAACATTGATTGTCTTGACCTAGGAGACGAAATAGACTGTGCTGTGCCAGCATGTGGGCAGTGGTTAAAATACTTCTATGGTACTTTCAGTTCACCCAACTATCCCGACTTTTATCCACCTGGCAGCAACTGCACCTGGCTGATAGACACTGGTGATCATCGCAAAGTAATCTTGCGATTCACTGATTTTAAACTTGATGGTACAGGTTATGGAGACTATGTCAAAATATATGATGGATTAGAGGAGAATCCACGGAGGCTGTTGCGTGTACTAACAGCATTTGACTCTCACGCTCCCCTCACAGTTGTGTCATCCTCAGGACAGATAAGAGTGCATTTTTGTGCTGACAAAGTGAATGCTGCAAGAGGATTCAATGCAACCTATCAAGTAGATGGCTTCTGTTTGCCCTGGGAAATCCCATGTGGTGGAAATTGGGGTTGCTACACTGAGCAGCAACGCTGTGATGGCTACTGGCACTGTCCAAATGGAAGGGATGAAACCAACTGTACCATGTGCCAAAGAGATGAGTTTCCTTGCTCTCGAAATGGTGTTTGCTACCCTCGTTCAGACCGCTGCAACTACCAGAATCATTGCCCTAATGGTTCAGATGAAAAGAATTGTTTCTTCTGTCAGCCAGGAAATTTTCACTGTAAAAATAACCGCTGTGTGTTTGAGAGCTGGGTTTGTGATTCTCAAGATGACTGTGGCGATGGCAGCGATGAAGAGAATTGCCCGGTCATTGTGCCCACTAGAGTGATAACTGCAGCTGTCATTGGGAGTCTTATTTGCGGATTGCTGCTTGTCATTGCACTGGGATGTACTTGTAAATTGTACTCACTCAGGATGTTTGAGCGAAGGTAAGTAGCACAGATGGCTTCAAGAGCTCAAATGTATGAAATGTTTGTATGGGTTTTTGTTGTACTTCAAGCAATTCTCTTGCCATACAGACATTGTTGCACATGATTTCTAAAGATACTGTTTCTTTTTCTTTGACAGTAAAAAGAGGTTAGTTAGAGTATCTCAAGTTGGAACATAGTCTGACACCCTGCTCCTTGCAGGACACCTAAAAGAACCTGCTGAGACCTATGGCTGAGCATCGTCCAGATGCTTGTTGAACTCAGGCTTGGTGTTATGGCCCAGTTCTCTGGGGAGCTTGTTCTAGTGACTGACCGCTCTCTCAGTGGAGAAAAGAGAATAGAAGTATTCCAATCACTTAACTACTGAAGCTTAAGCTTTTAGATGTTGTTACGAAAAAGGAAGTGTGAGAAAACTACAGTTAATTTGCAATTAATATTTCAATTCTGTATGTAACAGCATCTTTCTTATATTGTAGACTAGCTAATACCAGGATTTTACATTCTTCAGTTTTTATAAAATAATGAAAGCATCTCTCATGCTGCTTTTTATATTTAGCCCATAGTTTTAGGCTAATTTTTTTTGTTTGGTTGGTTTTAAGGAATTTATTGTTGGATTGTTCTTTTTGTGCTTGTTTCAGCTGGACAGACTTGTAGGAATGACTGAAATAAAAACTGTATATTCATTGTCAATTAAATTTCAAGTAAATTCGTAAAACTTCATCTACTGACATTTATCACTTCAGCTTATAATAGTCTGATGTACTTTTATTCTTCAAAATATATATAAATCAGTGTCTTATGTATTCTGAAATTTCTTTTCTCTTTGAAAGATCATTTGAAACTCATTTATCAAGGGTTGAGGCTGAGCTGTTAAGAAGAGAAGCTCCTCCATCCTATGGACAATTAATTGCCCAGGGTTTAATTCCACCAGTTGAAGATTTTCCTGTTTGTTCACCAAATCAGGTAAGACTTCAAAATAGCGGGCAGACCACTTAAATTTTAAGGAGACTGAAATAAAGATATTATAACATTCATCTGCATTCCTTTGTTCTACGGCATTTCCTGTTCCTCCTTTCAAGTCAATATTGTTATACTACTGATTAGCCATTGGACAAAATCATGATACTGTAACACCGCTGCACAGTTTTCTTTGCAGGCGTTTTTTGTTGATAATGAATGCCAGTAATGCACACCATACAACTCCTCTTGCATGAAAATAATAGATTGGTAGATCTAGTTGTATGTTCTGTATTCATGTTGTCTAAGTTAAGATTGCAAGATAGCACTTTGAAATCTGTGAAAAAAGAATTAAAACTTTTAATGCAGAATGGCAGTTGACATCCACAGTGCATGTGTGCTTAAGTGCAATCGAACCCACTGTGCATAGAAAAGGTGATGGAAAAGGCAAGGCTGTAATATCATATAAAATTAACATGAACAAGTAACAAAATAAAAGCTGGTAAATGACAGTTAAAAGTGTCTAGTCATCCAGATTCTCAGATGGATGATTAGCACAATTCTTAACTTGGCTGATGAATTTCTGTCAAAACAACTTTTTAATTGATTGAAAATATCTTTGTTTTAAAGCCATCCTCTTCAAAAGTAATGAAAAAGTCATTCTGGAGTCACTGATGCTTCCATGATAAAAACTTCTGTTTAACCAATGAAGTTGCATAATTTAAAAACATTGTTTTTCAGAGCAGAGATCATCAGTAAAAGTAAAATTTGGAGGCAATGTAAATTGAATTTTATAAATTATAAAACTCCAGTTTTTAATACAGTTAAACGTTGAGAGGAGTCAGTATTACGTCACATTCTGCTTTGTTTGTTTCGAGTAATATGTACATCTTAAGACTGCAAATCTCTGTAGGACTGAAGATAGTTGAAGTCTCAAGTAGAAGTCTCAAGCTAGGGCAATCTTGGAGATTCTAATTGTATGTAATGCTGTTGGTCTAAAACTGATACAAGCCTTCAGAGCTGGATTTTCAAGGATGAGTAGCAGTCTCTTCAGTAGCTTTTGAAAGTAAGGCTGCTGAATACACATATTTATATGCTTGAATTCAAATGCCATCCCATGAACTATTGGAAGGGAAGAGGTAGGTTGTGTATGAAGTACTTTTTGGATACTGTGTTGTGTTGTCTGAAGGATGATGGAAGGCAGCTGAAGGTGACAGCATGAGAACACTGGAGTGTTTGTAAACAAAGGGAAATACATATGCATATATGTTAACAGCTTAATTGGGCAAAAAAATGGCTGTTCTGAAGAATATTCTGTATTTTTGCGATCATCTGCATTAAAAGTTGTGAATATGGACTTTATCCTGTAATTAAATACATTCATGAATATTTTTTATCTGGCAGATGTCCCCTATTTGAGAACTGAGTTAGGGATATGCAAGTCACAAGTGTTAATATGTTTGTGCTGCTTTGCAGTTGAAAAGTTATACAGAGTTTTAAAGAGGAATATTCAGGCATGCATTCTTCTATAGCTGAATGACTGGAAAATGTATACTGAATTTGGGAAGTATATGGGTTAGAACACATAATTTTACTTAATTCCAGTTTCAAAATGCTTTAATGCTTCTATTTAACTGATCATGCCAGAAGGGGAAAAAATCAAACTACAAGCCTCTGCTAGAGAAGATACTTAATTTAATCCCTTTGAGGCAACCTTATGGTAGTGGATAAGGAAAGATGGTCACCTCTGTTAAATCTGTCTGAAAAATTTTGTTTTCAAATCCTTAACTTTCTGAGCCATGTTTCTATGTGCTGTACTCTAAAATTCACGGTGACATCTTCATCTTCTTGGTAAGACTGTTTGGAACAGATCTTGTATGACTGCTGTGCTGGGTCTGTGGTTGTACTTTGTGTAATCAGTGTTCCATATCCAGGTTATAGTGCCTTGCTTTTCACTTCACCATTATTTAGAGATCCTTGATTTGGGCAGAAATGTACCTTATATATACTTCATTGCTCTTTTATTCCCTGTCCACATGTCTTTCCACTTAATTTGCCTGTTCATAATGTTTTTTTCCCTCTAGAAAATCTAGACTTTTGTCATCCCCAGTTTGTTTTTAAAATAGTCTAATGCTGCATATACCAGATCCTTATTGTTAAAGATTGAACATTTTTAAAATATTTAGGCTTTACATTTTACTCTGTGGTTATAGGCTGTTTTGCACAACACTTACCATTCTTTCTTTGTTAGAACAGTACCAACACACTGTCAACACTTAATTGTTGCTTGTCTTCTCATTTAGGCTTCAGTTCTGGAAAACCTGAGGCTGGCAGTACGATCTCAGCTTGGATTTACCTCAATCAGACTTCCTATGGCTGGCAGATCAAGTAATATTTGGAATCGAATTTTTAATTTTGCAAGGTCACGTCATTCTGGATCATTGGCATTGGTCTCAGCAGATGGAGATGATGTTGCCAACCAAAGTACTAGTAGAGAAACAGAAAGAAATAATACTCACAGAAGTTTGTTTTCAGTTGAATCTGATGATACAGACACAGAAAATGAAAGAAGAGACACAGCAGGAGCAGTTGGTGGCATTGCTGCCACCTTGCCTCAAAAAGTCCCTCCTGCAACAGCAATAGAAGCAACAGTTGGAGCATGTGGGAGTTCCTCTGCTCAGAGTGGCAGTGGCAGTACCACGGATGGTGGAAGAGAAGTGACAAGTGTAGAGCCCCCGAGCACAAGTCCCGCACGTCATCAGCTCTCGAGTGCACTAAGTCGTATGACTCAAGGCTTGCGCTGGGTGCGCTTTACTTTAGGGAGATCGAGCTCAGTGAATCAGAACCAAAGTCCTTTGAGACAGCTTGATAATGGGGTAAGTGGAAGAGAAGAGGATGATGATGTTGAAATGTTAATTCCAGTCTCTGATGTAGCATCAGACTTTGACATGAGTGACTGTTCAAGACCTCTGCTTGATCTCAGCTCTGATCAAGGACCAGGGCTTAGACAGCCTTACAGTGCAACACATCACGGTGTAAGGTCATGCAGTCGAGATGGCCCCTGTGAGAGCTGTGGCATCGTACACACTGCCCAGATACCCGACACTTGCTTAGAGGCAACAGTGAAAAATGAAACTAGTGACGATGAGGCATTATTACTCTGCTAGGTACGGATTGTTTAGGAAAGATTGTGTACAAGTTGGAGCAATATCTGTCATTGTTTTGTACTTCACAGTTAAAACTAGTTTTTAGTTTTAAAATATCCAGGACAACAGTATATTAAAATTATTTTAGCCTGCGTGGTTGATTAAACTTTTCTTATACTGGATGACATTATGGACTTATTAGAGTGAACATTTTAATGGCTCCAAACACATGTGTTTATCCAGTATAATCTTAAAGATTACTCTTTAAACTGAAGTTTTCCCAGTTAGTTTCAAATTTAGTTTATCCTGGTACTGTAGTTCAAACCAGAAATGGCTGCTCAAGACTCATTTGGCTGCCTGTTTAACCCCTTATTAACAGGTGAATTTGTACAGAATTCTTTTCATTTAGGAATTGACTTGTATTATTGCCAACATACTTGTAAATTAATATACTAAGTACTGGTAAGGATTGTTAATGTAAAATATGTACTTTTCTTTGAGTTTATACAACATTTTGTCTATTCTTAAAATTCATCATAATGTGAACTTATTTAAAGGGAGGAGAAACTTTCTCCAGGAGCATTCTTTTTCTTTCAGAAGTACAAAATGCAATGATATAGACATAATAGATAAACTGATGGCAAAAGCTGTTATAGCACTGACTTTCCTAAACTGCAGTCTAATATGGTACAGCCAAATTGTATGTAAAATCCCCAGTTATTAGTCTTTTCGATTTGAAGTAAAAAAGGGCCGAAGATATTACAATGTGTGTTAGTTCTTTAAATATCCAATATGTACAAATACACTACAGAATAAGTTCCAACTGGTAATAGATCTTTCCCTAATACTGTAGGGTATAAAGCTTGTTTGGACTCAAGGGATTTGCACTAAAGTCATATTAAGGTCTCTAATGAGCTTAGTGCACAAGCACTATCACTTTAAGTACTATTATTGTCTAATATTGCAATGGCTATATATTTCCATGGCTCTTTTCTTGGGGTGTTGCATTTTTGTTGCAATTGAATTTGCTTTACTAATTCCCTATTTATTCATTGTATTTAAAAACTGGTTTACTCAGTTGCAGACTGGTTGTTTAAAAAAAAAATAAAGTCCCTTTTAGTGTATTTTTTTATGATGTTACATGTTGGAGCAAAACAGATCAGTGAGAAAAAAGCTCATAACTTCCAATTTTGTGATAAGCAGGTTAATATGTGGCTACTAGTGTGACAACAAGAAACTACACCTTTTAAAAACAAAAATGTCAACTACTGTTTTATTTATTCTTTGCCAGTCTGTTTTTAGTAGGCTTAAAGATCCAGTATGAAATGTATTTGTGTGTGATTGTATGCTATTTATTAAATTTTAAATACTTTGTTGAATGTCATTTTAAAGCATGTTTAAAGTCTTGTGCATTTCTGTCGTGTTATGCTGTCAGGCAGAACTGACTAAAATTTTAATATGTATCAAAATTAAATTGAATTTTTGTTATGTTTTTGAGGTACTTTTAAAGATAAATCCAAGGTCTGTCTGGCTTTTTATTTTTTTAAAATCCTCATCTCTGAAGTACAAATCACACGCAGAGGAAACAAACAATTGAATGGATTCCAAAGTGTATATATCTTCTCCCTCTTCTCTTCATTCACAGACACTGGGATGAGAAAAATAGATGATTTTACCATCTGGTTGATTTTTTTCATGAGGGTCAGCAGGTAAATTCTGAGTTCAGGATACAGTTGTGTAGATTTGTGCTTTTGAGGAACCTTATGTGCAATACAGTTGTAAAAAATGTTATTATAATGACCCATGCGGTTTCAAGTTTCAGAACAGATCACGTCACACTGGTACCAGGTCAGGTACAAGTTGGCCCATAATTACACATACTCGAGTAAAAGTCATCAATGGCCATTTTTATTCACATTGAATAATATCTAAATCTGTGGGCAGTCTTTTAGTCTGATTTCAGTAGCATTGCTTATAGAGCAGGCAACTTTGCAATAGGAACATGGTAATGCACCCTGAAATATATGTGAGTGGTATGTCCTGGTATAAAATACTGGGGTTTTAAACCTTCCTGAGTAGCTGTCATTAGAAACTGGTTACAGAAAGGCTTTTCCTTGAGGCAGATAAATTTTGAAGGAAGTCTTCACAGAATACCTTTGGTGTTAAATACACATAGTGCTGTAAATTTGTTCCATTAGATGCCCCAAATAGCATGTACCTATGGACTCCATATTGCAGATGTAAAAAGAACACAATGTCTAATTTGTTCTAAAGGAGAAATGCTACACATTTAACTGAGAAGTTGGATTTGATTGAGAATTTGGAAAATTGTAAATAAAATTCATATTTGTATGAGGCAAATTTGTTGCAGTGATTTTTTTTTTTTCTTAGTGATATTTAAAGGAGTGATAATTTTTTCTTTTGAGTAATATATTAGTGGTTGGGGTTGTATTTGTTTAGTTTGCTTTTACGGAGGCTTCTGATAAGTCATTATTACCCCATTTCTTTTTATGCTGCAGAGCTTGAATTGATGTTTTGTTTAATTGATTCTTGATTTAGCTGTGCTACAATGAACAAAAGTCAGAATTATTTACTATGGAATTACCTTGTTTTCTGTAATAAATCACTTTCATCTGAAAGCTTTGAAGAATGTAGGTTATTGTGAGGCAAGTTTCCTCCTCCTGTAAAGCTCTTTGAGCATGGAAAGAGTTTGTCATTGTTCCTTTTCACATATCACACTTTTTTTTGTCATTTGATTTGCAGTGAAACTTTAAGGGCTGAGCTTCTGGTGCTGCAAGGGTTCATTTTATTTCCAAAGTAAAGCCTATTTTCAGGTCAAGTTGAGACAGTATTGCTGATAACTCTTCTTTCAAAACAGATTCTCGAAGAGGGTTCTGGAATTAGTTACAGTATCATGTGTTCCACTTCCCATTCAAATGCCAAAGCAAGAACTTGTGTCAAAGTTTGGATTCAGTCTAGGGAAATCACAGTTCAAGTTAGGATGCAAATACTTTGTCAGCGAGTCTTTATGTTAAATACTCGTGACAGTTCAAATCTCAGCTTCTACTGTTGGGATGGTTTTTTGTATCCTGTCTCAAAAGTGAATGTTTTATATTCCTGCAGCTGTTCTACTGTGACAGTTGTCCTGAGGAAGTGCAGCACATTTCCCGTAAATCTTGTTTTGAGTCAATAGCTTTAATCTTCCTGTAATTGGGATGAAGCTTTTTGTGCAGTATGCTCTGTCAGTTTGTGGGGCTTTTTGACACTATCTCTTTTCTTCCTCCCTCATGGGTTTCTGAAAATAAGCAGTTGGTAACTGAACTCTTCCAGGACATCAGCTACAACTCAGTTGCCCAAAATGGGATATGTTCTGAAAGGACAAGGGAGAAGAAGTCTGTCTTGTCCCTTCTCAACTCACCGAAAGTATGGAGAGGTAAGGAGATTGATGGTTAGAACTCTTTCCCTTCTGTCCTCCATTGGGATTTCACTTCTCTAATTAGCTTTCCCTCATCAAAGTAAATTAAAGTCCATAATTATTGGAATTGATATAGAGAAATTTTATAGCACAACATTCATGTTAATGTCTGGCTGAGCCTTCCATTCACATGCAGTGCCTCCCTATGATCTATCTGGTGAATAATAACTTGAGGGAAAAGACAAGACTTTTCACATCAGTGATGGAGGAAATGAGAGACATTGCTCTATAATCACTTGATTACGGATTCCTAATCATGCCTTGTGAAAGGGCATTTGGCATTAACAAAATTTAGCTAATCTTTGTGAATATCCAGGCACAAATTAGTGTTTGTGACCTTGTGACCAAATGGCATCATACTATCAAATAACCAAAGAAAAGATATAATCCAAAATACTTGCATTCAATTTGAAAGATTTTTTTCAGATTATAGTTACCTTGTGTGCTGCTTGTGCAGGAAAGAAAGAGAACACAGGAAGCAAAACCAACTAAGATGAAAAAATGAGTCACTGGATTTTGAACTTGAATGAAGGAAGAGTTGTAATAAAACAGGCTAGAAACTCTGAAGGAATACAATTATAATGTTACATTACACACAGGATTTTTTTTTTTTTTAAGATTAGCATTTGTAGGGTACCCTCCCAGAAATGTAGGACATGTCAAATCAGGAATGTGTAACAGTAAGAAAGGTGGAGTTCTGGTTCAGTGTGTACTTTCTAACATAATAATAATAATAATTAGTTAGCAAAATGTTAAAGGACAAAGGAATAAACTTGTTTTAAGAAATACAGAAACAATCCCTGAAATAAGCATACATTGTAGATATCACCTACCAGAGACAGGTATCTGAATTCAGAGCAAAAATCTGATTTTGTCACAGCAGTGGTGGCTTGTAGTAGAGTAGAATTGCATTCATACCTTTGTGAACATATTCGTGCATCTAAAGGTATGCTGTACTGGTTTAAAGGTAAACCGGCAAGAGAAATGAACCCAACTCAAAAAGAGATTATAAGTCAGAGTTACTATTTAATACAATGATACAAAGAGAAATTGGGTTTAACCCACAAAAACCCAGAGGTCTAACCCAGCACCCTGGGGCACAAACAAAATGGTGTTCTTTAACACCTGTACTGAGCCCAATGTCATCCCCCTGAGTCCAAAGTAAAAGGAAAGAAAAACCTGTTAGTGCAGATACTGGTCACAGTCCTATCGAGGTTCTGGTCCTCCTCTGAATCCAACGAGTGGTGCCAGAAGTCCCCAAACCCCCAAGATTATGAACTATCAGGTTCAGGTGGGAACGCCCAGTACCTCCCCCAGGGCAGGGAGTTCCACAATGGGTGATCTAACTCTGTGAGTCATAGGGTATTTTTTGGAATCAATGATTGCCCGTTAACGGCATGACTCCTCAGGCTGAGTGTGAAGGTGCTAATGACTCCCCAGAGGGGGGTTGTAACAGCTCCTATCTCACAGGCTTCTTTAACACCCAGCTTACACCCTGAGGGGTCAGGTGTGCCCTGGGCAGGTGCTGCAAATGGTCCATTGTTAACAGTTCATGAGAAATGAATAGAGGATGTAGAATACACAGCTTTGGTCACACCCACACAGTGATAAACTTGTCCCAGCTGCTGAACTAGGACATATGCCAACAGAAATAAGTTTAGCTGCTTCTCCAGGTGCATAAAACTGAGAAAAAACAATTGGTAAATTTTTTTTTTTAAACTTGTCATCTTTCCTGTGGTTATTTAACAACCGCCTTTGACAGCCACAGCTGAAGGAAGTGGTTCTGGTGCACCAGAGGAAAAACAGCTAGGAGATATATACAGAATAGTGAGGAATGTCATGAACAGACATCTTATTTCTGCAATGGTAATGGCAAGGAATAGAGATGTTCAGTTTTGCTTTCTCTTGCCTAGTATATTGGCCAGCAGTTATGTTTCCAAACAGCGTGTCTATGCTTTTGGGGATAGGTTTCTTGGAGTTGGAAAAATCCCACCTATGAACTCACTTTCTTTGATCCATCAGTAAGTAACTGGCACCTATGATGAGTCTTTTTCTCAGAACATGCCAAGATTTAGAATGTAAATGCCTGAGTTGAACTGCCTTGCAGGTGTTTGTTTAGAAAGGGGACATTTTATCGGACCCTACTGAGCCAATGATCAGTGAAAAGAGCAAAGGGCACAGTATTAGGGTTCCTTAGATGCTCCTCTGTTGAGTTCCTGGTCATGCCTTTTTTTTATTGGTTCTACTCTCTGTGGTCCATCATTTGTGTTGAGCAAGCTCAAGGCGGAGGAAGCACTTGGCCTTATGCAAATGAGAGAGAACAGTCACTACCTATTGTTGCTTTAAAAAGTAGGATGGTCATCAGCACAAGCACAGCTTTGACTGCCATGCTTGATGTCACACATGTGGGGGCCCAAGGCTGGGTGCTAATGGGCTGCACCATCACTTCTAAGGTATTTTGGGAAAGGCTGGCACTAGGATCTTGGATGTGGCCCAGTACTTACACTAAAGAGAGCATATTCATAATTGTACAAGTCATGTGGAACTACGGGATTGAACTCCTTTCATTGTATTTTTTAGCTTTGTTTTTTTTTGTAGAAAACCAACAGGATGTACTTGCTAGTTATGGAAAACATTTACAACTGAAGAAGGCTTTAGAGAGAAGATTTTAAGACCACCACTGGTTTGTGTCTGCAGATCAATCATAGAAGTAGTCAGCATCAGATTGTTCTGAAAACTAGTTGAGAGGTTTTGACAAGGGGCACCTTGACTGGTCTCACAATAATGAAGACTTTCCAGGTACAATTACATGTAGACCATCTGGTTTTATTGAATGAGTATTAAATTCACACTATGAAGTGCGAGAGTAAATCCCAGGTGAAAAGGCATTATGGATTCTTCATAGGAGTTTTGGAGAAATGCCTATTTGAATATTCTTTCCCTTCTGCAAATCCAGAATTCACCTCAAACTGATGCATCTTTGCACCAATTCTCCAAAACCAAGTGCTTTATCCAGAATTACTGAAAGTTGTTGGTAACTTTTCTGTTTGTTTTCTCTCACTGAAAATGAGGTTCGTGATCCAATCTGTCTTGGAGCACTTGTCAAAAATAGAAAATATGATTTAAAAAACACATCTTCATTAGCTGAGCTTTCCCCCCACTGCTCATTACCAGTCTCTAGTTTCCTTCACAAAACATCTTTTTTGTTTGTTCAGAAGCCTGTTTGTCTGCATCTCCTGCATTTGGAGATAAATTTCAGCTACACCAACTTTAATGTGAAAATTAATGCCGAAAAGTCCTTTGGTTAAGAAAAAGCTGAAGAATTAAGTGATGATAGAAGAGCTTTTCAGAAATACAGTATGATAAAAGGATGTGAAAATTAAAGCAAAGGGAATATAAGACTAAGATGGTGTCTTAGTTTAGAGAAATCTAAGATATTTATATGGAGCAAGAAAAAAAAGAGCATCCCCCTAAAAATCACAACTTTGAAATTAAGGGGTTTTAATCAGAAAAGTATAACAGTTCTTAACTACAAATATCTATATATAGCTATAGATAACTATAATCAGACCAAAGCAAAACCACTCCCCACCATACCAAGGACCTCAAAATGGGTTATCTCTCTCTCTTCCGCCTTGGTACAATTTTATTTGCGGATGGCAGGTGGTGGTGTTGCACCTCGCCTGGCCACAAAGATCAGCCCCACAGCTGGAGACAAGACAGGAAAAGATGCTGGCTGGCTCCGATGGCTCACGTGAAGATGGCAAGTGCCAAAAGGGACAGGCCAAAACTCTCTCCATGAGCAACACAGGGACCTTTCCTCATCCTCTAGTCGAAAACGAGAGTCTGGGGACAGGAGATGGTAGTGGTGCTGCTCAGCCACTCTGCAGATGGAAAACTGGCTGAGGAATAGGATTTGTAGCAGAATCCAAGGCAATGGCCATAGCTCGCTTGCTCTCTGTGACAAGCAGCACAGAGCACGGAGAGCTGAGGGGTGGCCAAACCGGGCCAACTTTAATCCCTCCAAATGCCTTCAAGAGCCCAGGAAATGGTGGTTTACACTCATAGCAGCTGCTGAATGAGTGAAGTGCAGCAGCCAGGAAGAAACCTCTCCCTTCCCCACTCACCTCCCCAGCAATCAAGTTGGAATTCAAAGCAGTTGGTCACCTCTTTGTTATACAGTGGCATGGGAGGTTGGGCATTAGCTCCCAAATTCTGTGTTGGTAGGGAGAGAAAATTCCATTAAGATTCCAAAACTCTAACAGATGGGATAATTAAAGCTGAAGTTAAAAACTAGCAGCATTTTATGTGGGGAGGTGGCAGTTAAAGGTTCCAGGGGCAGGTGAGTGTGTTTCTCAGAAGACTAAACTGATTGTGTCTGCATTTTAATGACTTTGGCAACATCCTCAAGTTCTTCTCAATGTTCCAAACTTCAGTCATCCATTACTTACAAACCTATTCCTTTATTTGCTGAATTATTTTCATTTTGTGACAAATTTCTCTTTTCCCTAAATTTAGAAGATGGCAATAACCTATGAAACTAAGGAGGTATAACAGAAAGGAAAGTTTTATTTTCAGCACACACTGGGTGCCTCAAACCACAGGGGGTCTGGAAGCACACATCACGTTCAAACCTCATGCTTTTTGTAGTCCTATAGAGCCCTGCCTATCTTCATCAGACAATGCATGTTCATTGGTTTGCTGGTCTTACCAAAAAAGGTGTCTTCTCTGAGGGGTGGAGTTATCATCCTTTTCTTAATTGGCTGTAGAGGATTCTTACACAGGATGCTACATGGCAAAAGAGGCATTTGTCTCCTACATTTGTTTCAGGTACTTTGTAGTTTCCCTTCCCTGTCCGTAACAGTCCCTGGTGCCAGGTCCAGACAGAACCTGGCACCTTACATTCATGGTACACCTATAAGTTCCCTATAAAATCAAAACAATATAAAAAGAAAAAAGAAACCCCTGATTTGGTAAAGAATAAAAGAATCCTATCTTGGCACAACTAATTTTGCTTATCATGAGACTGTGTTGGTTTATTTCTCGCAATTTGGTAAATAATAGATGTGGATTGTGTTTCCTGCAGGGTTCTTCAAATTGAATCAATCATTAGGTTACAGAGAAAATTGTATGATTGTACTTCTCTAATAGCCACATTAAACAAGACATTTCAATATTTAGATTTCTAGGATTATTTGCTTTGGTGAAGACAACAAAAGCCTTAGCATATAATTCAAGTTCAGGGAGACTTTCTGGAAAGTCTCTCAAATCACTGAACTACTATGTAATATTTTATGATGAGTAAATTTTTCCTAACAGGACACATCTGTGCGCACTTGTAGTTTAAGCCCAGCTGGCATTTAAGCACTGCACAGCCACTCTCCCCCAGTGGAAAGGGGGAGAGAATTGGAAGGGTAATAGTGTGAAATCTCAGGGGTTTGAGATAATGTAAGTTTAATAGGTAAACCAAAAGCTGCACATGCAAACAAAGCAAAACAAGGATTTCATTCCCCTCTACCCAGAGGCAGGCAAATGTTCTACCATCTCCAGGAAAGTATCAACCATGACATTGACTTGGGAGGACATTATGTCGAATGTCCCTCCCCTTCCTTCTTCTCCCAGCTTTATATGCTGAGCATGATGCTTTATGGTCTGGGATATCCCTGTGGTCACTTGGGGTCAGCTGTCCCAGCTGTGTCGCCTCCCAACTCCTTGTGCATCCCCAGCCCCTTTGCTGGTGGGGCAGCATGAGAAGCAGAAAACGCCTTGATGCAATGCTAGTGCTACTCAGCAATAATGAAAACATTCCTCTGTTATCAACACTGTTTCCATCACAAATTCAAAACACAGCCCAATACCAGCTACTATGAAGGAATTTAACTCTCCAGCGCAAACCTGTACACTGGTGCGGAGTGAGTCACTTATTACAAAGCAAATATTTGTTTTATACTGTGCAAACAGAAGAATAAAAAGAGTAAAATGTTTTGTGGGTGAGTGAATTAGGAGCCAGAAGCCCTGTTGCAGCAGCAATACATATATTCAGTGATCACTAAGAATATGAGGCCATTTGTCTTCTCACAGTGTTATAAGGAATATTTCTGTCCCACCAGTGGTATTTCAGGCCATTTTTACCAGAAACTGCTGAGCTGCTAAATATAAAATATTTACCAAATATATGTAAATGCAACTCATGTGAGATTATCTTGCTGGTCCAAATAGATTAAATAAAAGGACTACTTAGACAGAATGTTGTTATATACGAATACCTTATTTAAAATGTTCAAAACCACCTGTGGGGTAAATTTAGTTTTCCTAGGCACAGCGTTGTAAGACCTGACACTCAGTTATATTACTGGTTTGCAGGCCACTCTGTAGATCTGAGCTGGGCTTGAAGTTACAGTTAAAAAGGTTTAGACACTTAAGAGTACGGTTCACAAAGCCTAGATTAGCCAGGACGAAATCAGAGGAGGAGAAATAGAGCTCAAACCTGCTGGTGTTCAGAAGCAGACATAAATAGGGGGTTTTGAGCTGTGCTACTATGCATGCATTTATTTGCCAAAGTCACGTCAGCTCTTTCCTGTGCAGTGCACACAAAAAGGGAACTGAATACCTGGTGCGTACCATAATCTGCTGTGATGTGGCTGACTGCCTTCGACTTTCCCTCTCCCCAGTTTGGTGAAGGATTTGATCAAGAACAGTTTAGCACTGCCACTAGCCCAAGAGCATACTTGGAGGTGACAAGGTGTATTGGTGTCACGTAGAAACTCTTCACAGAAAACAGTAAGTAATCATTGGCCGGGAAGAAGTGGTAAGAAAGTGACTTTTTTAGGTTGGCGGTTTAGGCAGTAGGTTATGCTGAAATTTCAACTTAAGGATGAAGTCTCTTTGTCAACAAATACTGAAAATTTTGTTGAGGCTGTTCCACATCAAATTATTAAGTATCCATTGAGGTGGGCATATGAACTTGACTTGTGCAGTACTAGCCATACCCAACATGACTGCACATGATCCTCTGACTTTGCTACCCCCTTTCCTCACTTAACAAAGGTCACTTCGTACAAAGTGAAACTTTTGCACCTAAAACATGTTCAGATGCCTGCTAGCTCAGCTATGCAGGTACCTATCTGCAGGTTGGGAGAAGTGGTTTCACTGCCTTAGCAGCAGCAGAGACTCCCAAGTATGCCCCATTCTCATGCTCACTGGGACCATTTCTGTCCTCACTCTCTAATGTTCTCGATTGCTGTCTTAGTTTGACTTCCCTCTTGCTTCATTATTCCCCAGCTCTTCATCTGAGTAATCATATTGCTGAAACTCAGCTGCTCCTGACTCATCAATACTGTTGTAATTAGTGAGCCAAAGTTCCTGCCTGAATTCCTATCACAGTACCTTGACTCTTGCCTTTTTGAGAGTTTTAAATGCAACAGACAGGGTAGGTGCAGGTTGCCATTTCCTGCCCATTCAGCGCTGCACAGCTGCCTCAGGAGCCTTGGGGCATTTCACTTTGTTATGCTTTTCTGCTTTTTCCAAATGGGTTTTGACATTTTCTGTTGCTGTACGATGTGATAAATCCCAGTGGGTCTCTCCCATGGCACAGAGGTGAGGTGTAAGACAAGATACTTTGGGATGAGCAGATAGGCATATGTATGGTACTACTTTCCTACCCACCATGAGGGAAGGAACAAAGGTGACATGCTGATGGGAAGGTGAATTTTTTCCAAATGTCACGTCATTTGGCAAAATGGCTTTTTGGTAGCATATATATGCACCCTCTCACAGCCCCCAGAGACAATGTTCTGTCTGCTGATGCCATCGTCACTGAACTGGAAGAAGTGAGGGGATGAAGTTGCAGGTGCTCAGCAGATTTAGGGACACGCTTGAGCAGTGTCACTGCTGAGCATGCAAACCTAGGGTTATGAGACAAGAGAAGTGGGAAAATTCCATAGAAACCAGTGCCTCTGAGCTAGTACTGAGCTGGTCTTTTCTCTTCTTCTGCACCAAGCTTTTAGCTAATTTTCCAGTTGTCTTCATTTTACTATCCCATCTCTTTTTCCTGGTCTACATTCTGAAACAGAAACCGCATGTCCTCACTGAGGTCACGCCAGCCCTGTGTGAAACCCACCACAGAGAGCCTGACTTCCCCTTTCCCCTGCCCCTGACAGGGGGAGGAATGTGCAAGGGGCTGGCACAACCCAGGGGCTGCTGCCAGGGCTGGACAGGGCAAAGGTGGTTGTGCAGGCAGTGGAGGGTGTGAGGAGCACACACCTGGTGGGCCAGATGGAGCAAGGCATCGGCTACTGAAAGGTGATCTTCACAATGACCTTGGCACATGCCCATGGCTTTCCCCTCAGTCTAGAGTGCTTTCCAAGTAGTGATATTGTGGGGGTGGAGGAAGCTGTGTTTTGATCCTGAGGGCTACGTGTCCCAAATCATCTTTTGAGAAACAGCTTGGGAACAGTTCCTGATGGACGGTGTCCTCCAGAAGTGGCTCAGTCCCATGGCCGCAGAGTGGCCCCCGCTGTCTCAGCTGAGAAGGGTGCGATGCTTGGACCACCACAGCGCTGCACTCTGCCTGCCCCTTTGCACAGGCAGGAATCACAGGCTCCCTGGATACGGCTGCAGGGAGCTCACGTCACCCTTGGGCTCCCCAGCCTCTTCTGTGGAGAGCTCAGGTCACACTTGGTTTCCTCAAATGTGGGTGCAAATAGCTTGGGTCACCTTTGGGCATCGCAAGGTGACAAATGGCCACATTTTCAAAGCATCCTGGCATGTTGTAAACCCCCAGGTTCATAGGACAGACTGGAGCAAGTGCCATGATAACCCTGCCAGACCCTCCTGGAAGCCTGGCTCACTTTCCCCGGGCAGAGTCCGGAGCAGAAATGGCCTGATGCCAGTGCTCTGCCACCATGCGGGTCACTGAGCCACACTGGAGGTGGGAGGTGGAGCAGCCAGGGGCAGGGGGGACAGTTCATCCAGTGTCTGTTTAAAGAGCACGGTGTGGTGTGTGTTTAGGGCCATTTGGAGATAACTACTGCTCTGGGAGGAGGGTGGGCAGTGAAATACTCTCAGACAAGAGCAACTTTCCGAGCTGAGGCCTCATTCCCACTTTCTAGGCTGGCATGCCACCCCAAAAACAGGCTCAGCAGAGACTTTTGATCAGAGGGGGAAAAGTTGTGAACGATGACCTCTCTGTGGTGGCTGATGTGTACGTGGAAGATGGAGTGGTGCAGCAGGTGGGACCAAACTTAAACCCAGAGCCCTCGACTGGACTCATTGTGCTGGATGCGACCAACAAGCTGGTGATCCCTGGGGGCATTGATACTCACACACACATGGAGTTCCCTTTTATGGGCAGCAGGTCAAAAGATGATTTCTATACTGGAACCAAGGTGAGTGCCATGTGGGTGTCTGTGTGTGCAACTGGGCTTTCTCAGAGAGGGATATCTGCTGGTTATTCAGCATTACCTCTAAATGAGAGAGTAGAGTGTGAATCAAACACAGGCAATTGTTGCTGTCCCTTGACTGGGACATTGGCATAAGCAGTTGGGGTACTCAGAGGTCCACCTTCAACTAGTATATTACTTTGGTTCCTTCAGAAACTATTCTGGCTGTGGGTGGCAAGTGTTAAGGGCAGGCATTTACCTTGGCTGTCAGTGTGCAGACTACAATGTGCATTGGTACGTGCATCAGGCTTCCTACTTGTCTGAGCAAAGGTTAACTAAAGCAACAGTTTCATTCCCCGCTTCCATTGGAGCACTTCTGTGGTAATCTGACATTTCTCCTCTGTTAGCATGGGGGAATGCACACTTTCCTTCTGTCATTCACTTTGGTGCTTACTGTGTCTCTCAGTGCAAGTCCAGTTCAAATAAACCTTACAGAAATACCTAATTTCTCTCAGTTTTATGCTTGAAGTAGTTTGATTTTTTTATTTCCAGCCTTTTAACTGATCTCATTATATTCCCTGCATGTGAATAGAGTATCAATTGCTCATATTAACAGTATTATGCATCATGTCCATACAGTAAAATTGCAGAGCTCCCCAAATTTTTTAAGGTACTTTTCTAAGAGCTTTGCTGTGAAGACTGAAATCTTTCCTCACAGAAGGCATCACTTTGCCCTACTTGGCTTGTCTCTTAGCCAGCATCTTCAAAGAGCCTGTTATACCTTGTTCCACTCACAGCAGAACTGGAGTTTGCTAAAAAACTTTTGAAAAACTTTTTGAGCTATTGGACAGAGAAGCTGCAAACCCAAGGCTGCATATACGAAACAAAATGTCCAGATAGTCACTTTGGTACCTACTAGAAGATTCTAGAGCCAGCTTAGTGATCAGATGTCAAGTTAGATACTGTGGACCTTCTTAATCCAGGTCAAAGTGTGGAAAGTGGTCAGAGCAATTCACTGAAGGTCATCTGACAAATATTTTGGCAAGAAATTCAGAGAGACAGAGTTGTGTTCCAACTATTGCAAAATACGCTACAATGATTAGCTAAGAGGTACCCATTCAGTTAAATAAGTAAAGACACCTCTCTTTACAAAGAGAGGGGGGGGAAAGATATTAGGGATAAAGAGAGACTTTTAGTGGAGTTGTGGAACCTGTGCTTTTTTTTTTCTTGAAGTCTATAAATTTTCTTTGATTCTAAATCCTGTTTAACAAATAAGAAAATCGGTCTTGCTGAAAAATATTTGACAGTTTGAACAATATTTCTTGAAGAGAATGTTTTGTTGAATTCATCACAGACATACAAATATTTATCACTCTCCAAACTTCTTATTTTGCAAAATGTACTGACATATTTACAATTTTACTTCTGAGTGCTAAGTGAACAGAAGGAGAGAAGAGACTGATCTAGAAAAAGGAAAAGCAATAGAGCATGAATTTGAATTGTGTGTATTTTTATCTGAAGTGGTTGTACCTGTTGTGCAAAGGGATATTGTTTAGAGCAATAGAAAGAATTTCTCTTGCTAATTTGGAATAGAGCAACAATTTCAGCCAAGGAATTTCTATATGTATCGATTTCTGTTACTCAAGGACCTGGTTTCTGTGAGTGACTAACAAAAATAGTTCAAAGACAAAAAAGAGGTAATAATCCTATTTTTCACAAAAGCGAGTAAAAAACACTGGTTAAAAAGACATTTTTGGTCCTCATGCATCCCTAAAGAAAGGGAGCGTTTATTTATTTATTTGTTTGTTTGTTTGTTTGTTTATTTATTTATTTACTTGAAAATATGTGAAGGATGTAAATGCCTCATTCTCTTTAAAAACATGTTATGCAGTTTTACTAAATTATATCCTGTCACTTATAAGAATAACTTTAAAAACACTTATACAAACCTTTCGGTATTAGACAAGAGTTTGTTGATTTTTATGGTGTATTTTCAAACTGAATCAGTTTCTTTGTCATTGTGTGTCTGATGCCCCTTAATACTTCCTTGTCACACAGGCTTGTTTTATTGCCTGTAGAGATTCCAAGGAAACATTTCTCAACTTGACTTTGGTCTTCTAGTACTCTCAATTAAGGAAACTCACTGATGCATGAATGCTGCAGACCCATCTCCACATCTAGGTTAAGTTTTTGTACATGTGTGAAAGCTTTTCCTTTCAGCCTGAGAATTTCACCATGATTCTCCTCAATACCTTTGGAGTGTATCTTTCTCAAAGCAGATGAAATTAATCTCCCCAATCATTTTGCAAGTTCAGACTTATTTAGGGAACTCCTCAATGGCTTTTGGCTTTTCAGTGTGTCAAGATTAATTGTTGCACAGGGAGTTGGAGAGGGTGGGAGGAAATTTGCATTCTCTCATTTGATTCTCTTCTTTTCAGGCTGCTATAGCAGGGGGAACCACTATGATCATCGATTTTGCCATCCCTCAGAAAGGCTGTTCTCTTATTGAAGCCTTTGATACATGGAAAAGCTGGGCAGACCCTAAAGTCTGCTGTGATTATTCACTGCACGTGGCGGTTACATGGTGGAGCAACAAGGTAGAAACAAGAGCTGATTTTCAATTTCCATGAACTGGTACTGCAATGAATTTGAATTAGTCCTCACGTGCCAAATATAGCTCGTTTACTGTGTAATGGTAAACATTTGAAATAGCCTATACCCTTATAAAAGTACATGTATTTGAAAAAAATAGAGAAAATCTGCAGACAGTCTATGTTTTTGGATAATACTGCATAAAGTTATAGGTAATGGTTGTGCAAGACCAAGACCAGGCAGGCCAGAGGGGAAGAGATGTTCTCCATGATTTTGTCTCGTTACTTGAACACTTGTTATTTTATGTTCCTATTGAGTCTTGATGTAGTAATATCCCATTAAAGTAAAGCAGGACTGGCCCAAATAGTATATTGAATGTTAGATTAACTAAAAAACATTCTTAGAATTTACATATGAGAGAATCATCCTTGTTGAGTGAATGTTTGCTAATAGCCTGAAAGCTTTACTGAATAAATTAATTTTTCAGGTGCTTGATATCTACCTGTATGTGACTTATGTTTTACAAGATCACTTTGGATTCTCAGAGAGCTATGAATCAGTACATGGATATATTAAGTAAATTCCATTTTGAAATATGAGTACTTCCTCTAATTTTTAAAGTTTAAAATATATAAACAAAAGTCATCATTCTGCAAACAACACATCTTTGATATTCTGTGTACTGAGTGCTAAAATAGGCTGACCACAA
Organism: Hafferia zeledoni; assembly: GCA_035583235.1. Classification (NCBI taxonomy): domain Eukaryota; kingdom Metazoa; phylum Chordata; class Aves; order Passeriformes; family Thamnophilidae; genus Hafferia; species Hafferia zeledoni. The sequence continues at coordinate 132,128,969 of JAWWEV010000083.1, read as the reverse complement.
CTTCTAGCTTAAAGAAAAGACATAAAATAAATTTTCCAGTGAAGTTTGAGTAATGTGCATTTGAAACAGCCTTAGCAGAGAACAGTGGAATTGTAATGAAAAATCCCATAAAAATAGGGAGGTGTAAATCAATGTAATGTTCTGGTTTATATTAAGAATTCAGCTGTTTTTAAAGGCCATGATTAAAAGAAATAGAAAGGCCTCATGTTCTGTAGCTGTAAAAGACTTGGGTGAAGAAGACTGGTATTTCATGCCCTTCTGATTAGCTCTCATCTACTTAGGATTCAAAGTATTGATTAAGAATATATATTCTTTACAATGCTCTCCCTTATTCAAAATAAATAGGGAAGAAGAGAATAAATGACATGCCTCTATATTTGTGCCAGAGCAAGGCCTTATGTCATGTATTTATTTGGTAATTCCCACTTAAGATATGCTGTCATCCCTCCTCTGAAAAAATAAAAAAAAATAATTCCTTGAGTTTTGCATCAATCTCACCTTACTCGGGCAGATCCAACCAGATTATTAGACAGCAGTTGAAAAGAAAAACATTTGAACTTTGGAAAGGAATTAATCCCTCATAAAATGTAATAGCATTACAGATACATGTCAACTACTGTCACCTTTATTTTACTGGGAAAGGAGAGCCAAAATTACATAATGTATGTTCCAGCTAACCAGCTGAGCAAGAAGCCTTTGGACACAAATCTGTGTCTGTCTTTCTTTGGGACATAATGTTTTGCTGGGCTTCATTGACCCTAGCAGAAGCAGGGAAACCTATCAAGGAGACATACAAGCCAAAAAAGATGAAAAAGCAGGCATGCATTTAGCATTTTGGAGCTATTTTGTTTTACAACAAAATATTTCAAAAGGCTGTGTGTTATTTAGAGTCAGGACAAAGCTCTAAGAGATGAGATCTTTTCTGTCAGTCGATTGTTTGCCAGAAGCTGAAGCCTATGACAATCTAATTTTGAAAATCAGTTTTGCACAAATGTCTGTGTGGTGTGAGTTGGATATATTGACTGTAGTATTGGACTGGGTGTTTTCAACATCAGGAGGTTTATTTGGAGTAAAATTCTGCTTCAATATCTTCTGTAAAAAGCATTCCCTTCCTGCAATTCACTTGTGCCTACAATATCTGCACTGCAGTGCTACTCATTTATATACTTTGAGAATCAATTTGATACAAGAACAATATAAGTCAGTCTTAAATATGTGACTTGGACTGTTTGTACTGAACATATGTTTCGTGGGTGAGTAAAGGCTCACCCTTCGCACTTACAGTTTCTTTATACAAGATTACTAACACGTAAAATATAATTGCTGTATTTTGAAAATTGCTGACTGTTTTTCAGGTAAAGGAAGAAATGGCAAATCTTGTTCGAAACAAAGGTGTCAACTCCTTCAAGATGTTTATGGCCTATAAAGATGTATACATGGTCAATGATGAGGAGTTATATGCAGCCTTTTCCTGCTGCAAGGAGCTGGGAGCAGTTGCTCAAGTCCATGCAGAGAATGGGGAGCTAATTGCACAGGTGCATATTTGATATTTTGTCCATCATAGTCAGGAACATAGCTGGTCCTAACCCTTGGTGTCCCCAGACATAGGCAGCTTATCTAATAGGAACAAATGCAGAAGTATGGAGAAAGCTTTGGTGACAAAAGACTCAACATCCCTCTACACGTAATTAGCCAGACTTCACACTTGGCACTGCCACGTTCGTGCTGTGTGGAGGCACTGAGAGTATAACTACTGGTTGTACTACCTACCAGTTATAACTATAGTGGCTATACTAGATTAGTTTCGTCAACTATTCTAGTCAAATATGCTTTGACTCTGCCCCAGGTCCCATAATGGAAATTAATTTCCTGCTAAATAATCTTGAAACAGCAAATTTTAAGCTTTATGAAATTATAGTGAGCGCAGTTTTATACTTCTTATAACCTTGGAGTTTTCAGAGGCTCTGGATATACATCTTTGTGTCTAGTAAGGATCTTTTCTTTTTCTGTTTCTTTTTCCTTTCTTGGTTTTTTCCTTTCTTTTTTTTTTTTCTTCCCCAGTGGGGTTAGTAGAGTTATCACAGTTACTGGCTGCCATCATTAAGAGTCCATAGTGAGAGAGGGATAGGGTTTTCAAAAGCAGTGATTTATCCCTGCAAGCCAGCAAAGTGTATTCTCTGAATTTCCTTAAGTATTCTGAGCTGCTTTCATTGAGAGATATACTGGATTTCAGATAAAACAACAATAACTTATCTTGGAAAAAATAATAACTGTCTTCTTACTTTTTTTTCCTTGAACTAGCTGCAATGTCTGGTTAAGAATCCATTTCACTGTCAGCACGTTCATGACAACATGGCTACACTTTAACTGACTCTTACATGTTTTTGTATGGTGTTCAGGGTGCAAAGAAGATGCTGGCAATGGGAATAACTGGCCCTGAGGGTCACGAACTCTGTCGTCCTGAAGAAGTGGAAGCTGAAGCCACACAAAGAGCAATTACCATAGCAAATGCTGTCAACTGCCCCCTTTATGTAGTCCACGTAATGAGTAAATCTTCGGCAAGGGTGATAAGTAATGCACGAAGAGAAGGTAAAAGTCCAGATTCTTTTATGCTTTGAAAATGGCATTGGAGGAAGGGTCATGACAAACCAAACACAGCATCAGTGTCCTACTTATCACAGGTGCCATAAGGCTCAGAACATTGGGTGAATTTCTTGGAGTGGGATGGCTAAACTGTGTGTGTGTTGTTAGGCCCAAAGGAAGCAGTGTTGTAGAAGAGCGACAGGAATTGAGACTTTTCCTTCTCCCCAGGGCAAATATTTTTCTCATCACATGTTTACAGACAGTGCCATAACATGACCCTGACTCCTATTAACTGGGCACTTAGAAGTCATAGTGATGATGTGAAATGGCTGAAAACCTCAATTGCCTCCAGTGCAGGGTTTCTCATGTTTGCCCTGCAACATTCATAAATAGTTCTGGTCAGCCAACGGAGCTTGACATTCTTGACCATCCTTTGGACAGAGTAGAACCAGCCTGAAGGCTGTAAGAGTTTAGGATGTTTTATCTCCTTACATATACATTCATCCAGAGCAGCCTGTGGAACCATAACACTGTGAGGAGACTTTATTTAGATGGAAGGAGCAGAACAGTAACCCATGATTTGGAAGACCTAAAACTTTGTGACATATCTGTCCTCATTATGTTTTTACATCTCTTTTACTTCATTTTTGTGTCTTTTGCATTTACAGCTTGTTTTCACCTGGCCTAGCATGAATTGCATTCAGACCTCAGTTTCCTTATTTCTTGGCTTTCGATAGTATCTTCACAGGGTTATTAATATTAAAATGTAGAGTACGAGATCTTGGTGAATTAAAGCCAGTGTGATGTCATTGTGTTAGTATAGATGGATATGTTTATGCAGAATATGTATTGATTATGACTTCTAGTAAGACTTAGTAGCAATTCAAGTTTATAAAAGAATTTCCCAGAATGTATTTTACTAGTGCATCTTTTGGTACTGTGCTATATTAGATTCCTCCACTAGATGACAGTGCTGTTGGGAATGTGGATTATATCCAGCACTGCACAGTTATATGTACATTCACAGGTGTGGTGTGAACATTAACTACAAGAAGCTGTAGCAACAGTTAAAATACTCAGATTAAAGATGAAACACTGGCTGTGAACACAAGAGAGAGAAGATAGGAGGTGGTGTTTTATAATACACTATTCAAGTAAAGAATTTTAGCTGACAGTAAATACTGTAAAATATTGTTAGGCATGTGTTGTAAGAATAGTCTGCAGAGCTAGTTTGATAACTGAGGATAAATGTATGATTCTTTGATAAGTAAAAAGAAGAAATTGGGACAACTTATTGTGGTGCAAATTGTATTTTACAGCTTTCTGGTCTGATGCAGTCAGAGTCATTGATGCTTGCCTTTGTGCACAACAACACATAACATCTCCTCATAATTAATATCTATTTGCATAGAATTGTACTGTTTAGAAAACAGAAATCTAAGATTGATTAAGAAATTTCTAAAGATAACTAGAGTAAAGGTAGTTACAAGAATTAAAGTTTTTAATGGAAGTAATCTGAATAAATGTTGGCAATTAAAAATTCATTATTATTGGTTTCAGTAGAAGTTATTTTCCATTCTTCAGTGAAAAGTGGTAATATAATACAATGAGTTCCAGACCAAAAGAAAATAATAATTCTCAAACTATTGTATGAGTGACATAAATAAAACTCATGTATTTTGGTGAAAGACATTTAACTTGGACAGGTTAAAAATGACTGAAATGTGAAATCTGTGTAAACTATTAAATACTGAAAGGCTCTCAAGCATTTGAAATATTCACACTAATACAGTTTATGCATCTTTCTGAGATGATTTTTCCATATTTTGATGCTAGCTTCCTACTATTTACACTTGAGAATTTTTTCATGGTCCTTTTAAAGCACTTAGCATGAAGTACAATGTGTGTGTGTGCATACTCATCCCTGCCCTTGTTGGAGGAAGATTGATATCTCTTCCAATTCCATCACTGACCTCATAAGAGGGTGATCTTCAGTGAGGAAAATCTGTTTTCTGAGTGACAGTGTGATACCAGTACTGAACATTGCTTCTCAAGTTCTATGGGATGGTGATTTTCCTAGTAAAAGATGTAAGTCAGAGTCAAATTCTTCTTTTTCCTTCATTTAGCTATATAAGTTAAGAAATAATTTTAGAGATGAAAGGCCTTATACAGCTTGCTAAAGACACTAGGCATAATTCTGTTGTCTTCAAAGATCTATGTCTCAGACCTTAAGAGCTGAAATCAGTCACAACAGGCTGTAAAGGGATAGTAGTTCTTATTCTAGATTAAGCAAACTTTAAGAGAATCAGACAAGTGAAATTCTTCCCTTCTCCCCTTCATACCAAGCTTCATCATCTATGTCTGCTCTGATCTCCAGCAAGACATTCACTGAAGGAATCCTCCAGATTGTACCAGCAAGTTTTTCACATACATCAGTAAGAGCTACTGAATATTTAACAGCAAATGCAAAATTTCTTCATTGTAATTGTATTGGAGAGGGACAGGCCCCCATCCTGTTCTTTTTTGAGGGCCCTAACAGCCTGTTTGTCAAAAGCAATGGTTCATCAGTTCTCCACTGAGAGGGTCAAAGACAGCACCTCCTTATGACAATTGTCCTTGATCATCTCAGTGCACTGTTTCTTCACCCCTGTGCAAACCATGATCTTGAATCTTGGTAGAATAGGTAGAGGAACTGTATTCTTCTACTGAAGGGCAGTCTGATATATGTGTGTGCATGGAAGTCTTATTCTCTTAAGTTGGAATACAAAAACTATCATCTTCCTCCTATTGTGTGAAATCTTCCCTACAATGAGAAAACAAGGCTATAGAATGCTTGTCAGACAGTGCAGCTCCTTCCTCTTGTTAGGACTACCTGGGGTGAACTTACTGGGGAAAATTGATGTGGCCCTGTCACCCGTTCCTTCTGCCAGAAATGCCTATGGAGAAAGCAAGGCTAATAAAATGTGATTTAGGGATAGATGATTTATACTGTCTCCTCCTAAAAATGCTTTCAATCTAAGTGCGCTAAAGGCTGGAGATCATAGAATCATAGAATGGCTTAGCTGGAAGGAACCTTAAAGATCATCTAGTATGATGATTAAAGATCATGTCCCTTTCCTCATTTAACTGTGCTGTTAGAGCCAGGGAAATGAGAATTTCTAATGAAGATCAGAGCTGGGGAGCAAAACCTTACTAAAAAAGTCAATCTTAAAATGCTTCTCCTTTTTTAAAAAGTGCAGAAAAAATATGTACTTGGCCAGAGTCCAAGAAGCCTGCTTAGACTTACAAGGTCAATTTGTACCATCAGTCATGGGTTATGTCTCCTCTTAGTGAGAGGAGGAGCATCTCCATAGTTGAGGGTATTCAGACTCAAGCTGAATCTGAGCACAGGAGTGCAACTAAAAATCCCAACATTTTAGGTGCCTCATGCAGGACATCTTGGGTCCAGACTGTATAAAGCCTAACTGATGCAATGCTATGCCTGATTTAATAAACCCTGCCTTGCAGTCCTGCTCCTTTCAGAGCATAGCCTGTATCTTTGCCCCATATGGCCTTTTCTTAAGTGCTTCTAAAACTTCCACTAGAATAAGCACATACAGACCAGTTTTTCAAGGTTTTAAATGTTAGTTGTTGTTTATCAATGTTGTAACTCTTTGTGAGTTCTGATACATGGTAAAATAAATTGCAATTGAATGTTCTTCTCTTTTATAAAGTAATCTATGTGAAAATAACTCCTGATAGTCAGTTTGGACCTCTGACAAAGAAGTCATCTGATACACAGTGATTTTTCCAGCAGCTCAAAGATGTCAGAAAGACCAAACAGCAGAACAATTTCTGGTTATTTTTTTAATGATTCAATGCAGGTGAACATAACAAATGGAAAGGACGGATATATTACTCTCCTTTTCTTCTCCACAGACACCCCCTTGTCACGGGGGAGAAGCTTGTATGCCCTCATGAGGTTGAGAGCTATGCTGGCAGTGGTATGTGCCTCCAATAGGGTCTCCCATGCCAGACAGGTCTCAGCCTAAGGGTCAGACAAAGTGTGTCCACGGGCAGGATGGGCTCTCTAGCCCTCTGGCAACCATCCTAGGAGAGGGACAACTCTAACTCCAAACCTGGGCAGATGGAGCTTGCTTAGTCCTGTAAGGCTATCAGTCCATGAGAAGGATACTCTAACCAAACCTACATCCTGAGCTATTCACTGTCACCGTCCAAGCTCGCTAGGCCATGGCAGATGAACCTTAGGAGGAAAGGGTGGGGCCAGTTCCGTCCACACTGTGCCTCACCTGAAAAATCCATAGCTCAGGCTCAAAGGGTTCACCCACATTGCAAAACCCTGCAGCAACAGGCGAGGGTTGAAATGGCAGGTGATAGGAAGTGCTGGAAGCCACAGACCCAACCCTGCATACAGGTGGTTCAGGACATTGGTCATTTGAGACTGACCACAGAGATGACAGTCTGGTGAGGCAGCATCCTGAATGACCAAGCAGCCTTTTTCAAGGAGAGCACTGCTTGCTCCACATGGAGAAAAGCCTAGAAAAGGTGGCCTAAACAAAGCTCATCTCCACCCCTCACCCAGCTGGCTAACCACAACCAATGGGCATCTTCTGATGCAGTCAAACAAAGGCAAAGAGACAAAGGCATACACCTGCCTCCAAAGGTGTGTTCAAATTTGCACTCACATCTTGGAACATCAGAACCATGCTTGATACTGTGGATAGTGGACATCCTGACCATTTTTCTGCTCTGATTGCCCATGAACTGTCACGACTCAACATCGACACTGCTGCTCTCAGTGAAGTTCATCTTCACAAGGAAGGCAGCCTTAAAGAACATGGCACCGGCTACACACTCTACTGGTCAGGCAAACCCAAAACCGAAAGACACCTTTCAGGAGTTGGTTTCATGATTAAAAACTCCATTGCCTCCAAACTTGAAAATTTGCTGACAGGTCATTCTGATTGCTTTGTGTCCTTACCCCTCCCACTACACAACAAGCAACATGTTGCTCTTTTTAGCATATATGCCCCAACTCTCCAAGCTGACCCAGCAGAGAAAGAAAAATTCTACACCAACCTGTGCCACCTCACCAAAAAGGTTCCTGCAGATGATATCATAATCCTTGGTGACTTCAGTATCAGAGTAGGAAAGAACTCTGAAGCCCAGAAAGAAGTACTGGGCAAGCATGGTGTTGGAAACTGCAATTACAGTGGATGCCTCCTGCTAGAGTTTTGTGCAGAACAGCAGCTCACCATCACCAACACTGTCTTTCAACAGAAACACAGCCTGAAGACAACCTGGATGCATCCTCGATCCAAGCACTGACACCTCGTTGACTATGTCTTAGTGTAACAGAGAAATGTTGGTGATGTCTGTCATACCTGAGTGATGCCTAGTGCAGAATGCCTTGTGCATTGCAAACTTAACCTCCACTTTAAGCCCAAACCTAAGAGACGTGGCATTCCAAGGAGGAGGCTCCAAGTTAACAATCTTCCAACAGCTACAGTGAGAGACAGATTTCAGGTAAACCTTCAAACTAGATTTAAAGATAATCCCATAGTTCCTTCTCCTGAATCGCTTTGGCAACATATTAAAAATAACATCCTGCAGTCCTCTGAAGAGTCCTTAGGGTTCTCCTCCAAGAAAAACAAAGACTGGTTTGTTGAAAACAATTAAGAGATCCAGGAATTGTTGAAGAAGCAGAGAACTGCTCACTAAGCACACCTTGCTCAGCCATCTTGCCATGTGAGAAAAGCTGCCCTTCATCTTGCATGCAGTGAGCTCCAACAGAAACTTCGAGACATCCAGAACAAATGGTGGCTCAACCTAGCAGAATAGACTCAACTATGCACAGATTTGGGTGACCACAGAGGATTCTATGAGGCCCTGAAAGCAGTGTACAGACCCGTGGGAAACAGACCATACTATGAAAAATGGAAAGAAGAAGCTCTGATATGGACCTTGGAGGAGGACATTGCTAGCAAGCAGCAGACCTGACCACCTGCACATATAAGACTGTTGTTGGAGCTTAAAAGTTATGCGTTTTACTTGTATGGGGTTTTAGCTCAGGAAGTTTTCTGTATCCATTCCTGCATTGCTGTCACCCCATCCCCTGTCTTTCCCTGTCTTCCCTGGAGGCTCTGTTCCCCGATGAGTCACCACGCACTCATTAGGAGCAGGCATTGTCTGCCTGCCAGGATAGTCCCACTTAGGGGGTGTCCTCCACCCTGCCTTGCACTGTGGCAGTGGCAGCAGCTGGAACTTGCCCGGCCATGCCCCTGCCAGGCTGTGACGAGCCCCTGCCAGTCCAAGCCAGGGCAGCTCCATGCCAAGATTCCCCTGCCTCATGTAGCAGGTGCAGTCAAAGGCTCAGCAGTTCAGCACATTACACAACAACCAATGAAAAATTAATTAGATGGGAGAGACACTGAAGTCCATACAGCAGATAAAAACTAGCAAGGCAGCTGGGGTTGATGGAATTCCACCCGAAATCTGGAAGCATGCTAAATTTCATGAGCTTGTTGCACATTGCTGGGAACAAGGGGAACTACCACCAGATCTCTGTGACACAGTCATCATCACCCTGTATAAGAAAAAAGAAAAATCAGACTGCTCAAATTACTGAGGTATTACTTTGCTCTCCACTGCTGGTAAAATCCTTGCAAGAATAGTTTTGAACAGCTTAGTACCTGCTATTGCAGAAGAACTTCTACCTGAAAGCCAATGTGGTTTCAGAGCTGATAGGAGCACCACAGACATGGTATTTATTCTCAGACAACTGCAAGAGAAGTGTAGGGAACAGAACAAAGGACTCTATGTAGCTTTCATTGACGTCACCAAAGCTTTTGACACTGTAAGCAGAAAAGGCCTGTGGCAGATCTTGGAATGTTTAGGATGTCCCCCCAAGTTCCTCAAAATGATCATCTGGCCCCATGAGGATCATCATGGACAACTCAGATATGGCGATTCAATCTTTAAGCCTTTTCCAATAAAAAACGTTGCATTCTTGCATCAACTCTATTCACAATCTTCTTCAGCATGATGATCCAAAGGGCAAAGGCAGACCTTGATGAAGAAAATGCCATCTACATCCTATATTGTACCGATGGAAGCCTATTCAACCTAAGGTGACTGAAGGCCCACATCAAGACCCTAAATCACCTTCTCTGTGAGCTGCTTTTTGCTGATGATGCTGCTCTTGTTGCTCACACAGAAGCAGCTCTGCAGCGCTTAACATCCTGCTTTGCAGAGGCTGCTGAGGTTTTTGAGCTGGAAGTCAGCTTGAAGAAGACAGAAGTTCTCTACCAACCTGCACCTCAAGAAGTCTTCCATTATCCCTACACCACCATAGGTGAATCAGAGCTTAAGTCAGTCCGGCAGTTCACCTATCTGGGAAGTATAATTTCCTTGGACAGTAAGATTGACAAAGAGACAGCCAACAGGTTAGCAAAGGCATACAGAACCTTTGGAAAACTGCATAAAAGAGTCTGGTGCAATAAACGCCTGAGCAAAAGTCCAAAGATCAGTGCCTACAGAGCCATTGTACTGTCTACTCTTTTATATGGGTCTGAATCATGGGCCATCTACCACCACCACCTGTGGTTTCTCGAACGCTTCCATCAGCGCTGCCTCTGTACAATCCTAAACATCCACTGGTCTCATTACATGACCAATGTGTCTGTCCTTGAACAGGCAGGGGTCACCAATATTGAGGCCATGCTGATGAGAACAGAGCTGCACTGGGCAGGGCACGTCTCCAGGATGGAGGATCACCACCTCCTGAAGATTGTACTCTATGGTGAACTCGCCACCGGCTGCCACAAGAGAGGAGCCCCAAGGAAGAAATACAAGGACTCCCTGAAACCATACCTCAGCCTTGGCCATATTGACTGCCATCAGTGGTCTACTCGGGTCTCCAGTCAGGATTCATGGAGACACAGCATTCATGACGCTGCTGCTTCCTTTGAGAACACAAACAGAATCAGTCTCAAGGAGAAAAGACAACACAGAAAGAACCGTTCCTCGCCAATATCAGCAAAGGAGACTTTCCATTGTGCCTTTTGTGACCAGACTTGCCTATCCTGTGTCAGCCTTTTTAGCCACCAGCATGCTTGCAGCAAGCGTGGGTAGTGCCCTTCCCGAATCTTCATTTGTGAAGCCTAGCCATGGTGATGTCTCTTCTTTTATGCCTATAGGCAGAAGACAATAATGTTTGAAGAACCTTAATGCAGAATTTCATTGTTGCCAATTGAGCTAAAGGAGTTTGATGCAGAATTTCCCTGTTATTTGTATTAAAGCAGAATCTTGATATTATTTTATCCTTCAGTCTGGCTAGTCATGGTCCAAATTAAATGCAAGAAATATCACAGTCAGCAGAACTGTCCAGCAGTAGTCTGTTGAAACTGCAATGTACAGACTCAAAATCACGTGCAGAAATTACCTCTACTTCTTCCCACTCATGGGAACAAAGGAAGCCGGTCAAGTCAAATTCTGACTGCAGAAAACAGCTGTGGTACATAAGTTAGAATTAACTCAGCATATCTGTCTGGAAGCTTGGAAACTTCCTTTCATTTTGATGTTGTGAAACTGAGACAAGAAAATTATTTATGGAAGGTAAAAACTTTCTCCTTTACTGCCTTTTTTTGTCATTTATAGCTATGTCTTAATGATTCATTGTTCAGGTTTACTTTGGGTAGAAGTTTCTTTAGCTTTTTTAGATGCAGTAGGAGAAACACACACCACACTTTCCCCTCCCTCCCCTTTCTGCTGACTTTGATCATAAAAATCTGCCAAAATCCTAATAAATGTGACAGATTTGTTATATATACACCAGAATTTTTCTCAATACACCCAGATTTGTGGCAGCCCATCCTCAAATACAGTGTTTGGAGTTTCCCAGGGAAGGCCAAGGTCTCCTGCAGGAGTCAGGGATAACTGCATGAGGAAAACACTAATCTGACTCAAACCTCCTAACTGAGTGAGTGGTCATATCACACATGGCTTCATAGTCAGTGCATTAAGTTCTGTATGTTATATATATTAACTAACCTTGTTATATAGTCAGTAATTTCAGGACACCAAACAGAGGCTACCAAGAGTATGAATCTTGAACATGATTAATGTAACTGAGGACTGTGTTCCTTTTGAAATCTCAATCACATGTCTTGTAAACAGTGTGTAAAACCCATTATAATATATCTGTCAACAATTTAATTAAAAAACTTGCCCAAGCAATGTTCTTATAAGGAAATATATTGTGAGATCACCAGCAGAATATTCAGAACAAAGATGCTGTGTTATAGCTTAGTTTATTATGTCCTTCCATATGCTGCTGTTTAATTTGAAACACTTATTCAAATTTAAATTCATTGTCACCAAAAAGATCCTTAACAGCGAAAGTACAAGGTATGAATTTTTATGTTGTTTGGTGATGATACTGTTGTTTGATATTTTTCAGGAAAGGTGGTTTATGGGGAGCCTATTGCTGCTAGTCTTGGCACTGATGGCACCAACTACTGGAATAAAGACTGGGCTCATGCTGCAGCATATGTGATGGGACCTCCACTGAGACCAGATCCATCCACTCCTGGTTTCCTCATGAACTTACTGGCCAAGTAAGCAGATGAACAAGCACTGACAGCAGATACCCAAATGTGCAGCAAATTCTGTCTGGAGTATATAATAACTGGTTGAGGCTCTGGAGATTTTCTAAGTACAGAATGTTATGTTATCAGGAAGGAGAAATGGAAGGTGAAATCATAAATGAAAATATTTCAGCTTTCAGATTTAGTTTCTCTGAATTCTTTTGGCTTTCTCCCCCCATTTGATTTTATTCAATAAACCTTGCCTTGTTAATACTTCAGCAAAAATTGTTACATGGCCAGAAGGACAGTAAGGCTAGAGGTCCCTGGGAAAGGTGGAAAAAGTGAGGTCACAACTGGGTTTTCTTGGTTTTTTTTTTTTTTTTTGGTCAGCTGCCTTTTTCACTTAAAAATTGAATGTTGCATTACAAAAAAAAAAAAAAAAAAAAAAAAAAAAAAGAAAAAGAAGAGTCTACTAACTTCTGAAGGTACATATAAGTTATCCCCTTCATAATATCTCCTTCAGAAGAAAGTAGAAAAGGAAGTACCTTTCAGATACCTGCTGTTAACAGGGTGTGTGCTTTGCTGGTATTTCCTTACCAATAAAGGTTAAGTCCATGAAAGGGTTGAATTTGACCAAAGAGCCTGTGAAGGTGTGCCTGAGCCCTGGCTGATTGTTGTGCAGATCTGTAGTAATTTCACAGGGCATAGGAAGTGCTACACACTAAAATTGCCCAAAGTGAGGATGAAACCAAGCCGCTTGCTCTGGGCAAAGTGGGACCCTTGTGGGACACCTTTGACATATCCAGAGTGAAAGTGTTAGTGTTGATGTTTGGTTTCTTCTGAGGGATTTCTGAAGAGGAAACTACTTCATAGAGGAACTTGCTGTTACTGTGGAGCTGCTCATGGAGGCTGGTACTGAAGACAGGCTCACAGCTTTTTCTGGAGGGATAACTGGCTGGATCCACCCAGCCTTACAACATGTTTTCCTGTATGCCACTGTCTGGTACATGCTCTGATTCATAAACGAACTTCGTTTCTCTGTAGTGGTGACCTATCTGTGACAGGGACAGACAATTGCACGTTTGACATATGCCAAAAAGCTCTGGGGAAAGATGACTTCACAAAAATTCCTAATGGAGTGAATGGTGTGGAAGACAGAATGTCAGTCATATGGGAAAAAGGTGTGGTAAGTATACCAAAATGTCTGAACACAGAGGTAATTGTTTTCTCAACAAAATATAATCTTTCAGCCGTTATTAACTCTTCAGTTTTATCAAGTGTGTTTATCATATGATAACTTATTTGATTGAAGACTGTAACAGAGTCCTTGCTAACTCTCACTTTATGGTTCTGGAAAATGGAAGAAGATTCTTGGTGCTTAAAATATATCACTAAAGAATCATTTCTATCATTCAGCAGTAAGGAATAGCTATTGTTTCAGTGGTAGTGCACAGTACATTTCCTTGCAGCATTTTTTTCAACCTATGAAATGAAAATAAAAGGAAAGAAGTACCCACAGTTTCAACTTGATCAACTCTGTATTTTTTCCTCTTTGATCTCTCTCAAACTTAGCTGTTGGAGGAGTTTCTGCACTAGGTATGTCTGTCAGATTCTAATTGATGTTTTAAGAAATGCTTCTCTAATGTGTGATTCAGTTGTGTGATATGATGAAATGAGCATCTTCAAGTCCCACTGACTTCCGATTCTCAGTACCAATACAGGAATGCTCAGTGCTTCTCAGGACAGTGTCTGATGAGAGGGAAGGTGAGGCAATTGGTTAGGGGATCTGATGCATATTGGGTGTTATGATTGCTCTGGCTAATACAAAACTGTTAAGTCCTGGAGGTTCTAATTCTATTTAATGTTAAGTTCTCTTGTAATAGGGAAGTCATGTTGATAATGTGCTGTGCTGTGAAGCATATTTACTTGCCACACTAGAGTTATCTACCTCACACACTTGGTAAGACTGTGGTTCATGATCTCTCTTGTTTATAGTTTTTGGGATTCAGCTCCAGATGGTGTGTACAAAAACACACACTCCTGCCTATATTAAGGTGTGGCATAGCTCTAGTGTGATTTTTTTATCGTGTAAACTGAAGTCTAGCTTGTGGTTCATAGGAAAGTGAGACATGAATAGGCACATCAGTGCTGCTTTTGAACAGTGCATCCTGTTGGGCAAGTCAGTTTTTAAAAAAATTCTTCAATTGGTAATATCTTCCCTTTTTTCACTTCTAAAATATTACACAACTGTGTAATGTTTGTCTGGACAGCTTCCCTCCCTTCCCACACATCATTATTTAGAAGAGCAATGTTCACCATTTTCATTATGCTTTTCTTCTCAGATGACTGCTCACAGGCCACCATATAAACATGTTTTTATGACATTTGATTCCTAGGCTGACTATGCACGATTTTACTGCCAGTGTAGCTGGCTTTCCAAGCAAAAAAGAGTCATGATGGCTGGATTAAATTAGTTATATAGCAGTGGACAGTCCCAAGACACATATATGTTCATTTTTATTTTCCATTTTGCTGATGTGTCGCATCTTAATTTCAACATTTACTGAACAGTACTCTCCTCTGTGTAATTGCTGAAGAAATTTGTGAGTCAGTTTTCCTATTTACACATTGTGCCTTGCCTCTTCTTCATCATCTTCTAGACTCTCCTTAATACTGTCTCACCATTTTCCAAACCCTAGATACTTGGGAGATGTTATGTTTCCTGAGGAAACTGCTGAGCAGAAGTACAGGATTAAAGCCAGCAAAAACATTGGATTTCAGTTACTGTAGGACTGGGCCCACTAAGCATTTGGCTTTGAAGTTGTCTTTTTTTGCCTCTTCGCTGTGGGATAAAGTAATATAAATTTATTGTATTCAGTGAAAGTACATTGCAGTATGTGCATCTGAGACAAACAGGTATTTTTACTTCTTCTAAACTCTTCAATATGACATTAAAAAAATTGATGTGATATCACTCATCCTAGCTTTTTCTACAAGAGGAACATTAAAAAAGTAATGAGTTTGCTTTTGTGTACTCTTTTGCAGTACAGTGGAAAAATGGATGAAAACAGATTTGTAGCTGTTACCAGCACAAATGCAGCAAAAATCTTTAACCTCTACCCAAAGAAGGGGAAAATTGCTGTAGGTTCTGACGCTGACATTGTAATTTGGGATCCTAAAGCTACACGGTATGTATGGGAACTTATTTTCCCCCATCCCAGCATTTCTGCAGGGAGCTAATATCTCAAAGCCTTTGTACAACAACAAGCCTTTGGGTGAGGTTAAGGTGTCATTCAATGGCACCTCATGTGAATTAACAGCAGGCTTTTTATACCCCACAATAGTGTATGCGAGGAGAGATCTTTGATCTCTAGATGGATTAAAAAGTATTGTTCTAGATTGCTTACCAAGTGCAAAAATTAAAGTCTATACATTATGCAACAAGGATGTCATATCCTAAGAGTAAAAATAACCACATTGGGATTTTAGAGTAACTCTGTTCAGGGCTGGAGAGCAGGGAGAAGAGCCTGTGTTGCTGCAGGGGGATCTGTATCAAGCTTGTGTTTGGAACTTACAGCTGCTTCAAACATAGTCAAAGATGGAGAACTTATTTCTGAAGCTCAGCCTGTTCATGCTTCTGCTTTTATTTAAGTCTTCTGACTGAAGGCACAGTAATTCCGCTAGAAGGTAACTGGCCACAACAACAACAGATGCACAAAAGGTGTCCTTTTTTCTCACCCTGCTTGACTTGATGCCATGGTACATTTTTGATAGAAAAGATATGCAGTGTCTTTCTAGGAGCCTCAATTCTCACAGCATACTGTGTATTACAGCTGGTTCCTGTCTTCAGGTATATTCACAGCATCAGCCATCTCCATACTCAGGACACTATAAATATTTCAGGAATTATATGTCTTGACTTTTGCTCTGGCTCTTGTGCCTATTCTAGTCATCTTTAAACTGCCTGTAAATGATCTGGCAGGTGGCTGTCACAAAGCCAGATCACCTGGGGAGTTGTCTCTCTTAGCTGAGATGCCTGTGGGCTGTGTGAGTGCATCTCTACTTTTCCAGCGCTGAGCAGGGTAACTTAAATCTGGAAGCACTTTAGCAACTGGATCCTACCTCTGACCACCCATGCACAGAGCAGCAGCAGCATCAGCAGCAGGTCAGGAGGTGTGCTGGGCTGGTGCATTTGTGACCAC
>JAWWEV010000083.1:132087068-132108728 GCA_035583235.1 Hafferia zeledoni | reverse complement strand
CCTGTGGTAGTGATCAAACACTGGCACAGGTTACCCAAAAAGATTGTGGATTGCCATCTTTGGAGGCACTTAAAACCTGATTCAACAGGGCCCTGAAAAACCTACTTTGGCTGACCATCAGAGCAGAGGGCTTGGAATAGATGATCTCCAGAGATGCTTTCCAACCTCAGTGACTTTCTGGTTCTGTGAACTGTAACAAGATAAGCCTCTTTGAGAGTGCATGATGTATGTTTCCCTAGTAACTTGCTGTCTCCAAAATGTCAGTTGTTCTCTTTAGAAAACTGAATCTTAGAAATGTTACAAAAAAAATTAAATCTTTCTTATATTTTCCTTATATAATTTTGATTTATTTTTTGTCCCTGATCTTCAAGATCTTCTTTAGTCATTGAATAGACTAACTTATGTTTTCCTCTCTCTGTATGCTTTTCTGCAAGCTTAATTTCTCAGTACTGTTTCTCTCCTACCACAGTTTGACAATTTTCACTTCCATCCTATATCAGCTTGGAGTGATTGGTCAGACCAGACTAATAGTATTGTTGGCAAATGAGTTACTTACCATTAAAAAAAATATATATTTTGTTGTCGTGCTCTACCCCTCTTAAAATAATGAATTTGGGGAGATGTGATTTCATGAAATAAAGATACCATTCCTCAGATAAGTTACTTTGACTTGAAGCTCCCAAACATTAGCTTCCTGCCTTTTCTTGTGTCCATTGTTTTGTCCACAAATCTCCCCAATTCCTATGGCTACTCAAAAGCAGTGTTTATTGAAGTTGTTTTTAAGAGGCTGGGAGCACAACTTTATGAATAGTTTCCTGCCTATATTTGCATGTGCAGTTCTTGCAATTCCATACTATTAAGCAGGCAATGGGGTTTTAATTCACATTATTGGCTTATAACTAGCACTTTTGCACACAGATTTTAAAACTTTCTTCTCTTTCCTCCTTTTTTTCTGTTCTTTGCCTTTCTTTTCAATAAAACTTACTCTTAATTATCATTATAAGTGAGTAGTAACTGAGCACAGAAAAGTGAAAGGTCTATTGTTTTTCATCCTAAATTTTAGAAAAGCAGGTTGACAGTATGAAGAGTTCAAAGGCATCTGAAAGTGGTGTGAAAAGACAACTGCAAATGCAAACTGGCATTTCTCATCTACCCCCAGCTCTGAAAAGCTTACAGGTATTACACTGTAAGCATTGAGAGAAATTGCTTACAGCTCAAATACTCATTCTTACATGAGCTTTTTTTTTTATGGCAGCTGTCAACAAAGCAGTTGTTTTCAATAATGGACTCGGGTAATTTTAGCTGACTTCATTGCCATGTTTTAAATTAAGTAGCTAATTAATTATAAAATGGGTGTCCTCCCTTTATGGAGATGTTGAGCAGCTATTCTTGCCTAAGGGATATCATCTACAGCTTTCCTTCATATTCCAGTACATGAAATTTTTAAAGAAACCTGGATAAGGTATGTATCCAGTTTCTATTGAAAATAATTAAAATCTTCATTTGCTTATGTCACCTTCAAGACAGCATGTCTTCCTCTTTGGTATTAGAGGAATGTTAACATATATATTAATAGCTTCAAAGCTCTTTGCAATCCAGGTGTATCAAAAGCAGCCGAAGTGAACTTCATGGAAGCACTGATGTGAGTAGGAACAATACAGGACCTGATGCCTTTGCAGTATCTTCTTTGTAGAGGAGAATGTTCTTTTAATGTTGAAATAATAATTCTGTTCTCAGTCTCCATTTGAGAAAGGGTTGTTTGAAACAAGAGCCACTGTAATTTGTAACGTGAGTTAGAGAATCTTACAAATTTTATTAAAAAAATAATACAAATTTTCAAACTTGGAGTCAAAATCTCCTCTCTCACATTGAGTAATCTCTTATGTCAGGCATTATTTAGGATGCTGGAGACAGCTGCGAAGTTTTACTCCACTATGGTGGCAGTCTTGATTTCTAGGGTTATTAGTAGGTTACAACTGTTTTTGCCATTAGCTGAGAGCAAACATTAGAATTTCACTAAGTTGCCTGATGCTGAAATTGGTGATACAGCAGTAAATGGTTTGTTGCATAACGTTGCTGAGCTGTGAGCTTCAGACCCAAGCACACCATCTAGTTCTGTTTTATTTGGTTGCTCACTTGCTACCTGAAACTTTCACTGTCATTGATAATGTCAAAGGGTTAAATCACAAATTTTGGTGATCTCCATCAGGGAGAATGCACTTCACCTCCAGAAAGAGCAGCATGACCTAAGGCTTGTTTCAGCTAAAGAGTTATAAATGAGTTCTATACAGATTTGTTGTTGAGACAAGCTCTGGAAATGTATTTTGTCATATTGTAAGTTTTAGCTGTATAAATGGATATTATTTTTAAATGTGCTGTCATCGATTAATTTTGCATTTTTAAATTAAGGACATAGTTACCTCTGAGGAGTGTTTACCTCTAGTCATCCTGCCCAAGCACATTTAAACAGCTCACATGTTGAGTTGAAGGATCTTGCTTATTCTTATGTTTGTTTGCTCAAATTACCTGTTTCATATTCCTTTTAATGTCCCTGTGCTATTATGCAAATAGATATGATACATACCTAGAGAATGATAAAGGCAATTATGTTGCAGCAGTTCTCTCCCCCTGTTCTAGCAATTGGGCCTATAAGGGTAATGCAATAAGCTAGAGGAATATGTTCACATATTCAAATATGTTCACATATATGTTCACATATTTCACAAATATGTTCACATATAATAGCCTTGCAGGGCTATTTTAACACCCATGGATAATTTTGTTTGACAGCATTCATAGGACCAGTGAAAACAAGAGAGGTTTGACTCTTTACACTGTGAACCTACAAGGTTATTCTGATATTGGTGAGCAGGGATGGGTAAGTTTTCTGTCCAAGATGTGCTGAATAAGGAAAAGTTTTTATTCCTATGGGCACATTGGTCATAGAGAGTATTTCCATATATACAGCCTTTGAAAAGTCAGCTGCCGCCAAGATTTAAATGTAGCCTTTAACAAAACCAATTTCTCTTAGTTCAACAGAATGATATGAAAGGTAAACTAAGTATCTTTCCACAAATTCTTTTTTTCCTCTGTATAAATAATAATTTAAAATATTAAATATGTGATAACTTTTGAAAATGGCTATACTTGAAGTAAGATACAGAATTATATTGTGGTTTTCTTATTTTGATAAGGATGTTAACTAAATTTTTAGAAAATTCTTCTCCAAATAGATCATTATTTTAATCTATCAATATTTCGAATTGCTTTTGACTTTGATAATTCCTTTGCAAAAGACGTAGTCTCTGGAATAATATGAGCACATGTATGTGCATTATAATACAAGCATGATAGGTTTTGGATTGTGTGAGCACCCATACTGGAAAGTCTGACTGGTAGCCAAAAGCATGAAGCTTTCTTCTTTTCAGAAATTACCAATGACAATAAAAATATAAACTCTCCAAATTATATATATAAAAACCCCATGTAGATTGGATACAGAAAATGAAGAAAATGATTAACTAAAACTCAAAATATTTTGACCTGTTGTGGATATACTACATAATAAGTAGCTCAGTAGGGAGAAAGATAATAAAGGAAGTATACACAGCCTGCATTTCCAGATGCTAATGTCAGCTCTAGCATTGGCTCTGCCTTTAATGTAGCCAGTCAGGGTTGGAGAAATTGTCTGTAAAAATGGTGATCATATAGAATGAGGTCTACATATACACAAAATCATAATATTATTGCTCAAATTAGTACTGTTGAGATCTGAAATCATAATTTGCTTAATACAATTGAAGGAAAGTTATGTAGAATTGTGATGTTGTCATTATTATTTAGCAGCATTTAGATATTTGGGCTCTCAGTCATTGAATCAATCGAATTCATACTAAGAGTTACCAAAAAATCATTACTATCTACTGACTTTCCAGTGAAATGGTCTTTGTGTTATTTGAGAGTCTCAGTCTTTGAAATATTGCAGCCATGCTTGTCAAATTTGAAATTGCAAGTCATTCTAGCTAAAAGGTCAGACTGACTGAATTGTGCTTAGATATTTGCTTGACAAGGCCAAATTAAATCATGTTATCCAAAGACAATATTGCAACCTGATTTTTTTTTTCCACTAATCTCTTTTCTAGTGGAAAATTTTGCCTTTCAAGGCTGCAAAGTTCTGTCCTTTTGATTCCCTCTTCATTCTTTTGAAATGCAACTACTGTTCAATGAAATGTTATTTCTGTATCCTATTTTTACAGCTGTTCCATGATGTACTGTACAGTGTTGTAGTTTCATAATGTTGTTACATTTTCTTCCTGTAGCAATATATCAAAAGTTCATAATGAAGTAAAATGCAAGGATCATAGTAATTTTGGGTGTTGTTAACACAGGGCAATATCTGCAAAGACACATCACCAGGCAAATAACTTCAATATATTTGAAGGAATGGTCTGCCATGGAGTCCCAGTTGTGACAGTTTCAAGAGGCAAAGTGGTTTATGAAGGTGGAGTTTTCAATGTCACAGCAGGAGAAGGCAAATATGTCTCCCGTCCACCATTCCCTCCATATGTCTACAAACGAGTGAGGCAGCGGGAGCAGGTTAATTAAACTAATAAATCACTCTAATGCCTTGTACAACATGAGGATAACTAGCTCTTGGGAAGAGAGGTTTGGGGATTCAATGGTAATTTCCCTTACTAATCAAAATATGCCAAGGTGGGAGGAAATGAAACTAAGAACTCAATGTTTATTGCTCAGAAAAGTATCATAGACTAGTTCCTGCTATTACAGTTGTCTGTACAGCTCATGAACTAAACCTCAGCACTTTTTGAAATAAGTATGTCCCCCTTACAATAAAAGTGGACAAAGTTTTGCTGCTGAGTAATCTGATCAGCTGCTACACTTCATCACTGATTTAATTGAAATCAGAGAGCCTTAACCTCAAATGCAGGAAAAAATCTTGTGCCAAGGAAGAAATCAACAATTTGCTAACTGTTTCATGGATCAGATATTTAGAGCTAAACCCTGAAGAAAATTGAGCACTTTGCTGCATTAGACCAAGTATGTGTTAAAAGCTGAATGTGTGCAAAGCACACTGCAGGACTGAGCAAGATAGCTCTGTTCAAGCTCTTGTTCTTTTGTATTTTTTTAAGAGAAATATTGCAGATACATGAAAATTGAATTTTTAGTACCTATTTACTGTGCAAGCATTCATGATACGTTTGTGTCCTTAATGTTACTTAATGTGAATAGGATTTTCAAAAGTACCCAGAGTAAGTACATTTTAAAATGTACCTGAATCAGTAGAATTCACTGCAGGATCTAAAATTGAATCAGACTAACATCCATGTGAGATATGGCTCAGTGAAAAGCTTCTGAGATAATTCTCTATATTTCTTTCAGCTATTGTCTTTATGGACTGAGAAGGGTGTGCAAAAGTGGCTGAATGAGGCTTTTCTCTAAAGACCACAATTTACAGGAGGTGGTGAACTGCCTGCCAGTTCATACACACAATACAGTATCAAAACTAAACTAAAATTTTAAAGAAATTTGATAATTACACAATTCTGAAAGACTTCCATGAATATAGTGGTTTCCATTTCTCATCAAAGCTAGAGGGAACTATCCCTCAACTCAAACATCGGTTGCAACATGTCTTCAGAAGCA
Organism: Hafferia zeledoni; assembly: GCA_035583235.1. Taxonomy (NCBI): domain Eukaryota; kingdom Metazoa; phylum Chordata; class Aves; order Passeriformes; family Thamnophilidae; genus Hafferia; species Hafferia zeledoni. Next base: position 132,103,064 of record JAWWEV010000083.1, on the reverse strand, counting down.
ATTTTTCAACCAGTTCAGCCTCCTATAGTCAGCAGCTGGAATAGAGGATGATAGGTATCTACACAAGGCGGAATTTGCTTTGTTTCATTAATATTTATTAATATCTCTTACCTGTATTAAAAGCATCACTGGAAAATGTGAATACTTTAACAAAAAGAAGTATCCATAAAATGAAGTGGAACATGGTCAGTTGCTTCTTTAAAAAAAGTGGATGCCACTCAGCTCCTGGTGAAAGCTGAGAATGGAACAGTTTAATCCCAGTACAAGGGATCTTTTTCAGAAAGAAGTTTTATGAAAGTAATGGGATGCATTACATAGAAAGCTGGATTATCATAGGAGTGCTATTTTAATTATTTCCAATTAGCAATTGCAAAGGGAAGACAAAGTAGTGAAAAAATTAAAATATTTTATTTCAGGTCTGTCAGCCTGTTCCTGTCAAGAGAACCCCATATACAGGCATGGTTTCAGGAATATCCATCACACCAAAAAAATAGGCTCATTCACCAGTTCTGGCTCTTGCAGGTAACCATTTCTTTTAATTAGTGAAAACTACTTAATGCTTCTCTGAAACTTCAAGAGAACAAAAGTGTAGCAGGCTGTCTAGCTTGTGACAGGCTTGTCTGAAATAAGCCCTCTCAGAAGCTGAGTTGTCTTGGTACCTGTAAATTTGATGAAAAAGTGTGGCAGCCCAGGTATGGAGAATATCTTTGTGATTGGAGCATCATTTAAAAAGTTCAGCTGAAAGAAACAGATGGAGTTTGACTTATAAACAGAGACATGGATATGAAGGCTCATAGAAAACCTGAGTTCAGTTAGTAACAGGAGTACAAACAAAGCATGAATGTTTGGCTTGCAAATTTACAGAAAAAAACTGAGAACCACCATCAAAAACAACTTGATGTGAAAAATTAAATTTGTTAGTGTCCCTGTGTTACAAACAATAGCCCAGTAACAATTATGCTTGTTTGGGCTAAGTGATAGATAGTTTTGCAAGGACAGGAGCTGTTTTCATGAAAAGAGAAGGCTCCAAAGAGACCTTAGAAACAGCCTTTCAGTACCTCAAGGGAGCCTATGAGAGAGCTGGAGAGGGATTTTTTAATGAGGGCATGTAATAGTAGGACAAGGGGGAAATGGCTTTACACTGAAGAAGAGAGTTGGTTTAGGTTAGATATTGGGAAGAAATTCTTTACTGTGAGGTTGGTGAGGCACTGGTACAAGTTTCCCAGAGAAGTTGTGGATACCCCACCCCTGGAAGTGTCCAAGGCCAAGCTGAATGGGGCTCTGAGCAAGCTGGTCTAGTGGAAGGTGTCCCTGCTCACATAAGGAAGTTGGAATGGGATGATTTAATTTCCTTCCAACCCAAGCCATTCTATGATTCCACAAATAGAGGTGCTGCAGTCAATGACAGCAGTGGTCTGATGGATAGTTGAGTTAGTGTAAGCTCATCGCTGCTAACAGGGTAATAACACCAGACACCTCCCCTTCCCTCCTCTCTGATGTTCACAGTATGTAGCTTGGTTATTGACAGTCCCTCACCTGTATATGCCTGGGTGCTCAGCAGATCTTTTCTGTGAGCTGATTTCCTTGCTAAGCCAGCAGAAACCAATTAGCTTCCTTTTTCTGGGTTAGTTTTTGGTTGCCTTGATGAGCTGAAGTGTCTCTCAGAAGAACCTAGCAAAGATCAGCACAGTACATCATGTGGTGGGATAAGGCAGCTGGGAACAAGGACTAGGCAACAGCACTTCACTTTTTAACTGTTCAACAAGCAGAAGAAATGCTTCAGGGAGAGGTAAAAGAACTAGGTATGACCTTCAGCAAGCACAGTTGAGCCATGACGCTGTTGTATGCCAACTGCAGCTTTAAAGTTGCCTGCTCCAGCAGGGGAGTTGATTAATATGGGTTGAGGGAACAGTGGGTGGCAGTAAGTGTGACAAAGTCCAGGCTGAGATTTTGGGTGCATATGTGTACCAACAATGAGACCAGCTAGTTTGAGAAATGATTTCCCCAGTTTGCACCTCACATAAAATGGATCTCTGTGTAGTGCTAATTAATATGGGCCCAGGAACAAATCTGCAAAAGTGGGGGGGTGAAGATAGCTTTCCCACATTTCATTGTATCATTCCTTTATAGCTGCCTTACAGTGAACCTCATCCAGGGCATCAGTAGCAGCAACAGAACACAGCAACCTATTTGTTTTTCTCTGTCATATGGGAGATAGCTTTTCAAATAGAGAGGACTGAAGGCTAAAACTTCAATGGAGTGAGGGAGCAATAATCATTCTTTCTAGCTCCTAGCACTGTTTCTCCATTATTACCCCTCTGAGTGACAAATTGCAAAGAAGATATTTTCTTTTGAAAGATTATATCATATTGTCTTTTTCTTCTCTGTAGATAAAAGTAAATGAAAATGACCCTGCTGTCCCCACCAAAGCACTGCCTTCTGGGTCCAACAATCAATCTACAATCAACTTCTCAAGAGCCAACTTGAAACAACAGTAACCAATAAGCATTATACTTGGCTTCCTACATAAAAGTTGTCATTGCAATTCCTTTGTAAAAGGAATTTTATTATAAGAACTGGAAAATTCTTTTTAGAAAATGGAGTAATAATAAAATAATAACTACAATTATAATGTGGCAACAGCTCTGTTTTTGTGTCTTGTGTCTTTAAATAGAAAAGGAAGATTTTTCTTTCTAAGATGATGGAGGATAGTCATGGGGAAAATCTAGCACAGGTTCCCATTTTTCAGGTTGTCTTTGGGATTGCAGAAAAGCAGAACCAGGAACCCAGCACTCTTACAATGACTATTAAAAGGAGATGGAGTTCGCTGTTCATTATAGACTTCTGTACTGCCATGCTCAGCTTTGAGTTCATTGTCCATTCTCCCTTGGCAATCAGCAGAGAAAGAGGTACTTCTGGAAATTTACTCCTCTCTGCATCAAGATCTAATATAGGTTAGATGAATCTGTCTGGAGCTGTTCTCCTGTGGGATGAGATGGGTAGTTTTCTAGCAATGCCAGTTTGTCTCCTTTGACTACAGAGTTTCTAACTATGGTGCAGATGTCTACTCCGCAGCTGCTTTCCACCTGACCCACCTTTGCCTCTCAGGACTGTAGCTTTCTTTGTATGAGGGATGTCTGTCTTTTCTTATGTTCTATCTCATCAAGAGTGAAGGTCAACAATGAATCTATTCTTTTTAATTAATCTTTTGCTACCTTGGAAGAAGCACAGAAATTTGGTAGGAGACAGGGAAAATGCAGGGAGAGAAAGGATCCATTTCTACCATTAGTGATAACTTATATTTGTGTGGAGTCTTTCATTTGAGACATGAGGTTTTAACAATTATTAGATACTTGCATGATATGTCCATGACACAAGTAAATATAATTAGCATAAGTTTACAGTTGTGGGAACTATGGATGCTCAAGAACCTGAAATCACTCAAGTGATTGAACATATGTACTTGCCTTATGTTCCTCATCCAGTGTGTTGGCTTAAGTGAGTTGTTCAAGGTCAAAATGACTCAATTATGACAATGATATGCAGGAGTAAAGGCTGCCAGTCCTTTGGATACTGCAGACATGTCCAGGCCTTTCAAGTGTCCTTTGTGCTCTTGGGACATCTATTGATATCAAAGTGATACAAAAGACTGCAGATCATGAAAGGAACAAAGTGATTTTTCATACAAACAGGTGTTTTCATAGTGTGCTAACATCAAAGAGTTTTATCAGTTATATAAACACAGTTTGGGAAATAGAAATCTCCAAAATGTGAATGTGTGTTATCTACATATATATGATCTTTTTAGGTTTTCTATTGATTTTTATTAGATTGGAAATGAGTAAGTATCTTCCTGTATAATTAGCAAAGGATTCCTGATCCCTGTATTGGTACTTGCTGCTCTTTATTATGATCTATTCTCCCTGTAGGGGCTATCCTTTGGTTTTATTCTTAACAAATACCAGTGGTTTTAATTCTAGTATCTCTTTAACTATTTTGCAGATGTCGGGAAAGAAACTACCTCCATATTGTGAACTGGGATTTACAAAAAAATCATCTGCTGCATTTTTACATCCTTGAGTGCAATAAGTTATTGAGCCTGTCAGGTTTGTATATTTATGACTATTTGCTTTGTCATGCACATGCAAGCAAACCTCTGTTGTCCTTGTTCTTTTTTACTTACATGAGGTATGCTATAACAGTGGGATCTTCACAGGGATGTAATTTTGGGACTGCCCAGATTCCTATTCTAAAACACCAGTAGTGAATGATAGCAGAGCCAAATGCAATAGAATGTGGGGTTTTAGTAGCCATATAGTTTAAGATGCAATGGGATTACAATTATGTAATTGCCCTGAACTGGAGCACTGGGAGGAGCACAGAGTGGTCTCTCAGTCCTGCCTCAGTCTCTAGAACCTGACAAGACTTCTGAATTCATTCTGCAGCCTCTTCCCAGCTCCCACTTGCTCATTACATTCTATCTCTGCCTGAAGAGCAGATATTACTGCATTAAAACCTTTTTTCTCTGGAGAAATGCATGTCCATACAGAGGAGTCAAGGGCCTGTTTTGTCAAAGATAAATCACAGAACAGCTTTTTCTTGCTTAATACTTCTCTGGAATTCTACTGGTTTCCTCCTCTTTCTTATATGAAAAGGTTGAGGCTTCAGACAGATCGTTAAAGTAAGGAAAAAACTCTGTTAATCCTATTTTCATCACTCTCCCCAGCAGCCAGACAGAAATTTGGCACCTTTAGTATTCCATTCTCCCTGGTGATGGGGATTCCAGGGGCAGGAGCAGAAAAGGAATTTGGGAGATCTGATCCCTGCACACATAACACTGCTTTCATCCTCACCATTTGCCAGGGATAGCCTCATAGACAGCATATGTTTATCGCCCGATGGTTGGCTATCAGTTCACTGCCTGTGAAAGCTCATGGCTGTGGTGCAGCTACACCTGCAGTGCTTCTCTCTTCAGCCTAAAGGACAGGGGATGGATCTCCTCAGAGCGCAGCGATATTGGGGGATGTGGCTGTACTGGGCCACTGGAGGGCAGGGCAGGTACAATCTTTCAGGAATGAAACAAGAAGGAACGTTCTCTCTTGCATAGCAGCACTCATGAAACATGTTCGCATGGTTTGAAATCTGTACCCCTAAAGTCGACAATAACATCCTTATTTTCAGGCTTTATTTCATCATCATCAGAGAGTGGTTCTTTTGTCCTTACTTTCCTCTTTTCCAATGTAAAACAGAACTAGAGGAAAGGCTTACTTGTTCTTTCCTTCTTTAATTTAAACTGCAATGAAAACACAGTCAGTGTGATAACATTGACAGAGCAGGATTCAGGGTGAAAGCAGTTGTGAACACAGCATCCTCTGACTTTGCACATCCAGCTGCTCACATGCAATGCTGCAACAAAACCAGCACAGAGAAAGAGAAGCCTTTAGCTTGGCTGTGAAGCCAGCCAGGTTTGGGGGTTCCAGTGGTGATAAGGAGAGTTCCATAAACACAGTTGCTGAAAGGAAACGTCCTTGTTTGTATTGTGCTCCAGGAGGGTCAAGGGCACTAGCATGTCTCTCTGAATTATCTTCACAAGACAATTAGGTCAGCCTTTCATTAATTTTACAAACCACATTTGATCCAATTGGAGGATTTTTCACAGTAAATCAAACAGCTTCTACACTAGTGAAGGGCATTTAAAAAGGAAGTTGAGCTCTGCTGTGAACTGCAGGAAGAAGAGGGACAAATGAGTCAAAAGCAAAATCCAGACTTCTTCTCAGACTCTTCTTTTGAGTGCATTTCTGACAAGTCCTAGAGAACCATTTAGAGACAATGCCCAGTAACATGAAAGATATTAAAAAATTCTATTATGTCAACAAATGAATAAATAAAATCCTTAATTTCAACTGAAGCTGCAGTTCAGTTGTGCTCAGCAGAAAGAAAAGAAATGCAGGCTTTTATGTATGGGGAAGGAAACATACTAAAAGAGGAAAGAAGACAGAGGAAAAGAGCCAAAATAAAATATAGTAAATCTGAGGAGATAGTAGGCAAGAAAAGGAACAGAAATAATAGTGAATGGAATGCTGGAGTTTTATTGTAACTTGTAGACTTTTTTTTTTTTTTTTTTTAAGAAACAAGAACAATGTAATCCTGTGGTTGACGGTTATGGTAAACAGCGAGGCCAAGAAATAGCTGAACAACTTGCAGAGGAGACAGCTAAAGATAAACAAAGCCCTGGACTTCCCCTGCTCATAGGACACAAGCAAATGGGAGAAAACAAAAAGCAAATAAGGTCTGCAGAGAATGAGAAGTATGTCTCTGTGTAATGTCTGGGGAGAGACAGACCTACCTTTTCATCTGTACAACAAAAGAGGACCACTGGGCAGCTGAAGGAATAGGACTAGTACTGTAGGTCAGAGTAAGAACTGTCCTACCACTGAGATAAATCTCAATGTCTTACAGACATAGAAGATGAATTTGACGTAGAATTTTTTTTTTTTTTTAAGAAGTGAAGACTGTGCCATGTGCCATTTTAGGGAGATGGGGAAGAGCAAACTTACATCCTTTGCCTGCTATTTAGCTCATCTTCAGCACACAGGTGGTCACAGAAACAAAGAATACCTTAGTCCACTCAAGTATGTGACTCCAGTATGAGTGATAACGATTTGTCAGGTGCCACTCTGGTGCTGGCACAGCATACTCACAAATTAAAACAGGCTTTTGCTGTGTGTCTAATAATTTTTTCTGCGATGCTTTGTGCAACAGTCACCAAATCACAGAGCGGCTGAGGCTGTCAGGCACCTCTGGAGATATCTGCTCCAGCCCCATTCCTCTGAAGTGCTCAGAGCCATGTCTAGTGGGTTTTGAGTATCTCCAAGGATGGAGATTCCATAACCTCTCTGGGCATCCCATTCCAGTGTTTGAGCACCCTCACAGTATTTCCTGTGTGTTCAGTGATATAGTAGTCAACTTCCTGGCCTTTATGTTTGAAAATGGCTTCCTGGGGAAATTCCTCTATCACCTGGCCACAGGCTGAGTTGTGGCTGTCAAATCTGTTTCTCAGATCCTCCTTCTTGCCCAGCTTGAAGGTGGAGGTGACATTTGTTTTCTTCCAGTCCTCAGTAACCTCTTCTGATCACCATGACCTTTTACAGATAATCCAGAGTTGCCTCACAGTGCCATCAGCCAGCACCCTCAACACCTACAGGTACCTCCCATCATGTCCTATTGACTTAAGTATGACCTGTTTGTTTAAGAGCTCTCTCACTATGTCAACATTCATGAGGGGTAAGTCTTCCTTGCTCCAGTCTTTCCGTCTGGTCTGAGTGACCTGGTATGGCTAAAAATCAGTATTACCTGTAAACACCAAGACAAGGAAGTACCTTGGGCTTTTCCATGTCTTCTGTCACTGGTAGTAGGGTCAAGCATCTAAGTAAAATGTTTACCAGAATGGAACATATTGTAAAAAATTACAATTAGCTTCCCAAGGATTGTCTTCTGTCACTGTCATGAGTCTTGCCAATTTGAAGGGCTAATTGAGCACTACTTAGTTAACTACCGTGCCAGGTGATAGTGGGAGCCACAGCATTCACACAACATTGTTCTGTGATCCTGCAAGACTCTTCTTCATACTAGGCTGAATTTCCTTAAGTAAATGAAAAGTGCAGACATGGCATTGTCCTGAAAGTGTACTCCAGAACTCAAAGTCCTAACAGATTTAGGCATCTCTCCTATTGACCCATATCTGAGTAATTTTGAGAAACTTAACAGGGAGAAAAGGTATGCTGGGTGGCAACACCATCACACAGGAAAGACAAGAAACTCCAAAACAGATTTTGCCTCCTGATGCTAAATAAAGCAAGTGGTGTTTTGTAGTAGTGCTGTCAATCAGACTTGCCTCAGCCTTTGGGCATAATAATCAGTAGCAGATTTGGGTTTTTCACCAGCCTGTCCCTTGGGACTGAAAGGAGCACATACAACTCCTGCCAGCAATGAACTTATCAGAATTCTGCCCCAAAAGGTCTGCTGTTACTGACATTTGACTCTTCCTCTATTATCTGCAATGATAACAAGAGTGTATCCTCTTGTCAGTAGTGCCTGGGTAGCTAGTCTGTTATGGGAATCCAAATTTATAACAACCTTCTAATTGCCTCTGTTTCACCAGATTGCTTCTTGCTGGTGGTCCTTGACAGTAGTACTTGGAATGCAAACTGACATTCTGCTACTGTCCAGGGATGTCCCACTTTAGCAAAAAAGGACATAGTCAGGCCTCTTGGAGACATTCAGCACAAGCCCCAACACTGAGCACCGTTTTCTAGGGACAAATTGTTGTCCCATCAGCAACCTGAACCAACTGTGACTGTGGAGAAGTGAGGCTTTTGAAGACCCAAAGGAAAACAGACTTGGTATTTTGCAGTGTTTTAGGTGGAAAATAACTTCTGACATTGCTAGGGAGTTTTAAGTAAGTCTTTATTCATTCAGATAACAGAGACATTGATCAATGGCTGTCCTGCGACCATACATTTATTAGAGAGGAAGAGAGTAGAATTTCCTGATATGCAACCTAAAAAAAGAAGCTGCCTGTAGCTGAAAATCATGACTACACTGTTGAATAGATTTTTAGCTCTGCATTGAATCTCCAGTGCTATGTCAGTCATTGGTACGTCTTTAGGCTTTTTGCATTTTCTCTTGTGTCATATGAAGGTCACATCACCAATGTTAGTTGAGTAGGTGAAGCCCTGAGTATCGCACTTCAATATTGGCTCAATTTTATTTTGCTGAAGGCAATGGTGACTTAGACAACATAATTAAGCCCATTTTTGCCACTTATGCAATCTTTCTCAGATTGCAGGATTTGAACTGTTGTTCACCTCTGCTCATATCCCCTATATTTCAGACAGCTTGTCTGCACCAACACCTGATTCCTTTGTAGTCTAGCTCTCATGGTCATTCTCATTTCTACATGTTACATTACCTCTCTCATGATCATCAAAGACATGGTACAATCTGTATTAGTGATACAGTCAGTGGATACGTGGAAGTGGGAGACTAAGACCAAGCAAGGAATTCTGGGTAGGAGACTAAGTAGGAGACTAGGAGCTAGGGATGACAAAGAACCAGGCAGAAGGATTTGTGGCAGTTGACGGTTGAGAAATAGATAGAAATCACTAGAAACATCTAAGTCCTAGTTCTTGTCCATCCCAGAAGGCAATGGACAGCTCTGCTGTGTCTTCTATCTTCAGTCTGGCAACTGTGAAGAAGACAAATCTGCTGCTGTCATTTCATCCTCTGTTAGCTCAACCCAAAGAGATTTGTGCCATAGTCCTAAAAGGTCCAAACTGTTTGATTGCTTTCAGACAGAAGAACAGATCCTCCATGAACTTCTAAGGTACCAGTTAATGCAGACACCAAGCTGAAAAACAAGTAATCTGAGATGAACTGTATCTACAATGGCTTCTTTTGCACACTTTCCCAAATTACTGATGTTCAGCCTTTGAGTTTGATATTTTTACATTTTTAAATTGACATTCCATAGGAAATATGGTGCAAAACACAGGTTCCTGTGGAGCTAAAGTGTCTCAGCAATATCCGAAGATTCATTTGGTCTTTTTCACACCATGTTGTCATTTTGCTACACTTTTTTCTTTCTTCCTCACTGCCTCTATTGCCTTGAATATTGGAAACCAAAAGCTGACCTGAAAAACAGAAATGTGATCATAGTATGACTGAGAGATCACCCAGACACTAATATCTGTACAGTCAGTATTGAAGGCTGTAAAAAGAACCCAACCCAAACAAACTGTATCTATCTGCAGCTATCTGCCTTTGCCATAGGTATATACATGTGTGTTTGTTATTTCCATTAGTGTATATATACATATATACACAGGAAAAACGGTTTTGCAAACAAAAAGATCTGTTTCCTCATGGTATTCGCAACCATACTGTGTTTTAAAACAGAAATATATTACCTTCCATTTTTCTAAACAATAACTGAACATCTTTCTCAATATTAAGAGGCTGCTCTTTCTGCCTAGATTGCAGGAATACTCTTTGTGCTTTTCAAATGTTCATGAAAACAGAGATTCTTTTCTGGGGAGCTCTGAGCCTGAGAAGTATTTTCTCGCCAGCACATAGACAGTTGGGTCTACTGATGTCATGTCTGAGGCATGTGTGTTGAAGGACAGAACAAAATGATTAGATGATCTAATCTGACCATTAGATAACTTATCTCTGCTCCCTGTGCAGAACAGCACTGGGGAAAGTCTATTAGCACATAATTGAAGTTAACAAGTGTTTAAGTATTTCCTGGATCTGGCTACCACTCTGTGAGAGGGTGATTTATTTTTTCCCTAGAGCTGATGGCTTACCGTTCTAGCAAACATGTTCTTCACAGTTTTCTCCTGTAGCTTTGCTCTTTTCTTGAGTAGTTTTGCATGCAAGTAATGTATCCGTTTCATTGCAGTGTCAGGATAAAAAGAAGTTGACACGAGTATTTTAAGTTGGGTCAGGAGGCCAGAGAATAACCCAAAAATTATTAAGAAGAAGATGATGACTCCAAGCTGGATCCATGTCATGGAGAGAGCAAGCTCTGGATGAGGGATGCAATCATGCTTAAACAAAGGGATCTTGAAAGAATCAGTCTTTGCAATAAGCTCTCTCATAGCAATAATAAAGCTGTTCTCATTCTTCTGCACAAGAAAAGGGGGGGAAAAAGAGTTGATTATGGTACTGATTCCCTCCTTTCTTAATATTTCTCCCACTGGACATTCAGATTTACAAAGGATTGTAAATCATCTAGTCCATCTAGTGTCTGTATATGGTATGCTCATAACAGTACATTTATTAGCTATTTAGAAATGTTTCAGACTGTATTTTCACCACTTCTCTTGGGAGACTGTCCCATATTTTGGACTGTTAAGAATTTATCTTCTCAGTGGCTCTAGTAGAAAAATATTTAGCTAATCTGGTTATAACGGTTTAATATTTTCCCACTCCCTCGACTCTGCTCAGATCCTCTGCTGGAGAATCCTTCCTCCAGGGTAAAACTCTGGAGAGCAGAGTATGTCCATGTCTTTGGTTGTGTCTCAGCATATGATCAGCAGTGCTTTCACACCAGCCTAGGCAGGTGCTCTGACCACAAGGTTATCAGGCAAACAAAGCCACCTTTCCTCCCCTAGTAGACACCTTTGCTTAGAAGAGTTGATGTCTTTCACTGCTTGTGGACTGAAATGGTTTCCATTTATTATACTCTCTATTACCTTCCCAGGGATCCGAGTGAGGCTGACAGGACTGTAGTTCCCTGGGTCTTCCTCCTCCCTCTTGGTGAAGATGGGAATAACATTTGCTTTATTGCAGTCTTCAAGAACCTCTCCCAGGCCCAATGACATTTCAAAGACAAGCAAAAGTGACCTCACAGTGACATCAGCCTGCATCCTCAGCACCCATGGGTGCCTCCCATCCTGTCCCATGAACTTTGGTTAAACGTTTACTAACTTGATCCTCCTCCACCAGGGGTAAGTCTTCCTTGCTGCAAACTTGCTTTTTTCTCAAAGGCTTGGGATTCCTGAAGCCTGGTCTTCCAAGTAAAGCCAGAACTGAAGATGACATTCAGTACCTTAGGCTTTCCTGTGTCCTTTGTTGCCACCAGGACCCCTCCCGCCCTTCACAGTGGACCTACATTTTCCATGTCTTCCTTTTGATGCTGCTGGACCTGTAGAAGCCCTTTGTGCTGCCTTTCACCTGCCTCACCTGATTCAGCTTCAGGTGGGCTTTGGTGTTCCTGCCCCCAGGCCTATACAAACAGACAGCATATTTGCATTCCTCCTGGGACCGCTGTCCCTTCTTTCACCTCCTCTATGCTTTTTTTTTTTTTTTTTTCAATGTTTTATCTTTTTTCAAGATCTCCTTTGCCATCCATGCTGGCCTTCTGCTGTCTTTGCTTGATTTAGTTGGGATGAATGAGTCTTGAGTTTGGAGCAGGTGATTTTTTAATAGCAACCAGCTCCCCTGGACCCTTATTCTCTCAAGGACCCCTAGAGGAGTAGAACCACATTACATGCTGGGCAGTTGGTGTACAACAGCAGGGTTTATATGAGATATATTCCCACCTTAGCATGGGCAGCAATCAGTCTCCTCAATGTATCTCACATTAGATAGACTGACCAGATGACAAAATCCTCTCTGTCTTTGCACAAGAATCTGAAATCTGCAGGATGGGTCTGACTCATTATATATTTACTGATTGCACAGCTACAGTGACTCTAATGGCTTTTACATCTACCTTTCTTAAAGAAGGTTCAGGCAACAATTAGAAAGGTAATAATTAGAAGCTGGCGGCCTCTATCCTTTAAGAAAGGTGTTTTTTCACTGACAAAATCTGTTAACCTTTGGTTTATGACTGCCATACAGATACTGATTTTTTCTATTATTTGATAAGGTAAAACTAGTCAATAATTTAATTTAATTTTTATCCCATGGAAGTATTTGATATTTTGATATACAATACAAAATATTAACAGAATTTCAGCAGAAATTTCATTCCATCTGGTTTCATTTGCAGGTCACATTTACTGTAAATGCTCCCATTCCTCAAAGATGTTGTGCATTACACTCCCTTCCCTATACATAGTTCAGTCCCAACCAAATTAACATCCCATGACACAATGAGACCACCAATCTGCCACAACACTGTCTAAGCTGAACCTGCAGTGGTTTAGCAATGTGTCATAGAAAATGTGGCCTTGCTGAAGAAACTTAGAGGTTCAATATGTCACATAGAGAAAAGCGACAATGAGAATCTCTCTGCCAAATATTGTACATCCTGTTCTGTGTGCTTGTCATTTCAAGCGGTGCAGTCATTGTATTGCTCACCTTAATAATTCTGCTCTGTAGAACTGGTTGATTTTTAGGGGATGGAGAGAAATGGGAATGAATTCTCATTATTATGAGATCTAAAAAGTAACAGAAAATGCTGAATAAGACAAAATTAGGAGAAGATAGAGCATATACCATATTGTATTAACAGTCAAGCATTTCTTTGAAACCTTTTTATCTGGAAAGGGTCAAAGGGTTCTATGCTTTCGGGGAATGTTGTAAGCCCGATCTTGCAACTGGGCAGTTTTCCTTTCCTCTAAAAGCTTCACACAGGTCACAGAGGTGAAATCTCTACCTATAGGAGCATTCAGACAAGACACTGAGCAATCATATATGTCTCTGAAGCAGTCCTTGTTTTAAGCATGAGGCTGATCTAGAGGGTCTCCAGACTCACTTTCCAACCTAATGTGGTTCCCTATGCCACTGCTGCTCCTGCTAGAAGAACCTTGAGATTTCAGCAATTTGTTATAATTTCATCTCCACGTGCCATGCGCACAACTGGCAAGTTTCTCACACTACTCAGCTAAAGAAAGGTAGGAATCTCTCTCATCAGTGTCACAGTGACTTTTGACTACAAAAGTGGTGCATCACAAATGTTGGCATTGTGAGTGTCCAACTTAAGGCTTCCAGTTTTCTTCACATATATGGAATAATGGAAGTCCTTCTTCTAATATTTACCATTCTCTAGAAATACAATGATGCTCTGGAACATGCAGAGAATTATATGATTCTGTAGGTACAGAGAAATGAAATGTGAGCAATGCAGATCTGTATGGATAGCTATCAGCAAAGAACGATCGAAGACACAGCTGCTGCTGAGTGGTAAGGAGGAAACACTCCCCAGGAGTTCACACAGTAGCTCCTCAGACTTTCTCACAGAGCACTGGAGATTCACCTGGGAACAGTCAGGATGTTTTCATCAAAACACTGGAGTTGTGAGATATGGACTATAACCAATTAGAATTGTAGTTTAATGGTGTGAGATTCAATTTAGCCAATTCACACATAGCCTTAACCCTATATAAACCATTTGCAGTGTATTAATATAAGGCATTCTACCTAAATCATACTGATGGTCTCGTGGTGTCCTTGATCCTCTGTGTAATATTGTTTACTTTATGGTTCCATTCAGCATATGTATCTGTAAATGCAATGTCCCTTTTTGAAATGAATGATATTCCATGAAAGAACTGATGACTTATTGGCTGTATGTCTGCTCTTGCAGCTGCTGAAGAAGAAGGGAAATTTTCCAACACTAAACTAAGAAATGTACAGTACTGATAACTACTTACATTCTGAGAGAGGCTGAGTTGAATCTCTAGATCCGGTACTTCTTGGAGATACTTATTCACAGAAATAATTAACCAATAAAACAAATAGTCCACTGCAGCAAACAGAAGCCAGATGCAAAGATGAATGATTACAGGGAGAAAAAAATACAGCATATTTTTCCTGTCCTTTCTTGTGAAGCAGAAGGATGGGATTGCCACATAATCTTTTCTTTCTTTTCTGTTAAGTGGCAGAAGACAGGGTCTATGCTGTTCCTTTTGGTGCTCATCAAATGCGATGAACTCTTTTGTGATATAAGTGTTTTTAAATTTGGTAGTGTGAGAACCCACAAATTTTTTGATAAAGAGGCCAGTTCCAAAAGAAACTAGAAAAATCCCAACTATAGGCAATACTTTCTGGCCTATATAGGGCAATATAGTCAGCATAAAAGATATCTGGTTAGCAACTCTCTGGATTTCTCGGTTTGTGTCATTTAGCTCTTGTTTTAATGCATCATCTGAAATTGAATAACGTGGTGTGAATTCATGCTTTAGGAACACTACATCTTTAGGTAGTTCAGCCGAAAGCTTGGCTGCCTCATAAATCCATTTCACTGCCTCAACATAATATTTTATCAAGGCAAATTGCTCATGCTTCAAATGACAGGTTATGCTGTCTGCCAGAATCTTTAGGTTGTGAAAAATATTTTGAATGTTGTTGGCCACCATGACACCTGTACCAGCAGTAATAAGAGCATTCCTGCCATTTTTCAGTCCACAGGAAAGAAGGAACAGGACACTAAAACAGCGCAGGTGCTTAAAAGAGAAGAGCATGATAGACAGCAAGATCCAGGTGAATCCAGAAATCAGTAAGGGACCCAAAGAGTAGTGTGCCAGGGAGAAGTGCATGCCAAGGTAAAAAAGAAAGCTGGAGAGGAAGCCAACTGCAGAGCAAACTCCAAAAAGTTGTATCTGATATTTCCATCCAGGCTTCCTTTCAGATGTAAAAATTTCCCATGTGTTCTGGGCTATTGAGACAAATGTTCGCATTTTCTTCTAATTGTTGCTGACACTGCAATGGCTCAAACTAAAAGGAAAGGAAAAGAAAAATACTGTTAGTTCCAGAGTCACATTACTGACAATGATGTTCTTTTAACTGGCTGTCCAATACTTCTTCACATTACAAAAAATGCATAACTGATTCACATGGGGCAGAACGACAACAGCTACAAATTGGTCCAGATACAACCAGTTGTCCATGAGCCAGAAGTGTACCCTTGTGGCCAAGAAGGCCAAGGGCATTGTGGGGTGCATTAGGAAGAGCACTGTGAGCAGGTTGAGGGAGGTGATCCTGCTCCTCTACTCAGCCACAGGGAGGCTGCATCTGGAGTGCTGTATCCAGTTCTGGGCTCCCCAGTACAGGAGAGACATGGAGCTCCTGGAGCGGGTCCAGTGGAAACCTGTGAAGATCATGAGGGGATGGGAGCATCTCTCTTATGAGGGATTTGTGCCTGTTCAGCTTCGAGAGAAGAGGACTGAGAAGTGACTTTGTCAATGGATATGAGTAACCGAAGGGAAGGTGTTGTCATAGGTTTAGCTAGGGAGCTTAATTTTAGGCTTTAAAGTTCTAGCTAGGCTTGAAATTGTTAGGTAACTTGAGCTAGGCTGTGCTAGCTAACAGCTGACTTCTTTTAGCTAATAATATTGTATTCTATACTATACTACATCACCTCAAAAAGTGTAAAATGCAGTGTGTGGGTGTGGCTTAGTCAGTTCCATCATAGCCGAGGTACAAGCCAAACGTAGTACAACTCCTGTCTAGCTAGACCAGACCTTGCTCCTCCTGCTGCCGCTA
>JAWWEV010000083.1:132048592-132086902 GCA_035583235.1 Hafferia zeledoni | reverse complement strand
TAGACATTGCTGAACCAGAAACTAGCCAAGACTGTACCTCTACACTGACTTGTAGATGACACCCAGTGCCCCTTTGAGGGTGGCTAGACTGACTAAAGAAAATTAATTGAAGCATAGAGAGGCCCATGTGAGCTGTTAGTGTGTGGCAGGACACTGCCACTTAAAGAGAATCTGTAAAGATTCATCATGTGGATGCTCATGTGCCCAAACGCTGAGCTAATGAAGAACATCACACCTAGACTAGCATACAAGAGAGTTGTTCCTGGCTCAATGGACCCATAATGCCTCAGCCCACCTGTAGGGTGGATGAGGCCGAAGAGTAGATTTAACCATAGACATTATTTCCCAAGTTATCCGCCATTGTGAAACCCCTGGAAAGGGGACAGTGACCCCAGTGTGGGGATGGAAACCCCTGAGAAGGGGATAGAGACCTCATCCCACCTGTAGGTGGACGAGGCTGAAGAGTAGATTTAACCATAAACATTATTTCCCAAGTTATCCGCTATTGTGAAACCCCTGAGAAGGGAATAGAGACCCCTAGAAAGAAGATAGAGACCCCAGTGTGGGGCCAGTAACCCCAGTGTAGAGATGATGACCCTAATGAAAGTATAGAGACCCCTGAAAAAGAGATGAGATAATCCCAATGTGTGCCTCAAAGACATTTAACCTTGAAAAAAAAAAAAAAGTAACTTGCATTTTTTGAGTTCTGTGTTGCAAGAGATGAACCATCAAATAAAAAAGTCCTGAGTTGAACTAGTGTTAGTGTCCAATGATGAACTGTTTCTTCCTGCCTGAAGTATCTACCCCATCCTAATAGACTATTGCCTACAATATAGAAGAGTAAAAAACAGCCCTAAAAGAACAAAAACTGTTTAAGCGCAAAAATAAATAGATATGAGTGATGTAATATGATATAAAATAAAAAGTAGAATATGTCATAGGTTCAGCTAGGGAGCCCAAATTTAGGCTTTAAAGTTCTAGCCAGGCCTGAAATTGTCAGGTAACTTGAGCTAGGCTGAGCTAGCTAACAGCTGACTTCTTTTAGCCAATAATATTGTATTCCATACCATACTACATCACCTCAAAAAGTGTAAAATGCAGTGTGTGGGTGTGGCTTAGTCAGTTCCTTCATAGCCGAGGTACAAGCCAAACGTAGTACAACTCCTGTCTAGCTAGACCAGACCTTGCTCCTCCTGCTGCCGCTACTTGCATTTTGTTTGAGTTCAGAGAAGTAAAAATATTTTGTTGTTATGCTTTCTCTTTCTTGCTGAATGTCTTTTAAAGTACTTATAAATTTAGAGTAATAGACTTTGTATTAATTGGAGAGTGAGAAGATATTTCTTGTTATGCATAACTTGTGTAAGTGTGTGTTATATTGTAGTTTTAATTTTTTCTGTATAAATACATATAGTTAGTTTTCAACATAAACCTGAGTTTTAGAAGTTTTTTTTTCCCTTTCCCCCTTTTCTCAGCCGGGGACTAACTCTGTCTTCGAGCAGTTAGCGTTTTGCCAGCTCAACCCAAGACAGGTGTCAAGAAGATGGAGCCAGCCTTTTCACAGTGGTGCTGAGCAACAGAACAAGAGGCAATGGGCAGAGTCTGATGCACAGGAAGTTACATCTGAATATGAGGACAAACTTCTTTACTGTGAGGGTGACCATGCATTTGAGTCTCCCTGGAGTGAGATACTTAAAGACCACCTGGGTGCAATCCTGTGCAGTGAGCTCTAAGATTTCCCTGCTCGAGCCATTAGCAGCTCCTTCACAGGAGCAAAAATAGGGAACCAATGTCCCCAAAGTATGCAGAAGTCATCACGTTTGGGAAAGCGCTGCAAGTGAAATGGGGAGGAGAGTCAGCACACAAGCCACCAGGCTCCAGCGTTACCATGAGCAGAGCTGTCCTCTGCTTATGTGGACAGTCTGCTTTGTCCTCTTTCTACTGAAAGACATTTTTAGGAAACATAATCAAAAAGGAGATTTTCATGATCCCGGAGTCAAACACAACCAGACCTAACAGCCAGCACACCCTGTCAGCGAATCCTGTACTTCCCAGACTGGATTGTTAAACAGTATGTGCTGCCACAACTTCTTTGTAGATCTAAGAAAAGTTACCTTGTACAGAGAATACATCTGGAATTCTGTTCTTTATTTAAGAAGCCACAAAGAAATAAAATGCAGAAAGGCTAAAATTTCTGTAATACTATTCAAAAATATCCATGTGAGAAAATGACACATTTTGAGTTTTCTTGAGCAGCACCAATTTCACAGATGTTCTCAGACAGTTTTTGCATGATTTTGTTGATTTGTATGTATGGATATAGTGTATTTGGGTTAATGTTTACAAGCATTCAGTAAATGGCTGCAAAATGTGACTGTGAGTTTGGCAGGACTGAATCTAATAATTGGAGAGAGTCAAGAACAAAGCCTTATAATTAACAGAAGTCATACTTCTAGACTGGGAGGCTGGAGACTTCCAAAATATGGACAGAACTTGAAAATAATCAAAATTGTCTTTTACTGGGCAAATTCAATGTTGTTACACGAGATCTCAAAACATACATGGTATGTTTGTCCCTAACACGCACAAACTCAGAGCTTTAAGGCAGGAAAGGCATTGTAAGGACCCAGTGAATTTTGGAGGCTATGGCGTAGATACTCAGTGTGCATCTCTGTGGCTTGTCTGACACCTCAGTTTTTCCCCATCAGCAACAGGCATAGACATTCAGCATTTGAAAAGTGAGAATCACTCAAAGGATGAAAATTCTAAACCCAGAAGATATGTGGAGGCTGACATGTCTTGTATCAGCAGGCACTTAAACAGCTATGAATGCTTGGGAAAGGAAAATAACACTGTGGCTCAGAGGTAGAAATAAATCTCTGGCTCCACTAAAAAGGCTAATTCAGTGCTTAAAGAAATAGTAAACCTTGAGAGCATTCTGGAATGATTCCTCTTCAAAATGTAAATCATGAAAGCTCTCCTGAAGCTGTTAGGTGCAGTTATGAATTCTAACAGGAGGCTGACAAGAACAAAACCTTCATTTCAATTGCAGTCTGAAGCAAAGTACTTTTTCTTCCGTCCTGTAACATGAATTAATATGGAGGCAGCTACCATTATTTATGTAGCAAAAGGAAAGAATTATTCTTGGAAAGTAGTTTCTTGGTCTCAAGTGCCCTTTTCTTTCCACCAGTTTCTCATGATGCAAAACTCCCATAGAAGGGAGCTGGCTCTAGCTCTAGTTCTGCTGCTGAATCTGACTTTTTGTAATGTCTAAGGGGAACCTCTCTATGCTTTAGTTTCCCTCTCTAGGAAATACTTACTCAGCTCTGGAAGCATGATATTCATCTACCATATGGCATGCTGGCAGAAGTAATTATAAAAACAAATTCTCAAAAGAAGCCTCTCCAGCAAGGAGGTTGGGCCACGATTTTTAAGGCTTGTGTTGTACTGAAATCAATGCAACACAGTTAAGAGGTATTTTCCTATTTTAATTTTAAAATAAAAGTGAACAATTTAAAAGCCTTTTTGAGATCCTGCTTGTGATATTTCAGATATGGCCACAGATTTGAGTAAGCAGAAGGTAAGTACAGAGAATAAAGAGTCCCTAGAAAGTGTCTTTCCAGCTCAGCCATGTTCTAGAGCTCTGTAATTTTTATACAGTATGTGTTCACACTATGTAAGAATTCTTTCCTGCCTTCTATGGACACTCATTCATATTCATCATCGAAGAAGTTGTGGCTGTTTTCACTACTGATTTGGTCCTGTCCTAGTGCCTTGCTCACCCTGCAGCTGATGATGGCTTGCTACAGAGAATAGGATAGGATAGGATAGGATAGGATAGAATAGAATAGAATAGAATAGAATAGAATAGAATAGAATAGAATAGAATAGAATAGAATAGAATAGAATAGAATTACTTGGAAAGGCCCAAGACTGATCATCTAGTCCAACTGTGATAGATTGAAACTCCTAATATTTTCAAGGAGCATGCTCTACCCAGGATACTGCTCGCTCAGAGGTAATCAGCAGGTCTATGTTTCCAGTGTATGGATTAGCCACCCCTGCAAACGCCAGGCCAATTTTTAAGAACATGGAAGAGAAAGGTGTGTCCTAAAAATGTATATTGATCAAAAGAATGGGATTTACTAAATATCTTTTCTTTTGGAGAGGCACAGCTGACTTGGCAAAGCATGACAAACAGGGTCAGATATCTAAGCCTACTTTCTATTTTGATACAGACCTAACCCAAGCAAAGCCTGGGGACTACAATTGCCATTGAGTTAGGTCTAGCAGTACTACCCAGCTTTTGTGCCTTTGCACCAAGTCTTACACAACTTTCCTCTGCACAGCACTGCTGTCTGAGCTGATCTCAGGAGAACTATGGCAGTTTGGCAGGCCCTTTGCCCTGCAGAGTGTGCAGGATCCTTATATATAAAAATAAAGTCTTACTATGAGATACATTAGGTTAAACTGGAAACTTATATCCCATTGATGCTCAAGCTTCAGTTGCACAGTGATCTTTGCCTCATAAATCCAGTTTGGATTGTATGCAAGAATTAAAGGAGACAAAGCACACAATAAGAATATAAAAACAAGTATTTCCTTTTTTGGCAGTTTCAGCAGCCTTCTTTTCTAGCCTGGATCAGTTACATTGAAATGTAAGAGAATTACTTCCCTTTTTTGGATACCGTAAAAAAATCCAATGCTGAACTGTGGTTTAGTAAGAGGCAAAAATACAGGAGAGAGTCTCACATTATTTCCTTTGGTCAATGCAGGGCTTTCAACAGAGAGAAAAAAGCCTAGTCAAAAATCCTTCAATGTTACAGTAACTATCCCCTCATCATTTCTCATGTTCACATTATTTGCTTTTAACTGTAGAAGGAAGTAAATGGTACTAAACACATTAAACAGAAGTGATGACTAAAATGTCTAATCATATATGTGCCCATAGGAGCTTGAAATACTAAACCATAGAGCAATGCAAGTAAAACAGTTTATACACATGCAAAAACAAACAAACAAGCAAAAATAGCAACAGATTGAGACCTCTTTTTCTTCATGTATTGAAAATAGATGGCTCAGAAAAATTGTAAACACTGCAAGATATTAACAAGTCTTTAGGATGCCACAAATTGATCAAATGTCATCTAATATCTGATGTCTGTAGCACTGGAGGTTGGACTAAATGCTCTTAAAAAGGCTCTTCCAACCTAAGCCATTCTGTGATGTCCACATCTGAGCTGTCTATACGTCAGTGAGGAGAAAAGAGCAGTCACCCAGAACCAGACTTCAAACATCTTTTAGGAGTCCACACCTACATGAGATGGATTGCATCCTAGGAGAGCTTTTTCTCTAGCTCAGCTATGAAAAATGTCTGGATTACTCAGAGTTATCCAAAGCCTGGTGAGATGAACCTCTCCCTATGTTTCTTCATTGCTAGCAGGTTATCTTTTGACTAATCTGGGCGCTCAGAGCAAGACATAGAAAATGTGTTGTGGACAGCCACAGAAAAAGGATAGTTATAGAAGGGACAGAGAATAAGAAATCAAATTTCCTCACTTCACTATGGGCTGTGTTAGAAAGCTGTGATGCAACAAACCCAGAGAAATATTCTTCCCTTAAAGCACCGGCAGGAATGGAGGCACTCTTTGGAAAACCCAAATAGTAGTTCACCTATTGCCAAAAACAACTCTACGAAACACAGAAAATTCCAGTGTGAGGGATGGAAAGGGAACATGAGAGATTACACTTTTTCTACACTTTTTCTGAACTTTAGAAATACACCCTCCAATCACTAAGGTGACAACAGTTAACTTAAAGCAAGTCCTTTTATCTTAGAATAGCTAACTCAGTCCATGATAACTCTCCAAAGTTCCTCAATATCAGCCTTAAAGTGTTACTTACAGGCACTCCTGTAAAGCCCTTGATAGTTCTTCACAATGCTGTGTCTCTTGACTTTGGTGAGGAACCAAGATGGACACTAATAAAAAAATTCACATGAGTAATTTGTTTCCCATACCCTCCCTCAATGAGTCAGACACTACAATTTTGAAATTGTTCTGGCTTTGACAAAGATTCATGAGGAAGTAACTTATGCACAAGACCAAAATAGTATATAATTTGCAAGTGCCACTTTCCACCTTTTTTCTGGCAGAGTAATAGATATCATCAAATGAGGTCAGGGCCCAAATTTCAAAGATTTAATTTTATGTTGAATAATGTGTTAGGTCTAGAACATTTTAGCTATTTTGGTACTTCCCATTCAAACTCGCAGCAATTCAGTACCCAAAAAATTTAAAGTTTGAATCATTTTCATCCCCCCCAAACGTTCCTACTGAGATCTGGGAAAATATTTTTTTAAACAATCTGTCAGAATATGGCCCTTAAAATAAGACCCACTTTAAATATACAGTAAAGGCACTCAAATTATGTACAATAAACAGAAAGGTAGAACTGTTATGCAGAGGAACTTTTGCTTCAACTTTGACACTCAAAATTTTATTTTGAATCAACTATTTGTTTCTGCAGACACTACAGTTTACATGGATATTTGTGTGTACAGAAGAGAAAAATAATTCTGGACACCCATACACCCCACTTGAAATGGGTCACATGCATCCTACCAATTACTGGATTGATCCATTGAACCAGTCAGTCCTTTTATTCAGTTGTCATCATGACCATCTGATAAAGAAGACTACAGCCTTAAAGACAATAAAAGGCTGATACACAACTTCACAAGGACAACAGCAACAGAAAGAGTAAGAGGAGTGTTACACGCCTATGATACATTTTTAATAACATCCTTCATGAAAAACGGCCTTTTTTCACCCACTTTCAGAACTAACTTGCAATTATGGTTTTACTGTTTATGTTTAACCATCCAGACTGTTATTTTGAATAAAATGTATCTATTGCTTTTCTCAGAAATGTCACAGGTAGTCAGGTCCATTGCACAGGTAGCTAGGTCCATTACTACCTCCAAGGAATTCTAAATTGCAGACTGACTCTTATTTAGACTCTAAGTTCAAAGATCCAAAGCTGTACAACAGTTTCAGTTCTGTCCTCAGACTCTACACTTGTAGACTCCAATCAGCAACTACTGGAGTGCTGGCACATACATTTTCTATTTGCCCTTGGTTGAAATGTCCCTGCATGTAATTTTCCAGACAGCTGGTTTTCCAGCAGGTACTGATAGCACTGAAGTAGCAGGTTCTCACTGACTCAACATTAAGACCAGGTTTCCCTTCCCCAGAGCAGCTCTTTCAAAAGCAGTTACTGAACAAATTCAGAAAGCTGGCAGACAAGAAGATGAACATAGCACAATGTTCATAGCACCTAAATTATGCATAGTGTAAGGGTATAATTAGATACAGTGAACCATCTATAACTGGACAAAGTCTCTGACTATTATAGGATGAATGGATGAGATGATCTTTTAGCAGAACATATCCTTCATAATATTAAATAAGGCAAAATTCTGTAAAGGGATGTAGGTAAGTGCATATTAAATGAGACCAAGGCTCCACTGAATCCAGTACCTCAGCCTGGAGAGCAGCATACAGCAGATGCTTACAGAGTCACACAACGGTCCAGGGGACCCTGCTTTAGTGGGGAGGGTTGGACCAGATGACCTCCAGAGGTCCCTTCTGATCTCAACCATTCTGTGATTCTGTGACAGCTGAGATTCCTGTTTTCATTTCTCCAACCTCTGAGGCTAACCTGAATGGCAGCCCAACCACCTGGAGTCTCAGAAACTCCTTCTAGGTTATTATTATGTGCAATGCTCCTGAGGGTGTACTCTTTACAGGTCATTAATGAAGATGCTATACAGTATTGGCCACAGTATCAATCCCTGGGACACATCACTAATGAACTTTGTATAGCTGAACTTTGTGTTGCTGATCCCTGGGCCCAGCAGTTCATCCAGTTTCCAATCTATGTCATGGCCCATTTATCTACCTCACACTTTGTCAGCCTTGTCTACGAGAATATTATGTAGGACACTGTGGAAAGCCTTTCTGAAGGTCAGGTAAACAGCATCCACTGCTCTCCCCTCTTCAGCCAAACTGGTCACCTCATTGTAGACTGTCACATTGGGTAAGAATGAATTCCCCTTTGTAAATACCTGCTACATACTCACTGCAAATGCTTTACAAGATTAGTTTCTCTCTCACCTTCCCAAGGATCAAAGAGAGGTTGACCAGTTCCCTGGGTCCTCCTCCTCACTCTTGGTGAAGATGGGAATAACATTTGCTTTATTGCACTCTTCATGAATCTCTCCCAGGCCCAAAGACATTTCAAAGACAAGCAAAAGTGACCTCACAGTGACATCAGCCAGCACCCTCAGTATATGTGAGTGCCTTCCATCCCATTACATGAACTTTGGTTAAATGTTCCCTAACTTGATCTTCCTCCACCAAAGGTAAGTCTTCCTTGCTCCAAACTTGCTCTTGTCTCAAAGGCTTGGGATTCCTGAAGCCTACTCTTCCAAGTAAAGCCAGAACTGAAGATGACATTCAGTACCTTGGGCTTTCCTGTGTCCTTTGTTGCCAGCAGGATGTGCCCTTCACAGTGGACCTACATTTTCCATGTCTTTCTTTTGATGCTGCTGGACCTGTAGAAGCCCTTTGTGCTGCCTTTCACCTGCCTCACCTGAATCAGCTTCAGATGGGCTTTGGTGTTTCTGCCCTCATCCCTATATATAGTTTAGTCCCAACCAGATGAACATACCATGACACACTTGGACCACCAATCTGCCACAACACTGTCTAAGCTGAACCTGCAATGGTTCTATGTGTCATAGAAATGTGGCCTGGCTGAAGAAACTGAGAGGTTCAATATGTCACACAGAGAAAAGTGACACAGAGAATCTCTCTGCCAAATATTGTACATCCTGTTTTGTTTGGTTATGATTTCAAGCAACGCAGTCATTGCATTGTACAGGGATGGGGGCAGGAACACTAAAGCCCACCTCAAGCTGAATCAGTGAAATAAAGCACTTTACAGGCACAGGTTTTACTGCTTAGCCATAGAAATTTTGCAGCACTTCCAAATCCCTTTGGGGCTCAAGGAAGAAAAGAGGCTCCTGTAGTACTATCACAGGCAGTGGAAATGCCTAGCTGGACTTCTCTTCTGTGATCTGCCATGGTACTGAGTTCGTTGATAATAGCCCAAATACTGTCCCAGTCAGCAGCTTGTAGCCAAAGAACAAGGCCCAAAGAGGAGGTGGGAAGAGAGAAAATTTTGGGCTATATATGAGAAAGAAAGTAGTTTATGGTCACCTGGGTGGACTGACTTTTCCCACCCTTTATGTTTTGAAGTACAAGGAGTTGTGGGCAGGCTTTACCATTACCCACCAATTTGGATCAAGTTGTGGCAGTGACTGGCAGTGTTTCTAGCCTTTCCTTGAGAACAAAATGCATTGTAAAGTACATACAGACAATGCAGAAATCAACCCTGCAGTCTGAAAATTACCTAAGGCCATACCTCCCTTCAGTGATAGAGGATGTTGATAAGGAGCCTCAGCTGGTCTTTCTCAATCCATATGCTGCAACCATTTGTGCTGGTGTCACTGGGGTTTTTTGGCAGTTCTTTTAAAGCAGAATATTTTAGTGGCCTCCTCACAGCACACCCTCACAAACTGTTCTGTCAGTACAACAGTTCAACCACGTTTTCTGGGACCAAGGTGGATACATGCTGGCTGTGATGGCTGAGGCCACAGGATCACAAACTACTGCACACGCCTCTGTTGAGGGAATATAATCTCTAGCTAATATCAGCTGCTGAGGCTGCCTGGTTCCTGACTTCCCTGCTCATGTTGTCAACTCCTGGCCACTGTAAAATGGGGGGAACTGACAGCTTATAAATTTGGACAGCAGTACAGTAATGGCTTTTGTTTTTTAATTCTGCTGTCTGCCAGTGTAGTACAGATGCCTCTGTCTCCACTGAAAAAGTGAGGATTCCTTCAAAATTAGTGCATTTCTGACCTCTTTTCCCCTTTTTCTTAATCCCTGCAGAATGACTAGGAAAACTTTCTTGCACATAAAAAGTATTAAAAATGTCACTTCTCGACATCCTACTGTTCTGGCAGTTCCTTAATGCATTTCAACAGATAATGACACTTTGATTAACACAATTTGGACAACACTGTGCTTCAGCTACTGTAGCATGCAAGCTGGATGCATGTTTCTTTGGGTGTTTCTTTAGGATGCTGAAGGTTGGCTCTTGTGGCATCTGTGCATGGCAAGAACAAAGCAAGTTCAGAGCTCTGAACACCGTGTCACATTGAAATCCCTTCATATTTTGCTTTGCCTGTTCCTGCCTAAGGAAGACTAGCTAGCAACTAGGAGTCCTTCCTTGTGCCTGGCTTCCAGAGAGCCAGGAAAGAAACAAAGATCAGCATTTGTAAATACTTTTACCCTTGTTTTTGAGTTATGGCTTTAATTATTGTTTCTGTTTTACTGCTACAGCAGAAATTTAGATTAAAATAAGACAATTGCATTTTATTTTCTAAATACCCAAGGAAATGAAATAATGACAGTGGATTGTTACTCCCAGTGAGCAGAGCTCCACCGGATGAGCAGTATTTCTGGAGCAAGAAACACAACAGCTATTAGTAAAAGGTTCTCAGATTAAATCAGGGTTGCAGAAACTCAGTTCTGAGAGGCTTCAGTGAAAAACCCAATGCAAATACTGCTGAGCTTGGATAAAGGTTGTATGTAATGCTGGTAGCTGAAACTAATCTTTATATGATATAAGGGTATTGCTGGAGCTTTATGAAAACACTAACAGGATGTTTGCTATAAAGAACTATTCCTGTAAGTTGAGCTGGTGAAGGTTCCTAAAAGTCTCTAGGAAAGCAGTTTAGCCAGGAGTTTTCTGCTGAATTACTCTCATTGATGGCCACATAAATGCTTCTGACTTGGTCCCAGGAAAATGAGTTCTTGATATCTCTCTATGGAGTCTTGACTGAGTGCCAAAGAGACATCAGAAATGGTGGCCCAAGGCACAGATTTATCATATCCTTCTTTTAATGAAAGCTGTAAGTGCCTCTCTTTGCTGTTATAAGTTACTTTGCTTTGTGTATGTTTCATAACTTCTATGCAGGGGATGCCACTTCCAACAAATTCTGTAGCCAGCTACAGCTGCTACCTGCAAATGCAGAGAATAGACATTTCAAACATAAAATCAAGTTTAAAAAAGCACTGGTAGCAGTTTCACTGCTATAATGAGAAGCTGCACCTGCCCAACTAGCTCCTCTAAAAGGCAGAATGCAGCCTCTATGAGATCCTGGATTAAGAGGTCTGTAATAAAAACCTTATTTGGAAAAATGCTTGTTGGGTAATGGTTGCCTGTGGAATTCCTGCTCTTCAGTCCACAGCCTGAACTGCTGAGCAGATTCATGGACACATACTTTTGGGCTGGAGTTTCATCCGGTGCAGTCATGTACATTGTTTTGGACTCATGTGAGTCCCTGCTCTGAGCATTCCCACTCTCCTTAGAGTTATACACCCAGCTGCTCATCTAGTCCTTCTTTAAGTCATTTCAAAATCACTCTGCTTAGAAAAGGTATTTTATTATACAAACTGAAATAACTGGTATCACTTTGACACTGTTAGACTGGCTAGAAATTGCACAAGAGGTTATTCCAGATCTGAGAGGGGAAGTTTTCTCTGCTGAGTCACAACTATGGGAATGGGCTGGGAAAAGCACAGCTGAAGATGCTGTGTATACTCTTAGCAGGTGAGGGGGACAGTCACAAGGCACATTTCCAAGAAGTGGGTTTCAGATAATTTTCAGCTTAAAGTCACCCCAAGCAATTCATACATTGGTAACTTTTTTATTCTTTGTGTTTTCATCCAAATATTCCCTCAATGTCCTATTATCTTTTTCAGCAAAGCAAAAATAAACCAGACAAAAATTGACTCTTTTAAGAGTCCAAGGGAATGGAAAACAAATAGGATGTGCCACAAAAAGATTTTGCCCCACACAGTTACAGTGTAATGAAATACCAAATGATTCCAATCTAATTTTTCCATAATATATGCTATTCCAGATAGTTGAAGCCAGCATTGCTCCAGTGAAGATGCCCAAACAGCAAGGACTGACAAAGTGATAAAGGAAAAAGGTTGCATGGAAAAAAAAGAGGAAAATGTAATAACAGCTTTTGTTGGACCGTATCTTACCAGGAAATCTGATACATTACTAATAAATTTCTTACTGTATGCTATGAACAGAATTAGTGAGATAAGGAAAGAAATAATGTAGCTAAGAAACAGCAACTGGATAGCAATATTTACTTAGAATAATGTCAGTGGAATTTATAATGGATCTATCAGAGCACTGTTGCTATAAGTCTGGCATTTCCATCATTACTCCCCAGTTACTTTGAAGGAGTTTATAACTTTGCTTACTTGATTGAAGCTTGCAGGAAAGTATTAATTTCCAGTCTTGGATGTCTGGGTACTGTTAGTGACTAATAAGAAAGTTTCTTCTGACAAAAAAGGTTAGAAAAAAAGAAAAAACATAAGCCAGCCTGAGACTTACAAGACAATACTTGCCAGAGTTCTTTCCAAAGCCTTTCCTTATGTTGCCTAGTTCTGACCAAAAACTGACTTTTGTGTCTTCTGTTTTCTTACTTTCACGTGGTTTCACTGAAGAATGGCTTCTTTAAATTAAAAGAAATTATGAGGGAGGAAGTGGTTGATGCAGTAAAGTTAGTTCTGGTGCACAATGGGTATATGATACTAAAACCAGTACAGAAATAGAATGTTTTGAGTAAGAAGAAGTGTTAAAACAAAAGGGAAGGCACAGAATGAAACCCACAGAGCATTGTAAAACAAACCTCAACACATACAAGTTTGCAGAACTATGGAATTAGTCGGAATTTCATGAGACATTAATATGTAGTGTTATGGTTTCCCATCTGCCCATCTTCCCAACTTTACAAGACATGCTGCCTTCCCAGACATCCACAGCCATTAAATGGTTAACTGCATAGTTCATCTCCTCAGAGGTATAAAACCAATGAAGGTTTGAGCCTGAACCACTTAAGGAACTGAGAACATGCATTACCCAGCAATTTATCTATCTCAGCTTATTAAGGAAAATGTACGTATATATGTATGGCCAGGCTTCGTGAATGAAGATTTGGGCAGGGTTCTCCCCACGTGGGTGAGCCCTTCCAGCCTGCGCAGTGGATTTTTTAGGTGAGGCACAGCGTGTGCAGAACTGGCCCCACTCTTTAACTCCTAAGGTTCATCTGCCACGGCTGAGCGAGCTTGGACAGTGGCAGTGAAGTCCTCAGGACCAGAACCTACAGCCCCCAGTATTTCCAGAAGGTCTTCCATCCAAGTACTAACCAGGGCTGACCCTGCTGAGCTTCCGAGACCTGACATGATCGAGGTCAGGGAGGCTTTTAACTGCCTATAGTTAGAGGGAAAAGTTGTAGTTTAATGGTTCTGCATGGATGTGGAAACAAGTAGTGATGCATTCTTGTTTTGCAGGAAGAAGAAAGAAAAGAGAAAGAAAAGGGAGGGATCAGTATATATATGGTCCTAAAAATTAACCCTGACCCTCCCTGCAACAATCGTCCTCTGCAGGTGTGCTCTTGGGAGAGGACTCCCAAACAGCATCACCATTACTATGAGTCTCCTGCTTCTGTCTCAGCAGGACCTTGAGTTGTATGATATCCAAGGGCACAGAGGGAAGATGATTATGAGCTGAGCTATCCTGGGAAGGACCCAGAATAAGAATCATGACAAAGTGAGATTGGAAAGATTCATACCAAGCTATTATACCTTCTGTACTGGATTTTTTTGTTAGTTTTGTTTGGGGGTTTTTTGTTGTTGTTGTTTATAATTTTTTTGTTTGATTTGTTTTGTTTCTTTTATTTGGTTTGTCTGTATAATCCTTGAATGGTTTGGGTTGGAAGGGACCTTAAAGACCATTTAGTTTCACTTCTCCTGCCATGGGCAGGAACACCTTCCACTAGATCAAGCTGATCAAAGCCCCATCCAACCTAGTCTTAAACATTTCTGGGGATGAGGCATCCACAACTTCTCTGGGCAACCTGTTCCAGTTCCTCACCACCCTCCTAGTGAAGACTTTCTTCCCAATATCTAACCTAAATCTACCCTCTGTCAGTTGAAAAAAAAATAATTCTTTATGAAAACAAGCAAAGAGAGATTGCATACAGCCTACTAACTGGAAGTTGCAGCTCATGACAGTTCTGGTCAGAAGGAAGAAGGTAACTCAAATATAGAGAAGTTAAATGTTTATGTATAAATACTGAGATAACATTACTAAAAAGTGAGCTTCCAGTGCTGAAAACTGAAAGGTTGGATCCTGCTTTGCTTCTGACCTACACAGAATTTTTTCGTACCCCAAAACTCATGAATAAAGTCAGAGGGTTAGGTGTATGACATTTCCAAAGAAATCTGGTTTAGTGCAAAAGTAAAAGAAAACCATTTTCCTATTGATCATACTAAACACAGGACAATACTGCTAGTTGTCTGCAAAGAATGGAAAATGAAAGAAATTTTCTGTAGTTATGTCTTGCTTTCTTTTTCAGTCTTAAACCGACCCATTGGAAGTTCTGAAGTAAGTCTGGTATAATGATTGCAGCAATTAATTATTTATGTTGCTACAGGTAAACACTCAACATACATCTAGTGAAGCAAAATGTAAAACCCAACATTAAATAGTAAAATATATAATTCATTAGAAAAGGAATTTCTGTTCTAGTAGATGTACTTCCTTCTGCATTTCTATGAAAAGCAGCATTCAGGCTTCCAGTATATTATCCTTTCTTCAGTAATCACAACTTCAATTAGCATTTGTCAACACTTGTACTTTGTTAGGAAGGAAACAGCTTATCAGCCATTTCCTTTCCTGCAATCAGGCAACGATTGTGTTCAAGATGAGATAAGCCACTTTGGAACTACAAAACTTTTTGTAATTACATGAAAAATTTGGGGAAACAGGCTGCAACATGAAAGATTTCTCAGGTAACAGGGCATTTGACAGAAAACAAGGGGGTAAGGAGGCTTTGAGGAAGACAACTTTCCTGCTGAAGTTACCCAGACAGAGCCTGAGTTTTTCTCCAAGTACTCAAACAGCCCAGATCATAGGCCAACACAAAGACAACACGGTTGAAAACTGATTTTAACCGAAAGATTTATAGGAAAGGTAGGTCTTGAGGACACATCTGTGTTGAACTGTAATTACTAGTAGGCTCAATTACACTGTGCTGAAAGAGCTCAATAATAACCATGACACTAATAAGGATTGTTGAGACAAACCAGTCAAACCTCCCGGAAGCAGGACAAGAAGAGAGCCTGAGGCTGGTTCCTCCATCCCCTGTGAGAACCTGTGGCAGTATGGAAGAGAGTCTGAAAAGATAATTAACCTGGGATGTGCTCAGAATCTGAAATGTAGATTATACTATATTTTAAAAGCTCTAGCTTTTAAGTTAAAATCGATAATTAAAATCAGTAATTCTTGCTGAAAAACTTGCTCCTAGTTCACAAATGCCCTGGTTTTGTACTTTTCAGTATTCTCAAAGAAAACATCGGTGCTGTGACAGAATTACTGCATTTTCTTTGCTTCTGGCATGCTGTAAATATTTGAGTCAATTGGATGGGAACAGAGGAAGATGCTCAATACACAGTAATTACTTTTCCTTTTTTTTGATTTTCCAGTTTTCGATGGATCTTCCCACTTCATCACAATTATTCTGAAAGCTTTTTGTTTATTTCTATACCTTATCTATGCAGATTCTTTCAATATGAATGAAGTGAAATGACTGTAAAAGGAAATGCAACCCAAACTTTTCAGTAACAGTGAATTTCTTCCTTGTTTCACTGAAATTTCGTAAGATTTATACTTTAGTTACTGGAAAGCAAAAAATCTCATCATACCTTTAGGCAAATTGACTTGATACCATTCACTCAGAATACCAATGCCATGGAGATTTTAATCTTGCTCCAGTATAATGAGTAACTATTGAAGTCTGTCATGTATTAACTCTACATTTCCTGTAACTTGCTAAATATTAATTCACTTAAAATACAATTAGTTCCTTTCATATTTTTAATGGAGAGACTTTTTTTTCTAAGTGCCACAGCCCCGGTGTCCCTACTAAGAGACAAGATTTAGTCAACATCAGTAGAATTTATGTAATATGTAGCTGGTTTTAGTTAATTGCTTTGTCTCCTTTTTTTTTTGGCAAAAATCCCACCTTGGACCTTTTCCTACAGCTCTAGTCCTCCATTCAAGCAGAAAATCTAGTTTTTGATTAAGAAATATGAAGTCTCCTAGCCATACTTACTATGTTAACATTTCTAATAAACTAATGATTCCTTTCTTCATGCAACCCATACAAACCATAATGCAGACAAAACAATAAAATACACCTTTCCATGCCTCTGTGCTTCCCCACTCCTGACTGCTTTGGGCTTTTATCTTTCTCCCAGCGAGGGAGACCTCATGTCCGACACCAGGCATTTTCTTCAAATCATGGGCCCATCTCATATCCTCTCACCCAGACTTCTGCTTCATCACAGATGTTGCCAACTCCATCTCCAGCCAAAAGCCCAATTAGCACTTGCAGCACTCAGCCCTCCCAGCTCCCTGCAGCTCCCCAGAGCCAAGCCAGCACCACCCAGCGCTCTCCTGTGCTCCCTCTGCACAGCTGGAGAGGAGATATATGTTGGGAAGGCAGCAGGACTGAGGAAAAAACTAAACTAGGTAATTTTAAGAACTTTCTGGGGAGAGTGGAGGAATGTGAGCTTTAACTTTGGCCCCTAGTCCTGGTCCAGCCTCATACCATAGTCAATCGCCCACACTGTTTCCTCTTCAGACAGGGTTGGAGGCTCTCCCAACCCCACAGCTAGTGACAGCTATGCAGTCAGGCTTCTCAGCCTAAATTTGTGTGCATATTATAGAGAAAAGAAATGAACAGACCTGTCCTGTGAAGGGCAAACCAGATAGTCCTGGGGCAAGACAGTGCAACAGAAAACTAAGGAAGGGAGGGAAGGGAGGAAGGAAGGAAGGAAGGAAAGGAAAGGGAAGAAAAGGGTGGTGACCCTTTACCCTGCTTTGCCTTGCATGCTCAGGACTAGGGTCACTCCCTCTCTCCCTTGGATTTTGATTTTTTATGGGTGTTTTTATTTGTTTCATTGGGCTGTTTTTGTTTCAGGGGTTTTTTTGTTTTCTTTTGGAGGTTGAGTTGTTTTTAACTATTATTTTCCCTGTCTGGGCTACATTTCTTCTTCATACAACAAAAAGATATCCCTCATGCTGCCTTGGCTATCAACAGCTTGGCCTGTGCTGAGAATGCAGAGGGATTCCCAAGGGATCATTTGGAGGATAAAGCTGTGTAATAACTATGTAAAATAGTTACTCACTCTTCAGGACTCTTCTTTGATGGCCCTTTCTCATACAGCTTTGCATTAAATGGATTGGTTTTCAGTTTCAGAGTGTCAGGATGTGCCCATGCCTGGGTGTGCATCAGAAGAAACAGAAGAAACTTTTAGAGTCCGACTGAAATGTCTCTGTTCACTTGTCAGAATGTTTCAAGCACGCCTCCAGCTGATCATACATGGTGGGTTACCAGTGGGATACACATTACTGACAGTGCCCTAAGGTGCATTTGAGTGGACAGACAGCCTGCCTGGGGCATCCAACGGCAATGCACTTCCTATCAAAAGTCAGGGTTACTTAGCACATACTGTAGGGCTTGCTGGTGATCCTTCACCCTAATGTGATTGCAAAACATAGTCTTAAACTACATTAAACTATTTTAAAAACTCTATGCAGGCACAATTTTATGTAGCTGGCCAGGATGTGCTTTGCCTACAACCCAGGGTCAAATAACATTTTTAATATAAATGTAAAATTGTATTTTTTGCAGAATATTATTGTTTTATTTATTAAATGAATGAAATTACGACATTAAATATTCAGTTTATTTATTTAACTCCCTTTAAACTACAAAGGAATATTTGAATGACCATATAAAATGGCTTGTGGATGTTTTTCTCTCAAATTTTAAGTTCTTTACTTAAAAAAGGGTGAGATAAATGGCATCAGTGACACAAATGCAGCATATTAAAACCAGTGGCAAAGAAGAATGGGACTTCTTTCTGTTTCCCAAACTCACAATAATTGTGTATATTTTATTTTGTTTTTGTTTTTAATTAAAACTCTAGTACAGCATCTTTTGTGTTTGTGGTAATTACACTGAACTTTGTATCCCAAAGGAGAAACGTGTAAATGGTTCACTCTTTTGTGGCTGTTGGTTCCTGCCATTAGCTCAGGAAATGTGTTTTCCAAGCTCTGCATTAGTTTAGCCAACTGGTGGTCAAAGCAGTCATTTGTGTTAACATAAGCAGAGCAGAGTTAAACAACAGAATAGACTACATTTCTGAGTAACATAATATGACCATTTGAGGGAGCAGCAATTGTACAAAATGGTTTGTTTTAAGATTATTCTTTATTAGTCCTGTCCTAATTGTCAATGAGGGTGGAGAATGGTTTTTAAATCATTGACAGCTGTCACTGGAAATGTTTATATTTTGAGAACTTTTCAAACTGTCCTGCTATCCTTGAAGCCAACGTGGATACTACTCACATTTTACAACAAATAGGGAATCTAGGCTTTATCCAGACATTCATAATTTTGTCTGCTTTGGATTTGAAGGATCCACTACAGACTCAGCCTGGAAATGTGGCTGAGGCTCTGTCCTGAGCTAGCAAGGCTGCAGCACATGAGCAGTGAAACTGAGGGCCACTTACCAGCTGTTGGGGGGAAATAACTGAGTGATCCTTCACCAGCACAAATGCAACTGGTAGGGCAGCATGGCACAGGTATCCATAAACTACCAAACCAGGGATTTCAGAGAAAAAGGCGCGTGGTTAAAGCCACATTCATTCAAGACAGAAGCTCTCAAGTCAGTTCAAGTCCATCAATTTACAGTAAATCCCCGTGGATGTAATAGTTGCAGTATAGACCGTTTGCACTCATAGAGTCCATGGACATGCAGGATAGGTCTGGATTCCAGTGCTACAGTGGGAGTCAGGGCAGTGATACCTGCCCAGTGGTGGGGAGCTACCTGCAGAGCTGCCATGGTTGCTGGAGACCTCCACAGAGCTCCTCAATCCCCACCAGCTCACTGGGACATGGCCCTTACACTCACATTGTGTTTACAAACTTCCTTGGGGCTCTGGAGTTGCAGATACTCACCAAGCTCCATCCTGGCCATCTTCCAGCTCCACAGCCTGCAAGCCACTGCTTCCTCCTCAATTCCTTTCCATCTCCCCATTTCTCCCTGGAGGACCCCAGGGCTTCCACATCTGCCACCTCCACATCCAGCCATCAGTCTTGGCTGATCCCTGATGAAAAGCCAGCCTGAGCCTGGGCTAGCAGCACCCACATCCCTGCAGGCAGCCTGCCACTACCCTGAGCTCCCTGAGCTCCCAGCCCCATGCTGTGCCAGCCCACACCTGGCAGAGTCTGTGCCCCATTCAGGCTGCTGCCTGCTTCTGCAGAAATGCTCTGGAAACACCTTTCCAAGGAGCTTCCCAACTTAATATCAAGAGTCGATGTGGAATAATGCTGACAGATTAGAGTGCCTGGCATGCATTCTCTCTTAAAAATACCACCATTAAACCCTTACTATGCTATAGGGTTTCAAATACTCCAGTTTTATACTAAAGACAGGAGCTATTCCTATAGCAAACTGTTAAATCCTGCCAAGTAGACTTTTGCAGTAATCCCATAGGCTAAATCTTGCACTTCAGAACTGGAATCTCATTAAAGGAATATGGTTTCTTAAGCATGTGCTGTGTCAAACTGAGAACCCTTCCATCTCAGTCCATTCCACCAGGTCACATTACCTGGATGCTGATGTCCATACCCCATCACATGTTCTCCAGCAGGAGGCTGGACTAAAGCCCTACTGATATCCCATCCAACCTGAATTATCCTGTTATGATTCTACTATTCCCTCCCAGGTACAGGACTTTGTGCTTGCTTTTGTTGGATTTGTCCTTTTGGCCCATCCCCAGTCCCCTGAGGTGCTTCAGAATGTCAGCACAGCCCTCAGCATGCTGGCTGATTCCTGCTCCCAGCTCAGTGTTGGTTGCAAACTTGCTGAGACCACTTCCTCCAGGTTTCCAGTAAAAATGTTTAAGCTGACAGGTCCCAGGATTGATCCCTGAACTCTATTCCTGCTGCATCCAGAATTCCATGGATTATGGCTTATTAGCCACTGCCCTCTGATCCTGATGACCCAATCTGACCCAATCAGTTTTTTACCCATCTAGCTGTCTGTCCTCACTATCACATCCTAACTTTGATACTTGAAGGACTTAACTTTGGAAACTAGACTATATGCTCTGTCTGCTCTTACTTCTTGAGCTTTCTAAGAACTGCCATTACAATCTGTTCATCCATTTTGTGCATCAGCTCTACAGTCTTTAAGAGCTTCATCGCATGTCCTTTCCTTGTCTTGAATATGTCTCAAGTGAGTCTGGTAGTGCAAAACCACTGATCCTCCAAACTTCAGCTGGAGTTTAAAGTCAGGGTAATCTTATGTGTCAGCTAGGTTTTGAAAGATATTTCATTGTAAACACGTTAAATAATAGCTGTTTCCATGAATATTTGATATGATGTAGTTGACAGCTGGGAGTTTTCTCCTTTCTGACTGTTACTATTAACCTGCAATACTTGTATTTTCTTTAATGTCTCAAGGACAGGTGAACACGAGGGTATTTTGTCCCTCACAAAATACTGGTCTTTTTAACATTGTGCTACAGAAATGAGGCATTTGTAAACGAAAAACAAGTAAGACTTGGCTGGTTTTCTGCTGCTCTGGCAATGCAAACATGGTGTTGCTGGCCAGTGTACTCTGCCTGCTATGGTTTCTTCTGAATCCCTCCTTAAAAGTTGAAAAAATTTGACTGGTTTTACCACCAGACTCCATAAGAGCAAAACATTAAAAATAGCAAGGGTTGTTGTTCAGTGTTTTTTATGAACTCATTGCTAACTGTTAAATCCCCAAAATATTTCTAGACAAAAACAGAGATAAAGCTGCTCATCAGCAAGATAAGGGTAAGAATGAAACATATACCCCAAATCACCTATCCTGAGCCCAGACAATTCAAAGTCAAGCTAACTGAAGTGAACCATACTAACTGGTAGTGATGTATCACTCACACATCCACAAAAGCTTAATGCTTCCCAGCAATGACAGTGTGAAGGAAAAATACTTTAAAACCAGCTCTTTTAAAAAAATCAGAGAATAAAAGAGTACTCAAGGCTGGCAGGCACCTCTGGAAACCATCTAATCCAGCCTCGACTCAGAGAAGGGTTGGCTATAGCAGGTTGCTCAGAGCCATGTCCAGTCAGGATTTGAGTATCTACAAGGATGGACAGTCCACAACCTCTTTGGGCAATCTGCTCCACTGTTTGACCAACTGAACAGTAAACATATAATTTTCTTATGTTGAAATGGAATTTCCCTTATTTCAATGTGCCTCCATTGCCTCCTGTTCCTGCTCTGGGCACTACTGAGGAAAGTCTGGTTCCTCTTCCACCCCCCAACAGATATTTACATACACTGATGAGATCTCCCTGAGCCATCTCTCCTCCAGCCCAAACAGCTCTATCTCTCTCAGTCTTTCCTCATATGACAGATTCTCCAGTTCCTTCATCACCTTTGTTACCCTTCACTGGGCTTGTTCCAGTGTTTTCTTGTCTCTTTTTTTTACTGGGAAGCCCAGCACTGGGCACAGTATTCCAGATGGGCCTTGCCAATGCTGAGCAGAGGGGAGGGATCACCTCCCCCTACCTACTGGCAACACTAAGCCTAATACAGCCCAGGATACGTTGACTTCCTTGCTGCAAAGACACACTGCTGGCTCATGGTCAAGCCCTCCTCCACAATCCCAGGGCTTTTTCCACAAAGTTGCTTCACAGTCAGCATGTCCCCAGCTTGTGGTGGTGCATGAAAATCTTTTCAGTATACTCTGTCAAGAAAAAATATTAGGGCAGTATTCATAAGTACTTTGGCACCTCAGGACAGTTAGGTTGACCTCGTTACCTTTGGTCCCAAGAGTCCTTCCAGCATTGCCTTCAGGTCCCGCGATTCTGTAGGACTGTGACTGGCATCATCTGCTTTTACATCACTGTTTGTGCGCTTGCAACTCACAGTTCTCTTTATGGACAGTGTGCATATGTAAGGTACAACTTGTTCTGAACACTTTAGGATGAAATGGGTCATATGGCACAGCTGCTTGTGTCCTTTCCACTTGCTGTAAAGGGAATCTACGTGACTACTTGGGTCAAATGAATCCATCCCTTGGTCTCCATGCTTTCACAGGAAAATGCAGGACACTAGATGATGCTACTTTTTTTTTTCCTTTTTCTGTGTTTCCCAAGTGATTCTTACTGCCAAGTTAGGACATCACACTTGGGAGTCCAGAAGATGAACAGGGAACTGACCTGGGCTGAAAATAGCACATCAGATAATGGTTATTTTTTCAACTGAGTTATGTTTCTTCCCAAATAGTTGTATCCTCACTAGGGAGAGTGGAAACTAGCAGCTGCATGAGCAGGAGCAGATGTACGAGGAGCTGCAGCTAAGCTGATATTAAGTACACCCCAGCAAAGTCATCTCAGAGGCCTTCTTGTAAGAGTCCACTGAGCATCTGGCAAACACTGACAACACACTGTCCAAAGTCTACAGGTTTAATGCTGCCTCTTACAGGTTTAATGCTGCCTCTTACTGTGGCTGGAACGATCAGGCCTCAGGGGCACCAGAATGTATTGCTTCTCCTTCGCTCCTCAGCCTTTCCCGTAGTTGCCCAGTGTTGAAGATGTTATGGGGAACAAAAAGAAAAATTGCTTTTAATCACCTTAGATAGTGCAAGAAACTGACACAAAGCCTCCCTCCACTGAATCACCAGGAAAAAGATTCACACAATGGCTTCTTTCTAGCTCACTTTTTAGGGAAAGTAGTGTAAGCCAGCCAGTCGCATCCAAAGAATGTGAATGTCCAAAATTCAGTGCCACAGAAGCACCTCAGGGCTGCATGTAGGTA
This sequence comes from Hafferia zeledoni, assembly GCA_035583235.1. Classification (NCBI taxonomy): domain Eukaryota; kingdom Metazoa; phylum Chordata; class Aves; order Passeriformes; family Thamnophilidae; genus Hafferia; species Hafferia zeledoni. Next base: position 132,063,797 of record JAWWEV010000083.1, on the reverse strand, counting down.
CTTCTGCCCAGGAAAGAAAGAGAGAAAGCAAAATGGGATGGCTCTGGGATTTCTTCTTTTCAGGGCAGAGGTAAGGATGCTTGGATGTTTAAGTATATTTCAAGTTACTTCATTTCAAGCATTCTGACTATTCTTGTAATAAAGTACTTGTGTTACTAAAGCTTTACATTCAGGAATATCTAAACTTACTGAAACAAGGACAAAAGATTAGACAGTTTTTGCCTGGAATGTGTGTGAGCCACTGAGCATTGCAAAACCTGAGTGTCATGGTAAGGCTCCAGCAGTGTTGTATCCCTTTACAAAGTAGAAGTTTCACACACACAACAGAAACTGCAGTGACTCAGCTGCAGGGTGCACAGCGACTGCAGTGACTGCAGGTTTTAAGAGCACTCAAAAATATCTTCTGAACCACCAAAGGGTCCCAGTCTGTGTTTGCTGTGATGCTATGACAAAGCCAGAAATGATGTGCCTTTTTTCTGTTTCAGGTCTTATCTGAGAGTGGGCAAAATTCCTAGTGTGCTCTTGACATGCTGCCAGAGCATGTAATGGCAGTTTTTCCTTTCTTCAACTACAAGCAGAGAACACACTACAGTCAATCAGAGTAAATATCACCAGAATCAATGAATCATTTCTAAATTCTGTGTGGGTTTCACTTTCACAGCACCTGATCCTAAGTCTGTTATAATTAATCAATTTTGCATAAAGACTAAGTGTAGAAAACAATATATGAAAATTATATAATATAGAGAAGTAATACAGTGAAGTAATAGGTTAATATATTTTTTAAACAATGTTTGTAATATACGAATAGTATATTATATAAACAACATAATTATATACAAGAAATATACAAAGACAATATTATAGAAAAATATATAATATAAAATTATACAAATGTCAAGTTTGACACTAAAATCTAATTTTTAACAGAGATTACTAAAGTGCTTATACTCATGGTTTTTATGTGTGACACGACAGACATAGTGGCACAAATGGTCTATGTACAAGTGAGGTTGCTTAGTAGGAGCAATTACTGACTCTAATCACACCAGCTTCTTCACAAGGAGACAAGCAATGCAAAACTCATTTCTCTGCTGAACAAGTAGGAAACCCTCTGTCAGGAAGATACAATTGCCCGGGACAGCAGAGTTCTCATCACGTCTTACATAGTACAGTGGCCAGAATGGCTCACCTTCAAGCCCATTACCCAACCCACCACTTTAGGGGAATGCTATCCATAACTCCATGCGTAGCATCAGTTCAGTGGTTCTCACTGAGGAAAAGCCACATCCTACTTTTACGGTGCTGCTTCTTATCTCTCTTGCTCAGTTTTCCTGCCAGCCTTCTGCTGACTGAGATACTCCACTCAAGCAGGCACAGTACAGCTCTGGAAAGATGGATGAAAGCAGAGCATACAATGATACAGCTGGAGACCATCTGTTCTCTGGACTTAGCTCTAGGCAACAGGAGCTACAGATGTGTAAGCACATGTTACTGCAAAGCACAGAACAAAGAACTGTGTTGTGAGGCTGAAGATGTGAATGGGAACAATGAATTAAGTGCAGACGCAGAAGTAACTGCAGGATTTGTGGAAGCAGTGCCTACAGCATGGATCTCCCCAGTTGTGTAGCAGTGCCCTGGTCCGCTGCTTCCCTCCAGCCAGTGAATATTTCCAGTGACTAGGCACCAAAGAGAGGACACTTAACAGTATGAGTAGTATGTTCTTAAAACACTTCTTAGTTTGTGTCCCTCTGCCAAGGTAGACAGAGAATCTAGCAAGTATTTAATAGCAAGCAGGCTTAACTAAATCATCTGATGACAATGCAGTTTTATTGCTTAAAACCTGACTGACACCTGAGATCAGTGAGAACTGTAAGCAGTTATGTGTTATTGTAAGTGACATAATGGGAGATTCAGTGTTTATAGAGGCAGTTACAAGAGACGAAAGACCAAGGCTCTGCTGTATTGCTAAGAGGAGCATGCAAGCTGCTGCAGCATGTTGCTTGAAGCCAGGTCCTGGAACAGCACTGAAATCCCAGGGCAGACCTGGGAGTGCTGCCCTGCAGCCAGGAGCCAAGCTGCTTCCAGGGGAGATGGTTCCGTACCCTGTGCCCATGTATTCTCAACACCACTTTCTGCCAGCCCTAGATTCACACTAATACACAGTTACTGGATCAGAGAGAAAATGAGAGCTACTCCTGAACATGATACAGCTTACTTGCATTTGCAGTATTAACAGCTCAGCCCAACTTGACCTGAAATCCCACTCAGATGTATATGTTTTGCTTTGAGGAACAAGATGTTGTTCAAATTCAGTATCAAACTCAACACAAAGTGGGCAAAGATGTTATCATTCCTAAGGGTCACACAATGACTGTGTGAACAATAAATGAACTCATCTTTTCCCACTACCAAAATAATTACCAAAGGAATTTGCAGATTTCTCAGGTGAGCTCTCTCTGCCAGTCATTTTCTGAGGTCTCTGCACAGTTTTTGTAAAGCCACTTCTGGTCTGATTTTCCTCCCTTTAACTTATAAAAAAACCTTAGCTTTAAGTTTAGAGGGAACTGAATAAGGTCTGTATAGCACAGTTACTCAAGTAAACATAAAATTACAAAGATATAGGTAAAAAACTACAGTAGGCCTTTCTAGTGGCATCAGAACATGATTTTGAATAGCATTTATCTGCTAATGACCCTTTAATGGTTGTGTTTGACAAATAACACAATTAGAGGAACTTGAAAAATGTCTCTGCTGATAGCTATGACTACTGTGGAGGGAGATACAGATCTGTCTAGGATGAGTCAAAGGTAGAGTATGGCAAACATTACAGTAACAAGTACTTGGTTTCAGATGTTTCTCATAGTCTATGGAGAAACACCAGTTACGGAAGTGTTGCATTTCATTTGACTCTGGCGCTGCAGGAAGACAAGCTGTCACAGATTGCAGTGGGGATTGTGAAACTTCGTCCCTTTGCTTTAAAACACAATAGCTGGCTCAGAGAGGCAATCTTCACATTTTTGGTCTGGCTGCAGAATATATTTGGCTGCACAACATAGCTGTGGTTTTCCTTCCTATTAAAACCAGGATATCACATATTCAGTTATTACATTCCCCTTTTTTATAATGTAAATGCATAATACCCAGTATTACAGGAGACTGTCCCCAGCCTACAGCATGAAACTCTGTGTTACTTAAAAACCTTCCCATAACCATGAAGGACACCTGACAGCCCTGCCAGTTAACTCCTGTATGCCAGTGCCTGTCTGCCACCACCATGGTGCCAAGCTCAGGGTGCTCTCACAACCCTGGAGGAGTGGAGGAGGCTGGTAAAAGTAATTCCTTAAGCCACTTGCATTTTACATAAAACATGTGTGTGTGAGATAGATCATGGTTTCAGGCTGCTCAGAGCTGTATTTTAGAGGAACCTTTTCCTGATCTTCCCACAGTTTGTTTTATAGCATTTTTGTTTTCATAGCTGACTTAGAAAAGCAGAAAATCATGATTTAAAAACATGGGAGGAAAGACTGGGAGCAAACTCCTGTAAATATAAATAAAATAATAAATATAAATAAAAAATAAATATAAATAAAAAATAAAGAAATATAAATTAAAAAAAAGAAACATCTGGATGCAATCCTGTGTAATGTGCTCTAGGATGAACTTGCTTGAGCAGGGCAGTTGGACCACATAACCCATTGTGGCCCCTTCCAACTTTACCCATCCTGTGATTCTGTAGATGGAAGACCTGTTGCCTCAGGACTTGATAGGCTGTGGTACTTGAGGTGTTTTTCCCAAGCTGTCAGCTCCCTCTAGGTTATAGAGGCATTTACCTACACACAATTTCTAAGCATAATGTTGGTCACACATGCCTTAATAGGGAAAAATATCACATCTGCTTCTGCTAGTGCTTTTTCTTTTGCTCTGCTTTCACTAACACAGACAGCACATCCCCAGAGCACAGCACTGGGATATCAGGAGACTGTGCAACCGTATAGCCCTACACTGTGGTATTGCTATCACTACTAACAGACCCATAAGCTTTAATACATGTCTGCCAGTTCTCAGGATTGGGGCTGGTGAGGGTTGCCTTGACTGAACTCTCCCTGACCTGCCTGCAGCTCTGGCTTACCTGGTTAACCTGAGAGAGCAACTTCTCTAACTGTTTAAGTGTCTATGGCTAATATCTTTTACTTTCCATATACAGCCACAGTAGCAAGCAGTTATTCTGCACTGAAGCAGATATGTACAACTCCAACATCAGAGGTAGTGAAGAGAAATACAGATCAGGTGCAACAGCAGAGGTGTTGAGAAGCAGGGACATGAGATGCAATGTAGAGAAGCATGGGCAAGGGATGGTAAGAGACAGGGTGCAGGCTGTCACTGGAGACTCTCTAGCTATAAACAGTTCCCTAATGGTCAGTTAAAGAAATATGGAGCTGAAACTGAAGAAAATTGGCTTTTGGGGCAACAAAGAGAACAAAAAGTAGTATCTAATCTATGTAAAAGGCACAATTTACAGTAAATGTGGATACAAACATGAAGCTGCAGACTGGTGAAGAACAAAGGTGCAAGAGTGTGTTAGCAAAGGATAACCCAGGTGGACCTTGAAGAGAGGAAGAAGAAACCATCAACACTTAATGTCACATTCTTCCAGACAGGCACTCCAGGTGCTGAACACTTCCCCATCAACACCAGAATGCAGTGACCAGCCTTAAGACCTACTGGAACAGCAGAAGGGTGAGAGGGGAAAAGGGGTTACAAAATAACATATATTTGTATAACAATTGTTAATTGTATTCTGTTTTTTGCAAGCACCTTCTAAGCACAAAAGCAAGGTGCACAGAAATGCTCTGTGCACTGAGGTGTGACATTATTATTATAATTATTTGTTTGGTTTTGGGGTTTTTTAACTAGGAACTGAGTTTCACAGAAATGTTTACTGTACTTAGATATGACTTAAGTGACTATTCCACGATTTCACAAGAGGTCTGTGGAAGGTGGGCATCCCAGAAAGGGTCACTGACTACAGTCCTTCCAGTTGCAGGCCCCACAACAATCCTGTTAGATAGCTTTGAAACCTATCATGGCCTATCCATATGGAATTACTTCTCCATTTGCAGAAAATTGAGCTATTTATTCCTCTCTATTGACATAGAGCTTCAGTTCCTTCAGTGAATGTTTATACTTTCTGACTTTATATTAATTTTATTAACACCATAAAATATATTCTTGGCACTATGGAAGTATGTAGACAGTATTTTTAATGGTTACGGTATAACATTCATATCTCAGCCTTAACAATTCATGAATATATTCAGTTCCTTAAAAAGTCCCAATAGGCACAAACAGTCCTATAAGTTTCTGTTGTATTTGGGAGGTCTGGAGCCAAAGTTTTAGCGCTAGACTGCCCATGAGATTTTTTTCTGGAAACAGCATAAGTGGTTTAAAATTTACCAGCATTTAGAGGCCAGGTGGGGATGTTTGTATTACTGCTGCTTTAGTGGATGAAAGGAAGACTTCAATGCCCAGGGCTATCGAGCTGGCCTTAAGTATCTCTTCAGCAGCTTCAGTTCAGTGTTTGCTCAGAGAAGAGTTTGTGGAATGAATTTTCTTTATTCAAGATGATCCAATAAGATGGTGAAGGGACAAAAGCTCTTGCACAGTAAGGAGAAGTACTCCTGCAATTTCCAGTGATGAAAGTTGTGATTTGGCACTTCCCTTCTGAGCAAAACTTTGAGGCCCTTTCAGCTAAGCAGCCATTGTTGTTATAGCCCAGATATTTATCAGTCTGAAACATATAAAATGTTGAATGTCCACACTATGACTACATTTCTGAGGTTTTTGATACTCAAATCCTTGGAAGTTAAAAATAGAGCTGAAATCCAGTCCAGTACTGCATGTGTTGTACACAGTCACCCCTATCTCATAAGTCAGGAAGACACTGCTGGGAAGTGAAATTGGTTGCTGGAAGTGGCAGAGGGCAGTGACTGAGAAACAACTGCACTGTCTTAACATCAGTGGTTTGTAGATCTTAGGATTTAGCTTGCTCTGAATGTGAGATTAATAACTAAGCAGAAAGTAATGCAGGCTCAGAAGACTGTAAAAGTTTATCTTGTTTTATTTCCCTCTTTCTTTTATCTCATTATTTCTTGGCCTTTATTTATAAGCATTGATTCTTTTAAAAATGTTAATATGAGATTATCTTCCAACAAAAAGGTCAAAATATAAACCCATGCACTTTAGTGGTCACATAACAGGGTAAAATAGGACAGTGATGCATCTTATGTCTTCTTAAGGGGAAAATGCCATCAGTGCCAGCGGATGCAAAAGAGGATGTCAGGACCCCATTGAACGGATTCATTTCACTTCTGTCTGTACACTGGCGTCTTCACTGTCCCTATGTGTGCATGTCTGGCTTCTGTCTGTCAAATACAGTATATGCATAAAGATAATCCCAGAATCACAGAATAGTCTGAGTTGGAAGGGACCCACAAGGATCATCAAGTCCAACTCTTAATCCTGCACTGGGCCACTCCCAAGAGTCACATCATGTGCCTGAGAGTATCATCCAAATGCTTCTTGAACTCTTAGGTTTGGTGCTATGATCACCTGAATGTCAAGAAACAGCAGAATAGAAAAAACACAGAGGTGTAAAATCTCATTGCCAAATAATGCTCTTTTCTAGCTGGAAAAAAGTAGTGGATATAGCACAGTTCAGCAAAAGGCTTTTCAGAGAAGTGCTGTGATGACCGAGTGCCTGGTTGCAGCCACACTGTCCATGGAGCCCTGGACTTGAAGAGTGAGATAATCCAATCTGAAGTTCATCTCCATCCTACACATCACGTGCCTGCGAGTGTGACTGCAGAGGCTGCCAGAGACCGGCAGACAAGTTGGCAAGGGCTGTGTATGTGCTGGCAGGAGAGGCTGCTGCCAGCCTGTGGTTCTGTTGTCATATGCCAGTAGCACTTAGTATGAGCATCTAATGTAGAACTCTACTTTTTTTATTATTATTATTTGAGTGTGTTGGGATTGCAGTGGAAATAAACCTACTAATTCTTGGAATTTTATATGGTATTTGGCCTAAAAAGCAAGCTGTGTGCTGAACTGCCTATCTTAATTAGGTGATGTAACTTTAAGAACTATTTAATGAAATAAAAAATGGCTGCTGCAGAGTTTCTCAGCAGATGCATGTGGTCAACCAATTATGAAAAGGTCTGTAATGTAAACAGCATTGTTAACCAATGATCACTGCCAGAGTGTCATCACCGGTGGAAGGTTACAGTCTTAAAGAGGTATATAATTGTGTGTGCGGATGAATAAAGTTGCCTGTTGCTGCTAACTCCCATGGAGTTGTCTCGGCAGGTCATTAAAGCTGTCTCCCCTGGTTCCAACTAATTTCTACAAAGATGAGAAGGAAAACCTAAACTCTTTCTCCACAGCTGATACAAAGCCCTCAGAACTAGTTAGCAAAGAACGAACTACTAAGAGGCAACTCTCCATTTTGGGGGTTTTTTTGGGCCAGGGAAAGCAAAAAGATTCAGATCACCATTAAAATTGAAATTTATTGTAGGGAGCAACCATTTAATGTAGGAAATTCAAGGCTATAGTGGAGATAAAACTTTTTATGTTTTGGTCTCCTCCCATTCTTCAGTGCACAAGGCAAGCCTGTTACGTCCTGCCAGTTTCCCGGGACTCTGCAGGGCCCCAGTGACTCAGAGCAGAGGCTGCACATCTTCCTCCCATCAGTCATCCTCAGCTGACTGCTTCTTTCTGGGTCTCTGGCCTCATCCAGCCTGAAAATTGTCTCCACATCCATTGCAATGCTTTAGTTACCTTTGTTATATTCTGGAGAAACTAAGTATTTTAGAAGATACAATGTATGACACTCATCAGCTGTTGTTAATGCTGGTTTATTATCAAGTAATAAAACTGTTACGGAAGTACTGTGCAGAGTACAGCCCTAACCCAAAGGCGTATTTAAGGGCTGCTTTTCAAACTCTGGAGTGAAGCCAGCAAACTGATATTACAACACTGCTGGCTCTCCCCCTCCTCTACTCAACCTGACTGATGCCAAGTCCTTCTCTCCTTTCACTGTTATACCTTAGAGATAAGTTTTAGAAGTGAGAGTATTACTAGAGGGAAAATATTCAAGAAAATGTCTTTTTGTGTTGCTCATCTTAATAACCACCATTTAAAAAAAAAAACAAAACAACTTTGCACACTTTTTTCCACTCCCAAGTTCCCAAATCTTAAAAGTCAATGGACAGACATCCGTTCAGATACAATTTTAACTGCATCAGTCAACAGGAATGTTGTTGTTGACTTTGATGAAAGAAGGAGCTGAGACAGACATCTCCAGTGTGGGTTTCTCAAGTTTAAACAATGAATTGTTTTAAAACAGAGAGCACAATTCCTGAGTTGGTTTTCTGTATGCTCAGCTTGTAGTGAAATCACAGAGGCTAACTTGCAAGTTGCAGTACCTTCCTTTACATATCATCTTTTCCACAAGCTTAAGTTCAAAGTAAGGTGCAAGTTGAATAATAGCCAGTCCAACCTAAGGTTAATAGCAGAACCAGAAGATAGCCAGAGAGAGTAGCATAGGTAGAAATATTGGCATTCAGCCTAATTTCTTAATCAGAGATAATATAATAAAAATAAACATACACAAATCTGCTCTCCAAGGTAACAATTATGTTTGTTTGCCAACATGCCTGCACAAATCTGGTTTGGAACACATGATCATTTCCTCTTCCTTTGAGTGTAAAAGAAAACAGATGAATGTGAGAATGGATTAGTATATTTTGACCACAGAACCCCTCTCTGAAATTCCTTTATAAAGTAAGCAGTCTCCTCTTATGTCGAAGGTAATTTTTTAGTACAACAACCAGACCTAAAAGACTAACAGGAATACTGAAAGCACCTTTTCTGCAGGTTAGCAGCATCATTAACTGACAATATTCCAGTGTTAAAGAGAAGAAGGGCTGCCACTTCATCACTGAAAAGAGCCTTTTCTGAAGGGTTGGAGAGGTGCCAATTGGCAGAAGTTTTCTTTCTGAGTAGACCAGGTCAGAAAATTTGGTAGGGAAGCACAAGAGGTACTGGTAGCATACAGAGAGAGCTTTAGGAAATACAATAATATATTTACCTCAGTGTGTTCTGGCTTGGTTTCTTCCTTTGTCTATTCCATTTTATGCCCCTGGAGCACCACTCATCTAACTGTGCTCTGTGCTCTGAGTGTGGTGCTCTCACCTCCTTGGACTGGACTGCCTTCTTGGTATCCATGAGACTCACAAAGAAATCTTTCTTACATGTTCATAATTTTCTTGACCAATGTCCTATGTATGTTTTAGGCCAGTATCTCTCTTACAAAAATGGTCCACTAAAATGAGTCTTAGCCTGCAGGAGTAGCAGTGATTTCTGCAGCCCATACACAAACCAGATGCCCTTTAGCACAGCACCATAAGACAGCCTCACAGCACTGGAACTGTCAGTTTGGCCAGTATCAGCACCTTCCCCACACATGGGTCTTTTACTGTTGTTACTGGAACAAGAGGAGAAACCCAGTCCCAGCTGATGTTTGTGCCATGTCTCTATAACCAGGCTGCATGTCTTTCTACCTTGCTATGAGCCTCTTCTGGACCTTTTTTCTTGTGTTATGGCATTTCCTTCAGATGCAAGACACAGTCTGTTGTTGAGAACAAGTGGGCAACACTGTCAGGAGACTGGCTGAAGTGACATCATTCTCTTCACCATTTCTCTAGATGGAACAACAACTTTGGTGTTTTGACTCATTTTCTAGTGTTCTCCATGTCTATTGCATTCAGAGTCTGGGTACATCATGCAGAAGTGGAAGCCCATTGGATAGTAGATTCAAAATACAATCAGGTTAGAAAATTCATCAATATACCTTAGAGATGTAGAAGGGTATCATAGCTTTACTTCTATCTTCCATGTCTTCTCCAAAGTGTTTTCCTTCTGATAATTTTCCTTCAAAAGCACGTGGTCTGTTCCTTTAAAAGAGGGAAGGGGGTTTCTGAATAAGTGACTAAATAATAATTGTCATTGAGAGAAAAATTCAGTAGGAAGTTTCCTGATGAGCATCATTCTCTCCAAACAGACATGCATTAGAAGGATAAAATTGTATTATTTTATGATTAAAATAATGGTTGATAGTACAGGAAAGAAGACATTGGAAGACTTAGAGAGAATAAAGGAGATGTATTCTTTCAGACAACAAATATAGGCTGCTTATGTGTGAAGGCCATGTCACTCGTAGATGGCATGGTGAAGCCATGGGGTTTAGTCTACAGCAGAGGAAATGAAAGGAGTTGAAGCCTGTTCCTGTGTTGTGAATAAGGTGGTCTGTGAGACGTGTACAGTCTCTTCCCAGGGTTGTTGCTGTGTATTTTATTCAGCATCTGTTTAAATCCAAAATGCAGAGCAGTTCCCCAGAATCCAGGCATGCCTAACTCCTCAGCACAACCAGCACTTCCACACATCCTTCTGTCTCTGCCATGGCTGACCAGCTACACAGATTCACAGAGGCTGTGAACATTCCTTTTCCACCACATGCCTCAGAGCTGTCTCTTGGAGACCCTTTTCTGCTCAGCAAGTCATGTGTATATGAAGTCTTTTAGGGGTAAGGACAAACTCATACACACTCTCCAGCCTCTGGGACTCATACTACAGGGAAAAGCAATACAGCTGTCTTGTAAGCTTTTAAAAAACAGCCTGAGGCAAAATTAGATACCTGAGAGAAGAAAAGGTTCGGCAATCTGTCTGCTCTTGCTCTGCACCCCAGAAACAACTCCTGAACCCCTACAGTTTCAAACATATCCAGAGATGTCTGCTGTCTCTGCTTGGCTGAAGGCACCACTTTCCCAGAAACCACTGAAGTTATTTCAGATGCTGTCCTACAGCACTCAGTATGTATCTCCAGTGGCCTTGAAGCAGTTCTCACAGTGGTGCCTCTTCAGTGCTAGAGCCATATAGGAGGCTTCAGTCAAAAGCCCATTTGAGTCGATAGCAAGACTCAGTTAATGGGTTTTAGTGAACTAGATGTACATCTGAGCTATTCCCTTTATAGTCAGTGATGTGAATAGATACAGATAAGCTATGACACATTTTCCTCTTAAAGGAGATGTCTAAAATATGTTTTAAAAGTACCATTTCCACTGTCTATACGAGAGACCAGAATATACATGCCCACCTAGCAAATCTTCAAAATCAGGTGAGATGAGTCCTATCCCTAGAGGCTTACCAGACAGTAGAGCACCCTCAAGCTTCAATACCTAGGTGAAGGCACTGTAAAACACACGGGTGGGACAGTTAATGTTGTAACACATGGAGCATGCATAACCCCAGACTAGACATTTATGAAGCCCATGCAGCAGGGAATAGAGCCTGGTGCCAGGGCAGGAGGAGAGCCCAATCCGTAAAAAATTATCTCTAGTGACACTAGATGCAAAAGCTAGAAGAGTCGCTTCTCCCAGAGACACCCATCAGGGGAAGATAATGTACCTCTTTTATGCAGATACCAATGGTTAGTTTATGTACCTGCCATAAGGAGTCCCAGTCTTCTGGAGTAGTGGAGTACTTGGCAGAGGGCACTACTCAGACTGTGTTCTGAAAGGATTTACTGGGAACAACACAATTCAGTGCTGACTGGAGCAGTAATTAGAGGGCAGATCTTGTCTCACAGCTACATGCTGATCACCATCTAACTCAGCTATGCCCATCATCCCTGAAGATCTCGAGGGATCGATGTGGTTTCACAATCCCAGTCAGTGGTTCCTCCAAGGCTGACTTGAGCTCCACTCCCAACAAAGGAAAGTTCCAGAGAGAGCTCAGTGGGAGATGACTGCATTGCAGCTTCTTCCAGCTTATTCTCACCCTGTGGAGCCTTGGGTAACAGATCTTCTTTAAAAAAAATAATTTTTTGTTCACTTCCAGGGGAGATGATGTATGTGATTTGGCATCATTTACAAAGGCCCATTGTGAAGCCTTGCAACTTTCCTTTTCTGCATGAATTGTGAGCTGTTTCCTTCCAAATTGTCATTTTCTTCTTGGCCCCTACTCAAGAAAATACTTTTTGGGTTTTTTAGAAGAATTTGTCTCAAGCAATTCAAACTGTATTAACAGTTATGACCTGGATACATGTGGTTAATAAACAATAGAATAATAAAATACAAACCAAAATCACATTTGAGTGTAAAGGAACTTGAGAAAGAAAGAGGGTGTCAACTGGAGACCCATAAGCAAGTCATGTCATCTTTGTGTGATCTCATTTTGGTGTTATTTAGAATCCTTAAAGACGGATCAGTAGCAAAATTAGGGCTGGCCTTGAAGAACATGGGACCCACCATTCTGGATCCCAGCCTCTTGTTTCACTTGGACTTGACAAGTATCCCTGCTCAATGCTTCTCAAGAAAGTACATGATGTTCTTTGTATAGGAGCGGGATAATCTGACCCACTAAAAGAACATTTCCTTCCCTCTGGTGGCTGGAGATCAGCTTCAGCCCTGAAACTCAAATAACTGCATCCCTTCCACAAATTTGTTAGGAGTAGTTGTGATATTGAGGTCAATGTTGGCTCTTCATCAGAGAATTCACCTGCATGCTGGTTTGGTTATTTTACCTGTTGAAATGATAATGGGAAAATATCACAGGTGCTGAACTAGACAAGACAACAAGGGATGATATGGAAAAAATAGAATTGCTTAGCAGGTGGGGGTTTTGAGGGGGCTCCCTTTCTTTAGGCTTTAATTACTTTTCTTGGTTCATTCATGTTATCCTTGTTGATTATGATTAATTGACTGGCCAAGAGTTTGTTCTCCTTTTGCAAACTTGTACAGTAGGACCAACTTGAGAAAGGGAAGCGTTTGGCCATAACAGCAAATTTCTGGAAATACAAATCCTTACTTTTCCTGAAGCAGCTCCTCAGATAGTTGGTCAACTCTTACCCTTCCTGCCAATGGGGAGCAGGGTGTGTTCTGTAGTGCTTTTAGTGCCTCCTCCAGCTCCCACACCTCTCATCTCTCCTATGGTCGCAGGAGCTCACTGTGGTCCTTACACACCACCCAGAGGTTTCACAGAGTCACAGAATAGTCTGGGTTGGAAGGAACCTCTGGATATCATCCAGTCCAACTCTTCTGCCAAGTCAGAGTCACCTAGAGCAGGTTACAAGGAATGTGTCCAGGTGGGTTTTGAATGTTCCCAGAGAGGGAGATTTCCTGACCTTCTTGGGCAGCCCATTCCATCGCTCTGCCACCCACAACATAAAGTTTTTCCTCATGTTGAGGTGGCATTTGTGTTTTAGTTCGTGGCCATTCTGTCCCTGGGCACCACTGAAGAGTGATATCATCCTCTTGGCAACTACTTTTGAGATATTTTTATATATTGATGAGATTGTCTCTTAGTCTTGTCTTCTCTAGACTAGACAGGCCCAGCTCCAGCAGTTTCTACTCACAAGAGAGATGCTCCAGACCCCTCATCATCTTTGTGCCTTCCACTAGATCCTCTTCTGTAGCTCCTTGACTGCTTATGAACAAAACTTCCAATCTTGCTTACAGTGCTGTCTTACCATAGCTTTTAATTTTGAAATTCTTGTTGACTTCAGCCTTTCTCTCTTAAGAGATTTGCATTTATTTACAGATTTATTTAAGACCACATGGAGCAAAGGAACAGGCTTCAAACCTGGCAAGAGAAGTGCTGTGTTCCCAGTTTAAAAATGACTGATCTACCCTTTGCTAATCCACTTGAATTGCCATCTGGCTCTGTTTCCCAACACGAAAAGGTGGCCAGGCTGCATCTGCAAGCAGGGACAGACCATGCCATAAAGCCCATGCTCACTGTGCCATCTCTGGCACAGCTCCTGCAATGGTTTTAGCTCATGACAGACAGTACTCTCCTGGGTAATGTTTTCTGAGTGCCATCAGCCAGCACTCACTCCCAGAAGTTTGGGAAAGAAATTCTTATTCGAGGAGGCGAAGGTAAGGGAGAAAGGAAGAGAGTTCAGGTGTATGGATACAAAGCAAACCATGCTGCTGGGTCTCTGTGCCTGCAAAATGGAGCTGGCATGTTTCATTGAGCAGTGCAGATGAGACCTAGCTCAGCAAGGTCCAGAGGCTGAAGGGAGGCAGGGACACCAGGACAATGCTGTCATAGGGCTACAGCATCCAGCAGGCACTTTGCCTGTCTGCAAATGGAACTCAGGTAGCTGATTGAGAGCAGAAATATAACAAATCCTCATGCCATGGCCTGTCATTGAGGCCAAGGTCAACCGTACAGCAATCAGATTGTATTATCAAGATATAAATTATAAATCCCTTGGAAGGAAGGGATAGGTCCTTGCCTGCCTCCAGAGCGAGGTGGCACAGAGAAAGGAAACAACAGTAGCAGTCCAGAGGGTCCAGGCAAAGAGAGGTTTATTGGGAAATACACAAAACTTTTATAAGTTCTCTAGGGGAAGGTGCCAGATCTGGGACTGGATTGGGTAAAAACTCAGGAAGGGGAAGGATCTTAGGTACTCCAGCTAGCCAGTAGGAGAAATGGAGGGTAACCAATAGAAAACCAGGGATTGGGGGTAGACAGGGGCAGTAACTAGTGGAATTGGGACAGGGGCGGGGCTGGTTGCAGCCCTGGCCATTTTGCTCCTGCCAGGAGGCATAGGGAATCCCAAACATGGGGGTTCCCAGCTTGGACTGGCAAGGCAAGCCCAGATATGTTTCCGTTGGCTCCTACTGTGGCAGTGCAGAGAGGGGAGGGGGTCTGGGAGCTTTCCCATTCCTGCGGTTCCCTGTGCAGGGAGGCTGCTGTGATGTCCCAGTCCCAGGAGCCCCCCAAGGGAGTGGAGGCTGTTGCCCAGCCTGGGAAGAAACAATAACATGCTCAGTAAGCAGGTTCAATGACTCATTTGGGGAACAAAAGGCCTCTGGGAGACACAAAGGAGACAGGGATGGGTAGATAGAATATAAGGCAAGGTGTGGTGTAACAGCCCTGCAGGGAAGCTGTACAAAAGGTGAAAAGGTGAAAAGGTGATACAGAGACTTTGCAATTAAAAAAAAAAACAAACTATTACAAGTAAAATTACAATTTTAAAATTTCAGCAACAAGTCTGTTCAGGGTGTGTTGTGGTTTCAGCCAGGTGGGGCCTAAATTTGGGTTTTAAAGTTTGGACTAGGCCTGAAAATTGTCAGGTGAC
>JAWWEV010000083.1:132029353-132047285 GCA_035583235.1 Hafferia zeledoni | reverse complement strand
ATGTATGTTTAGACGCGTAAGCAACTCTTGAAAATGTATAAATACTGAGTTAAAAATGAGAATCTTTGGAATCCTGATTTGGGACGATAGTCCTCAGGTTCCCTGGGCCCAAATAAAGCACCGCATAAACAGACATTCTGTCGGTTTGTGTTTTCGTTACGGGCAACATAACTGCTCTGATGCCTCAGGCATTTGGCAGATGATAACTAAGGCTTCTAAAAGTCCAGGTTAGATCTGAGAGTAAACAGTTTTTGAGTACAAACTCCAAAACACAGTTTGGAATTTAGTATGGAATCAGAATATGGGGTGAGAAACTCTTAGATTAAGAAAATATTTGTGTCATTTTCAGTATGTAAGAAGGCACTTCAAATGTCATCAAGCTTCTTAACTAAGGTTCTTCCCACACAGCCGGACTCCTATGCAGTATGCTGGTCCCTGGGAGATGGCGCCTGATATAAATGGCCCTTATCTTCAGGGATATCTCTGCCAGTATTCAGGAATGTTGCTGCTAAAGTACTAATTAACCAGAAACAAAATGTTGGGATCAAAATGGATATCAATAAAATATCTGTTACCGATTATTTCACATTGTTACTTCATCCCTCAGTCTTCCCTAAATCTCTTTTAATTTTCATCAAGGGGATAATAATTTTGGCTTCTGTTGGCATTCAAATTAGGTTGACATGCACCGGCAACTGTAGTACTGGCCTTGTCTTCATGTGTCAGATGCACTATCAGCATAGCAGGACCTACTGGTTGAGTTCTGGCATAGCAAGTGTTGGTGTTTTGCCTTGTTTTCATTTCAGTGAATGGTGTCACCTAGAGTTGGATTTAATGATCTTTGTGTGTCCCTTCCAACTTAGAATATTCTGTAACATAAATATCATCTTTAAAACACTGATCATTCCCTTAGAAAAACTATAGCTAGACAGAAGGATTTTGACTAACAGCTCTTACAGTAGCCCTGCTAACAGCTGCCCAGAGAAATCATACATTATTTCAAGTTAGAAGAGATCCATAAGGAGCATTGCATCCAACTCCCTGGTTCTTGCAGGACTACCTAAACCTAAACCACATGACTAAGAGCATCATCCAGATACTCCTTGAACTTTGACAAGCTTGGTGCCATGACCACTTCCCTGGGGAGCCTGCTCTAATGACTGACCACCCTCTGGGTGAAAGACCTTTCCCCAGTGGTCATCCTGAAACTCCACCAATGCAGCTCCATTCCATTTTCCTCATGTCCTATCACTGGTCACCAAAGAGGAGATCAGCACCTCCCCCTCCTCTGTGAGGAGGCTTTAAACTGTGATGGGATCACACCTTATCCTTCTCTTCTTCAAGCTGAACAAGTCAAGTGATCTCAGCCACTGCTTGTGAGTCTTGACCTTGAAAAAGTCTACCTGCTCCAACCTGCAGTGCCAAACCTGCTCCAAGGTATCCTAAGGCGTCCTGTCCATAAAATTAATGGCATCCAGTATGCCGCGAGAAAAGGGGCAGAAATCCAAAGATTTCTTGTCCCATTTGTATTGATGCCTTAAAAGTCTGTAAAAAAGACTCCAAGCCAAATTTTAGTAGGAGATAAGATAAAGGGTAGTGACTTTAATGAGCACCCAAGCTCATTCAGGAATACTTTGATGCGCACGTGCACAAGCTTTAATTTCCATAGCTTTTATAATATGATCCATCCAATCATCACTTTACACTTTTCCAGTTCCACCTTTCTCCTGCCCCAGTCCTCCCCTGGTTGCACCCCCCAGGAATTGGGTCTCGGGTCGGTGAGATCCCTCTTCATCAGCCGCTTTCTTCCTTGGCCTCCTGGAGTTCTTCCAATGTTCTTTATCTGGGTCACTCTGCCCTGTGTTTATGTCTTCTTCTGAAACCCTTCAATGCTGTACCTTGAACAAGAGACTAAACAGCTAAGGAATTTTAGCTCCCTGTTCTGGGACAAGGGGTAGCGATAGAAAGACATTAAACTTAAGCTGCTAGAAATATTAATCCACTAAAAAAAAATCTACTTTGCTACAGCTACTGTGTTCCTAAAATCTATAAAATGTGAAAACAAAAAATCAAAAGTCCTTCCTGCATCAGTATTAATATATTTTTATTGGCTCTAAGTGTCACTAGAATATCAAAGCCTTTTAAAGCCCAAAACAGTCTGTCCGCATCTCACCTAAAGAGACCCTTCGCTAGACAGATTCACTGTGATGGACAGAACTTTTGATACCCTGATAGGGGGTGGCACTTAATAGCAAGGGACAATCTTCTCCATACAGTTCTACAAATTATGAGGCTGCCAGCACCAGAAACAAGCTGGACTAGCTCTAGCAGTTCCTGAAATAAATCGTGTTAATACTAGTATGTGACAATTACTGCAGAGTTTGTGTCACTGGGGATGATCTTGAACTGCATGATTGCACTTAACTAATAACAAAATCCCCCAAACCAGAAGCATGCTCCACAAAACAGCACAACAACCTAAGCCTCAATACAAATCTCAAGCAAATCCCCCGACAGACCAATTTACAGACTAGGACAAAATCTAAACGTACTTATTAACACAAAGCAAAAAGAACAAATATAGCCACTTCCCAGTAACACACATGTTAACTCACTAACATAAGGAACTGCACACCTTAAAGCAAACCACAAACAATGTGTCAGCAATAAAGTACAGTGTAGGATAACAAAAAAAAAAAGAATATAAAGTAAGATATAAACTCAGTAAGTTACAAGTTGTAAGGCAAGGTAAAATTAGTTTCAAAATAGCAAAGTACAATTAGTAAAAAGGTGAAAGATAGTAATCTATAAGGTATAAGGCATAGAAAAGCAGAGTAAATGGTTGCTCACCCCTGCAGTGTCTGACGGACTGGGAGGAGACAGGGCAGCTCATCAATTACCCCCGCAGAGATGATGGAACTTCTCCCCCAGTTTTTCCTCATGTCTGATCTCTTTTTATGCCTTTTTTTTTCTTAGGCAGTTTGAGTGACTATAGTCAATTATAATTTTTAGGGTGATAGACAGATGGCATAGGCCTAAGGATCAGATCCCTGATTCCTGTAGGATGTTGCGAAGAAAGGCCATGCTGTTTCCATAACACTCCATTCTTCATCAATCCTATCAGGCTGTTGCTGGGAATTCTCCTTTGTTGAGGATTTTCAGGAAGCCACTGTGCTCTCTTTGTCCCTTCTAGTGTAACCCATTATCATCTGACAATGGTTTCTGGAAATGCCCCCCTCCAGGTGTCGCGAGACGTTTCCTGTAACCACACAGGACAGCCATCATGGCCTTGAATTGGTCTATCACCCTACAGAGTGCCACTCATCCAATCCGTCTTCATGCAAACATTAGTTCAGTAATATGCACATTTTGGATGGCACTTAATAAACTGTACTTGATTGCAGGAACAGTCACAGAGGAAGGCATTTATGACAAACTTTTCCTTAGTCCTGTGCTCTGCACTCTCTGTAGATCTAGGATGCTCTTTCCTTTCTGTGTGATCTCATGTCAAATATATTTTGGGGCATCAATGCCCTGTGGTTTAATTGGTATGGCTGCTTCTCTTTCTCCCTGGGGCTGGGCTGAAGAGTGACCTGACATGGCAGTGTGTCAGATCTGGAAAATTAATTCCCAGCCATTTCCTCCTTCATCAGTCATCAGCTGCCTGCTGCCCTCAGACCAGATAATTATACAGGCAGTTCAGATTGGTCTTGCTACTGAAGGCCCATGAAATCCTTGTTCTTATTTCTGACTTCTAAGGCTGGATCCAATTCTATTAAGCACAGCTGCTGTGAAGTTAGGCATACAACACAACTCAATCATCACTTTCTGCTTTTGTGGCCAATAGAGAGAGAGGAACAGAATCTGATCTCTCCAGTGTGACTCATTCCATCCTAAACAAGACATCTAAAATAGGCAGGTATTGACCCAGAAGTTAATTTATCTTTGGCATTAGTAGCATATAGCAGGGTTTGGTGGTTTGTTATTTGTTTGGGTTTTTTTTGTTTCGGTTTGGTTTTTGTTTGTTTTTCCAGCTAAAGCTAGCTCCCATAAACCTGTCCTAAAGATGGATATTTCTTTGCAGGGCAAATGTACATCTTCTTTATTGCTTTGTTGCTTGCTCCTGGTAAAGGGTTTCTGTAAATGCTTACCAAGCAAGGGACAGAGAGGATAGCCACAGTTGGAAGGTGGTTATGAGATCTACAGCTCTGGTGTCTGCTCTTTGCTGCTTGGGTGTCAGGGAGAAGAGAATTGCACAGAGGAAATAAGTACAAACTCTTCTAGACTGTATCATAGCATTATCTAACTTTGTGAGGAAGCTGTGAAATCTAGGCTTTGTTAACTTTTATGCCATAATAAACTTCTATATAAACACTGTTACATATTAATTATACAGCTGTGAACAGCTATTTGATATTAGTGGGGAAACTATGAGAATGCACCAGTGTGCTGGTTAGGACGTGCTGGCACCAAGCTCACCCTCATCATGGCAGGAGTATCTTGCTACTTAAGATTTGAAGACCTGCAGTAAAGGCATGAAAGCAGAGGAGCCACACAATTAGGGTGACACAGTGTTTTAATGCATTTTTTTATTGCCATAAACACTTCTCAGAATAACAGCATGAATCAATTATCTGAGCCAACATTTAGTAGTCATAAGTAAATTAAAATGGCCTAAGCTTGTTTGGTTTGAAATTAGGAGAAGGTAGACAAGAAAAAATTGGTGAGAGGAAACAGCAAGCAATCTTGAGAAACTATCTCAGAGAAGAATAAGACTCTTTACAAAAGTAGAATGTTGTGGGGTTTTTGTCCTGGAAAGTTCTATCAGCATGCCTTTTCAAGTATTTGCTGAGTGTAATTGTGTATATTTCTAAAGAGTGCCAAAGGCAGACCAGGTCTCATGTTCACATGTGGGAGGAGGCGGGTTTGCCTCACATGCCTGTGCAGCCCAGCTCCTATCTGGGTATCTGCCTGCCTTGGCACCCTTGCAAAAGCAATGCCAGTGTCAACAGAAGAGTGAATATGTGATATAAGTAGCTTAATGGACCAGAAATCTGGGTCTGCTCCCCCAGCATCCCACTTTCAGATGCAGTACAACAAATGGATTTCCCATCTTCAGGGTTACCATCAGTGCTCTGCCGAAAATACACTTGCTTTTTTGGTACTGCAGTGCTTATCTTTTGCCTCATACCTGTAAACAAATACACATATTTTGCTGTGCAAACTGCCAACCAGCCTCTCCGTCTTCAGTAAATTTCCAAGGCATAGGTATTTGATTTAGTGAAGTGCTCATGTTTTGCCCAGTCACCACTGCCTGCACCGAGGGGTCAGGTAGAGATAAAAGTCTCCACTCCCTCCATCTCCACTCACCCCTGACATAGCTGTAGAGGTGTTGGACCACTGCCTGCTCCCTGCTGCAGAGGTTGCATGAACCCCTGCAGCCACCGCTGTCAGATGAGCACTCTGTCCTCATTTGTACCCTGCTCATGAAAAAAAAAGGCAGCTAATATTAGGTGGTATTCAGAGGCAGGGTGGAAGCCTGCAAATGGATATGCTGGAAGTCTAACTGGATGGCGCAGCCACTCCAGACCAGATGGTGGGAGCACTTCACAGTCTCAGCACATTTAGTGTGCTGGTTATATCAGAGTTGGAGCACGTCCTCACAGCCAGGGTTGGCACTTGGAGCCAGCTTCATCCTGGGAGATGCGTGCTCTGTTGGCATGTGAGAGTTGGAGGGCAGCTGGAGTGCAGAGCCTGATGCTTGGCTGGGGACAGACAGACACAGCCTCCTGCTGCTCCCCAAGCCTGGCAGTGATCGTGGTATCTTAAAAATGGCATTTCACCTGCAGTCCCACTGAGAGGAGAAAAGTCTGCTTGTTCTTCAGCTGCATGAGCTGCTTTGCCACCAGCTCCACTGAAGGATGCTGCCCACCTTGCAGAAAAGCAACAACCACACACAGATTCTGTAAAGAAAATGTTTTATTTAAAGTGTTAAATACCATCACCAGAATGAGTTTGATTTACATTAGTTGGTGTTCATGACAGGCCTAATCTGCCCTTTTTTTTTTTCCCCAACTGTAATTCCTTTTAACTTTTTAAAACGTACTATGTACAAGACAGCAGTGATCACTGGAACAGTGCTATTTACATGACTAAACCATAGGTAGAGTTGCAGACGTGTGAAAATTAAAAAAAAATACATTAATTTTTTAAAAATAAATATCGCATAATGACAAGTATGTACAAACCTTCCATGCGTCATGTCCTTGATTTTAAAATTTGAAATAATTTATATAGGAGTATGCATACAAGAATGTGTGAGCACATCTCACAGTGTCAGGAAAATGGTTATGTATTTTTGTTAATATCCTAGGGGATATTGTAGACTGCATGTTAATAGTATTTATTTGCTGCTGGTAGACAGGTGTCTAAATTATTTTAATAAATATAATTTTACCGGTCTGTCTATTAACTTAACAATAATCCATTATATAAACTCTGCAGACAAGACACAATCTCGATTTCTATGATATTGCACAAAGTAAAAGGCATTATATGTGATACTGTTATTACTTTTGCCCTCTTATGAGGCATATACAATTTGTTAATGGGCAACTTCAATAGATTTTCAAATAAAATTAGAATAATTCCGTGTGGCCTTAAAGGTAAATGCAATGTATATTTCAAAGATTATTGCCAGGTTTCAATATTAAACCTTAAGTAGATATTAAAGGCATACAAAGACCCAGAAAAAAAAAAAGTATATTCCTTTAAATAACATAATTTATGAGAAGCTTGAACTTGCAGCACCACCCAACGGTAGTTACTGTATGCTACAAAAAACAGGTTTTTGAAGAGGCATTAACTGCAGCAGTTCTGGTAATGGTGTCAAATAGCTGTCAGAGTGGTACTGATAAGCTTTCTTTAAGGCTATTTTACGAACCAAAGACTGTTACTTTCCAGACTGATATTACCTAATTATGTCTTTTGCAACGCAAATGTAATTTATGAAAATGAACTTTACAGCAGAACTGTATGGATTAGAAACCTTTGTTGCTTTTGTAATCTCAAAAATGTAGCAATTTGGTTTAGTGCAAATAAAAGTGCTTAAATTTATTTCCTAAAAATCAACCAGGTACTTAATTTCTCCTCTATCCAAAAACCTTCAAGAAATGATAGTTCAGTCTTCAAATGAAAGATGCTGGTGCTGAAAACAAATTTATTTAAGACATCTTACAATGGCCACATGATTCCAGTATTTTGCTGGAGAATTCAATTTGAAGGTGAGAAAAAAAATGAAAATAAGTTACCATGCACTGTACAATAAATTGCAAAAAGTTCAAATATTTCTTTATCAAATACATGCTGAATTACATTAATGTACTCCCAAGCCATGTTGCAAAATCCTTTTCAACATGCTTGAAAAAAAGTAAGTTCTTAAACAATATTTTTCTCAAATAATTCAGAAATGCAGAACAATCTGCAACCCTGAACCAAATACGGGGCATAAGAGAGTAATAAGTCAAAAGGTAGCCATTTTAGAATATGTTGATCATCCTGGGAGGTAGAGGGGAAAAAGAGCAAAAGGAAGAAGGGAGACTGGAAGGAGAGATAGAGAAAGAAGGAGGTAAAAGAAGTGTACAATTTGCACATTATGTTGAACTTTACAAGGCTTGTACCTTTTACATTTAAATAAATTTAATATATTACACTTATTTCTTGTCACATAAACAGAATTTTAAATATTTGCTAGAAATTATTTTTTATTTTTAATATAAGTCTGCAAAAATACAGACCATGACTGGTTTAAAGAATGATAAACGTGGTGTGTCTTTGTATCACCCTGTTGCATTCTCTTCCCTTTAAAACCATGCACTAGTGAAATTTATTTTTAAAAATAATATAAACTGTTGAAAATGGCTGATTTATTCTTTTTTTTTTTTTTTTTTTTGCAGGTTGCAGCCCCAAGAAAATAATTTAAGTGTTCAGCTAAATCTGTGTCCATGCAAAAAAGTTTCTTAATTTCATACAGTACAGTATATCCACAGAACTTTATATTTCAGAGAGTCCATCATGTCTGGGGTTTCACTGTGTGAAGAGCTGGAGGTATGAAGCCCGCCACTTTAAGTCTTGAACCTTTTCAATATGAAGATTTTTCAGATCTCAAGCAACTGCTGGAAGCGCCAATTGACTTTTCCAGCATCCTTACGTTCTTCTTTCCTTCCAATGTCTGCTATTCCACTGACTTGGAATGTGGCTTCATGGGAGGGTAACTCCATTTCTGTGGCATAACCAAGCTTTAGGAGGGGAGGGCAGATAAATAAAGAAATGGGAGCAACAGAACAGATATGCTATTGAAAAGGACTTTTGTTGCATGAAACAGATTGATTCTTTTAGTTTAGTCCATGGCTTCAGATTGGACCAAAACTGAGTCCCTGAACTCTAAACCTATCAGTTCTTCATGATTTCAGTCCATCACCTGAGGGCCTTCTGTAGGGCACAATGTGTGCAACTTCCTTGAGAACACAGGATCGCGTTGCAGCCCTAGAAACAGGCTCAGAAGACACAACATTAAGCATGCAGTGTTACCAGGGTTTGCGACCTGTAATTGTATTTTTTTGTAACGCTGGTTGCTATGACAACAGTTTCACAGCTGCTATGAGCGAGCATACGAAGGTCCTGTTGAACTTTCAAGAGATGATTGGGAAGCTCTTCTAGTGAGAGGAGCTAAAGTTGGGTCTACTAGGGAAGAAGGAGGAAAAAGTTTGAACCACCCAATCACCATGTTGGACAGGTCCAGTTCATCTAAAAGTATCTGTGCCACTCCCATAAAGGATTTATGATCCATACGTCCATAGTCTCCCCAAACAATTATCTGTTAGGAAAAGAAACACAAGAAAATAGAAAAATTTCAGCAAAAATTATGAAAGCTTCAATCTGATTTGTCAAATGTCTCTGTTTATTTAATTACAGTAAGGACAGAAATGTCATATTAGTGTATACTAATCATGATGTAGGGACAGAAATGATCTGGGCAGTAACAGAGCAGTTATCCATGATACTGGAGAAAACTCAGTGAGAGGAGCTCATACATATAGCAGAAGCAAAATAATCTACAACTAACTTCTGCTCACTACTTTCTACTAGCAAAAAAAGTTATTACTGTTGTATTTCTCTGCTCAACAAGTATCTAAAATATCAGAATTTAGTGCCAAATGAAGCATGACAGGAAGTTTGAAACTCCTTCAGTGAAAACTGTACAAGTGATATTTTCAGGTTCAGGTGAACAGTGATGCAAATTACCTGTAAAACTTTTCCTTGAGGACTTTCTTCAAATGATAGAAGTTGCTGATAAAGTGGTTCCAGAGTTTTTCTTGCTACCTTTGTCTTCTTTTTGGCTATGCAGACTCCATTTTCTAATAGATACACCTTTACATATGGTGCTTAGAAGAAAGAACATAAAGAACAGTAAGTAAAGAAGTCCAGACTTTTTGCATAACAGATGCACTTTCTATCACCATATAAAAATCTGCCTTTAATGGATATATAACTTACATGAACAAATTTCCACAAGCAATTTTAACAATTATTCCCATGCAAAGCATATACTATTCTTCTTGGTACATTCTTTTCTTGACTTCTTTTTATATGTCTCTTTTGCCATGAAACAATTCAGATTTTGACCTGAAAAAATCAGGTATTCCTATATAGAGTGTCCCTGTACTGTACAAAATGCAAAATAGGCCTATTAAGTAAATAAATGACTTGCAATGACTTTGGTGAGATTTGGATCAATGCTCCAAATTGTTAATAATTTCAAATTATCTACAAGGTGACAATCAGTGAGGAAAAGACAGTGACACAATTTCTATTTTGGCAGAAGAGCTTGCTAAAAATATAATTATTTTGTCCTTTTCACAGAGTGTTATAGGACATGAGATTATAAAATAAGGAGTAAGTATCAAATACTGGTCTACTTTTTGAGTAGGTACCTATTCCACATCTCTTGATTCCCTCTTCATTCCTAAGATTCCTATATAAAATCTTCAGTATATACTTTTCCTTCTACCCCGTAATAAAGCATGCATTTGCTATCACTAAAATAAATCACTGTCCTCTGGTAGCCTGATTTTTAATTTCCTTCTGAAGTAGGGTTGATTTTTTGTATATCATTTCAATATGTTATGCATTTCAGCACACAACTTTGTAATGAGATGTGAATTTCTTAAGAGTTTATCAACTTCAACAGAAAAGTCATGGATTTTTTGCTGGAACTCTATTCTTAGAATCATAGAATCACAGAATGTACTGAGTTGGAAGGCACCCATCAAGATCAGCAAGTCCAACTCCTGTCCCTGCACTAAGATTGTTCCAAAGATTTTTCTTCCTCACCTGGCAGTGTCTTTGAACCTGGTTTTACAACAAGGCCACGGGCTCGGATTATTTCTACTTCCAGTTGTCCTTTCTTGTCCATCATTCCCACCTGAATATCTCCTAGATAACAAAAAGAAATCCTGGCATTGTAATTCAGAAACACTTAAATATATGAAATGTCATGAGAATTTCTAGGATGAATATGTGGTGACTTGCATCATCTGCTTTCCATCGGTAACTATGATCTGAATTTTAACAGTACTAGACAGTTTAATACTTACCCTCTTCACTGCTGTTTATGTTAGTAAGCAATTTAAAAACCCTGCAACAACATCTTGACTCCCATTTCCCATGCCCCTATTACTTCAAATTAATTTATCTTTCTTAAGAATTTCATATTAAAAAAAGGCAGCAAGGGAATTAGTACAAAGCAGTTCTGCTTGAAATCTCTTCACCATGCCTCCAGTTTAAGGCAAGTACAAAAAAATAACTTGCGAATATAAAAAAGTCTGTAAACACAAGAATAACAAATACTTTGCACCTGAATTACCAGTTTTATACAACATTATCAAAGTGATTCAGAGAAAAGATTGGTCTCATTAGCCCCATTTTAAGGATAGAAAACTGAAGAAGAAGAGATAAAAGATTGTTTTTTTCAAAGCACCTTTCCACTTTAGCATGTCTTAATAAACATCCATGATTACTTTGGCTGAGGATATAGCTTTGGTCTTAACTGGGTTGTTCAAAACCACATGGGAAATTCATATTTACAGGGAATCTAAATAAATTCTATGTACTAATTACCAGAAAAAATAGATTATATAATATTTACAGGACATAAACACTTACCCATTGATGGTGTTGCCAAAGTCTGTCGTCCTACAAGCTGGCCAGGACCAAGTCCATCCAGAAAATCACTGAACTGGCTATCTGCAGCCAACCTTACACCAGGGAAAATCAAACTAGAAATAAAATTGAAAAAAAAAACCCACCAAAAATAAATACATTTGATTTTTTGTTGTTGTTTGTTTTTTCTTTACTAGATGTTTTGCATTTCATGTTTGTGGTTTTGGTACTACTGTTCACAAGGAACTTTAAAAACAATTACTGTAATTTTCAAAATTTTACAGTGTTCAACAAGCAGCAATTCAGTCTCCAGCATAAAAACAAACAAATGCACTAATCTTCAATACTTTCCCCATTAGTATTTTTCCATCCCACTTTCTCTTTCCAATATATTAATGAACACTGCTAATTATGGTAGTATTTGCGTGAGACCAGTTCAGTAAGATACTAATATACATCCTTATCACTGATTCAGTTACATGAAGGTAAATTTACTCACATTTCTCAGTCTCTGTGAACTCAATAGCTGAATATCAAATGCACACAGTGAAATGATGACATTAGACTGAATACTGGTTGCTATTTTTTAAAATCACCTTTTAAAATCATCATTTATTCTAAACATTTTGTTAAAAGTGTTTTTGAGAATGCCACCTATTCAATAATGGAACTGAAATCCATTGTGGCAAATGACCAAAGTAACTTAGAATTCAAATTCTTACCATAAATTATCTGTGACCCATGGCAAAGCAACAAGAACTAATGAGACTAGTAATGACCAACCATAAAGAAATGTCCCTAAGTGCATATAGTGCATCATCTTGGATGTGTAAGATATATTGTGCAGCACAGATATATCACCCAGTGCTGTGAATACCACTAATAAATCAAGCCACAGTAAGACTTTTCTGGGAAATGTCTCAGATACACCACTCAGAAGTCTCTACCTTGGGCTCTTATGAAAACCATGATAAATGACAGACTCATACTTCTGCCCAGATAATTTCTTCAGGATTAAAGTGGCAGGATCTTTGAGAAACTCTGGAGCCCAGTGAATGATACCTGGAAGTGCTCTGGAAATGCTTTGCTCCACAAAGCACTAACATATGTGAGAAGTTTTTGGAAGAGAACTTCTCCATATCTGTGTTTTACCTGGTGTACTGCACCTGCTCCCCCTCAGGACACATCTCATGTTTGTTCATGCTCCAACCCTCCAGGAGCCTTTCTCATGGCACAGCAGAAAGGATCCTCATTCTTCCTGCACTGACACTGGGAGACTCTTTCTGTTACAGCAGAAGGCTTAGGCTTGGCCCATCAATGACACAAGTTTGTGAAGGGAATTCTGACTGAACAGGCCATACAGTGCTCTCTGTGCCTCTCTCTAACTACCAGTTTCATGCAGAAACATCAGGAAATCACAGTTGTAACTGCTGCTTACTTTCCCTCTGAGCTGTAGCTGTTCATGCTCCCATCAGTCGACTCCCGGCTAGCCTGCCGAGTCATCCAGTTCCTCATCTCCACGGCCAGCCCTGTCTCAGTGCTCCTCTGCACGGTACTCCGCAGCTTCTTGCCCCCTGCTTCTGTGGAGACAGGAGAGGAGCCCCCATCAGACAGTGCTGCTGCAGCTGGGCAGCACACCACTGCTCCATGTGGCAGAAACACTCAGAGCCAGAAACTAATGACCTGTACCAAGATTTCCATTTAAAAATTAACAATTTTTTAATAACAGGCAAGCAGCATCATAAATCTCTCTTACAGGTCCTCAGCCCTGTCACTGCCTGCTTTCCAAGGTCAGACAGCACATACACAAAGCAAGTCTGCCCACGGAGGTTAACCAGATTTAAACTCCATAGTCTAGCATGTTTAAAACATACTTTCTCTGGATGAATAAATCCCTCTTAGGAATTCAATTAAAATGTTACCATGATGTCAAAACCTGCAGAGAAATGTTCTAATTCAGATGAATTATTCGATTTAAAAACATTTGGTCATTATCTGCTAAATCAAGTTACAGATAGCCATTAGTGAAGACAGTGAACCACAAATCAAGAGCCCTTCCCATGCTTTCTTCTCTATTCACTAGCTCCTTTAAATGTATATTTAAAATGTACAGTATTGATTTTTATGCACAATATGAAACTTTATTACCACCTCCAAGAATAATGATTTTTCTATATGCTTGCATAGTTTAATTTTAGTTGTAAAAACAGCAATGTGACAAGACATCTGGGTAACAGACAAGGGAAAAATACTCAAACAATATAGTAGCATTTTAGTGTAGGAATTTTGATCAAGACCTCAGCTGGAAGATATACTGAAGGCAACACAAAAAAAATTAAAAATTAGTATGAAGGAAGGTTCAGTTTTTCTTTCATGAATAAGGCAGTCACTCCATGTCATTTCTGATTTTAAATGCTTTTCCTTGAAATGGGGCAAGGAATTCTGCATACCAATTTCTTTTATCTGCTCTATAAACCTCTGAGTTCAGCACAGTGATGTGTGATAAACAGATAAGGTTATAAAAGAGCAAGAATTCTAAATGTATGCTACACCAAACAGTAACAGAATTCTTAAATATTGATACAATGAGGGTAGAGTACTATCCAATATCCTAGGATATCTAGGGACTTAACTTCCTTCTGCACTTGTTTGTAGCATCTGCTACCCTTTACACCTTTGCTGGCTCATCATGTACCAGAGGTCAGAAGAATTTCTGTACCTGTGTGGTCGGTGAAGCTGTATGGATTGGAAAATGGAAATGAGCAAAGGGACAAGAACTCTGACATTCCACAGAGACTATGTGAGCACAGGGACTGGCTTAGAGTAAGAGGATCTGCGCCCTTGAACAGGGAATGGGAGAGACACATCAACTTCAATGTGTGCATTCAGTGCCACTGTACTATAGGCTGCAGCACAGGTTGAAGTCTCCCAGGCCCCTCAGTCAGGTGGAATATTAGGTCAGACAACGAACATGGGAAATTTAATGAAGTGGGAACAAAAATGTCATGAAAACCACTGGCTCCTTGTCAGGAAAGATTAATAACTCCACAATATTTAGCGGCAGTGAGACATTTCTATAGCAGTGTTATGACTGGTTCAACTCATATTGATTATTACAAGCCTTCTATATATTCCTTGACCGTAATCTTTAATCAGTATGTATAACAGAAGTAGTAATTTTTCTCCAGAATTTCAGCTACCCACATGAATGCAGTACCCAATAGAATGAAAAAACATATTTTTACTACATTAAAATTGCTTCTCAAAATGTCCATCCATACCTGATGCAATAAATACAAATAAAAAGTATACTAGCCTAATATGACATATGAAAAATGAAGGGCAGAAATCAACAATTTCCTTTCTATTGGGTTATACTGTTCCAAGTGCCTGCTGGTTTATTATTTATATTCAACTAATGAAAGCTGACTTCCAACACTGGCCCAGAGTTGTTCTAAAATACAAGCACTCATTTCAAAGAAATATTCCCACAAAACTGCCAGAAAAATATTGTGCTATAGTTTTGTAGAAAAGACACACTGCATCATACTTACACAAGCCCCATGCTTGTTATTGTATTGTTACAGGATATTACTCTTCCATTCTAAGAGCTCTTTTGATTACTAAGTATTCATTTTCATTCAGCCTTGTTGAATTATGGTCATTCTCAATTCATTCTTGAAAACACTAATTCTCTCAAGCCAATTCAACAGAACATCTACATCTTGCATGATTCTTCAATATCTTCAATACATATCTTTCAAAGATTTGAGGCGCTGGGAGAAATATATGTTTGATTATGTGATACATGAAGGGAGTATATAGTAACTTTTCCTAACTTCTAAGGCAGATTTTTTTCTAAGTTAGAATTCTAAGTCTGTATGCCTTCACTCTAGAAGAACATTCATAGAAAAAAAAAATCATTGCACATCAATTTACTGAGAAATCAAGGCAGAACGGGTGCAAGTGCCATTTAAGGCTTCATAGAGGCACATATATAGCTGTTCATAGCATCCCTCTAAACCTTATTTTTAAGTAGTTTTATTTTTCCACCTTCATTTCAATTGAAATAAGTGCTCTGGTTTACATGACAACAAGAGTACTTTGTTGTTAAGCATGCTGCTGACCTCCTACACCAAAAAGCATTTTACTCACAATTTCCTAAACTCTAATAAAGTACATTGAAAATTTTCTTCAAATTAGTATATGCTAACTGCCCTAGCAAGAAGAAATTGCTATCAAGTCCCCATCACAAAATATGGAATATATTATCTTCAAAACCCTAGTTCAGATTCCTGCAGCCATGTTTTAAGGATTGGAATAAATTACCAGAAATAATTGCTCTGGTATTTATGAAAGCACATTCATTCTTATGGTTAATCACACTGGTAATTTGACTAATATGGTTACTGCAAATAGACTCCACAGGCCACATTTTCTAAATTACACACAGAATTATTTGTTCCCACAACTTGGAGTGCAAATCACTTGCAAATTGGGAATGCAAAACTACTGATATGATCTTCAATAGCTGATGAGGACAAGTCAAAAACTGCAGTCACTGCAACACGTTACCTTTCATCATCTGGAATCTAGCCAGATGAAATCAGTCTCTGGTGGGGAGAGCGGGAGCTCTCAGCTTGCCTTCAGCAAGAGCTTCCTACAACTGCTCCCCAGCAGGCACAGAGCCCCGAGAGAGGACATGGCTGGCACAGGCCAAGGCAGGCTGGCTCTTGGGAGGACCTGTATGGAGTACAGAGCAGCTGTGGCTTCAGAAACACACTCAAGTGCTTGAGGAGGTCCTTGTCTGCTCTCCTCACCTCACCTCAGGCTGCATAAAAACTGCTCCAGTATTTTCATTTGAACTCAGGAATTAGATCCACAAAAAGAATAAGCTACCTTGAAGTGACTATTTTTCAAGAGTCAAACTCTTTACATATCTAGTTATCTGCTCTAGCCATATTAACACCAGGCTAGATAAAATCATTAGAGACAGTCTAACAACATTTGAACCTACCAAAAAATAAAGGTGGACAGAGTTAGGTCTCAAATTCCCTTGCAGCCCCTCAGTTCTCCTCAGCTCAGGTTTTGGCTGCATTGAACAAGGCATTTAGCTCCTGTTGAAACACTGGGAACCACCGTCAAGTTGTTTCTTTCTTTGTGTCACCCTCAGACCCCAAGCTGAAGACATGGATTAGGATCTACTATTTTAAAGGGGGATTTGGGAAACCCAGATTCCATTGTCAGTTCACTTTGAGCACACCTCACTGATTCTCAGAGGCCAATACTAACAACCAGCTTATGAGTGTTGTGTTACAGTCCTTCCAATTAAGGTTTTCCCAGTGTGTGCTGTCAGTATTTATGAAGCCCAAAGAGCTTCCTAAGACCAGGGACAAGAAAAAACTGTAACTAGGAGCTTCTTGTAAGGAAGAAGGGGAGACCCGTGTTCTAGTTCCTGCTACCATGAATATCTGAGCATAAAATACTGAAAAATTTTGACTAAGACAGGAATGGCCTGCCCATATAGGCCCAAAGCAGAGCTGCCTTCAGTAAGGAAGCTCTTCAGTATGGGAGCAACCAGGTTTGGAACGTATGAGTCAGTGTTTAGAGCCTCAGTTTGCTCTACGCATTTTCACATTTCTTGGGAGGCCTCACTAGTTTTTCATTTTCAATCAAGAAACCCTTCACTCTTGTCCTGTTGTGTTTCTTCCTCTCTCCTTCCTCTGGCCATAATAGAATCATGGTTAATTAAGATTAAGGTTAATTAAGACAGCATCTAAATAAAAGAAAGAGAGAACTGAATGAGACAATCAGCTACAAAACTGTCATTTGACCTGCTGGCCAAAGGCTGATACAGAACCTTTGGCACCCCATTATGATGAATTTCCATACACAGGATGCAGCCATCACCAATCTCAGTTGTTCCTGGCCAGGTTGCAGTATCCTTTGTCTGCATTCCATTTCCCTGTCATGCAAGGCTGGTTGTATTTTCAGTCTGAAAAAGACCCCCCATGGCTTGTTGTGGTCATGTGATGTGAAGCCAGTTCACCACACATGGCTTCCAAGCAATACTGTGGTTTAAGGCAGGCACCTGCACCTTATTCTCTGACATCTCTTAATGTATTTGAAGCTGTACTCTACCACTTTAATTTTATTGCTCTTCTGATGTCCATTCTCCAGTCATAACTGATCCTTCAGCAAATTGTTAAGAGCATCAGACAACAGAAGCTTCTTTTGTCTGTGTGAGGCACCCATCACTTTAAGCTCTTCAACGCTTGAGTCCCAAAGGTTTTTAAAATGTTTTTACAAGATTGAAGTGTTAACAAAGAGCTGTTTTTCTACATATACAATAACTACTTAATGTTTCTAAAATTCTAGTATCTCTGATGCTATTATTCAGAATCCCATGCTACATATAAAAATATGTAAATAGCCATCTTGAACACCCTAGGACTTGTTTTCAATATCTGTGCTAAGTAACACTCCTGGAAAACCCGATTAAGTGTATACAGAACCACTGCACAGATGTTTGATGCTTGGCCATTCCCTTGACAAAGAATTTACTGTAACCGGGGGAGACGGGTTTATGGCCTGACGAGACGACTCCATGGGAGTTAGCAGCAACAGGTAACTTCATTCATACGCACAGAAACTCTTATACACTTTAAAACTGTATTCTTCCGCGGCTGTGCCACCTTGGCATTGACTATTG
>JAWWEV010000083.1:131977778-132018294 GCA_035583235.1 Hafferia zeledoni | reverse complement strand
GAAGGAAGGAAGGAAGGAAGGAAGGAAGGAAGGAAGGAAGGAAGGAATTCGGAAGGAAGGAATTCGGAAGGAAGGAAGGAAGGAAGGAAGGATCCCAAGATAATGGTAAAGGATATTTAGGGTTTGAGCTAACCAACTTTGCAGACAGAATGCCAATTTGAAGCCAACCAAAACTTTTCATGAAGTATGTAGAGTCACACCCCTGGAGTGTATTTCATTGAGTTGATGTTTGGAAAGGAATATTTGTGCCCAGATAATAATAAGAGATTACAAACAGCCAACTCCTACTGACATATTTTGCTGAGCAATGAGCAAAGTCAGAACTTTAGCACTCAGGGATGGAACCTATCATCACTTGATCTACAGGGAAACAGTGAGTCTTGACACCTATTTTTATGATGTGCACAATAATTTCATTTTTAGATAACTATAATCTAATAAAGAATGTTTCATGTGACACCATAGAAATTTACTTTAGAACATCATAAATCCTCTTTTCCTATGCACTAGCTATAAATCATGTACAGGGCAACTTATTTAGGCTCTGATATCTTTTAGATGTCACATTCAAGTCATATTCCAAAATGTCTGTTTAGTTGGTCATTTTATAAAAGTTCATGTTTCTCTGGTCACATGCCAAAGTTTGTCACCCTCCAACATATCTGTGTCTTTTTACTGATTAACAAGAAGGTGAGATGCCAAGACAGACAGACACCTCGTATGCCACAGTCAAGCCCATGGGCAGGCCATGATGGCAGAGACCTGCTGAGCAACTCCAGCCTCAGATGGAGGTAGTGGTTAGTCTGCAGTACCTCCAGCACTTCCTCTAAAATCACCCTTTGCAGTTGTATCAGTGCTACATCCCATAAAGTATATTCAAGTTGCAGAGTGAACATTACTAAAATACTTTAAAGCAAACAACTCTAAAATAAATTGTAATGATAGTAATAATAATAAATGTCCAAGATACAAAATCATGTCATTGGCAGACTCCAATAAAGCATGTTGAAATAGTTGCTAACGATATCTTTACAAGACTTAGTGACTATAAATTATCTATAAACACTAAAGCAGACAAAATAACTTCCTTCAACATTTTTATCAGTGTAAGACATGGCAGGAAAGTAAATGTCCATGACTTGATTAAATTCTAATTCACAATTGTGTTTGGAAAGTTGGATTTAAAAATAAGTTAATGTTTATTATATTACCGATGAACCATTGATGATTTTCATAGAAACAGCTGAATAAAAACTGAAAAAAATAGACACCAAGGAATCAGAGAAAGGCAAAACAACAGCTGGGCAACTTGAAATCTTTACAAGATTATAGACAAACTATAGAATACATATTCAAAGAAGAGCAACTGATTTGTAACATCTGTTTCATCTACTTTGCCTCACACTTATAAATACTCATTTTTTAAGTACTCTCTTTGGAAGTATCCCATGTAGAAGAAGAAATACCTGCTTAGGAGCCAGGAGGCTTTCAAGCAGCCTGCTTGTTTTCCCTCCCAAACAGGAGAATAAGCATCTCTGCCACCTCCCCCTAAGCTCCGACCTCAGCAGAAACTGGAAGTCCTCCTGTGATACAGAGGGCTGAAGTGGGAATTTGGCTGCACCCACAGGTGTGGCTGTCCCACAGTGCCAGAGCCCCCCCATCTCTCAGCCCCTCAGCACTGAACAAGACCTGTCAGTCACAGCCATTATAACAAGTTGATGTTTTCACTAATATTCAAAGTATATAAAAAACTTGGTATTGTCATTGATAAAATCAGCCTCTACCAAGAAAATCTCTTTAAAATCTTCACAATCTGTAGTCAATTCCAAATTACCCCAAACAGAGTTGCAATACTAGGTATCTACTCAAAAAATCTGTGTCAAAACACGAAATCATGATCCCATCCAAGCTTCCTCCAAATGCTTATATACTAATTTTCCTTCTTTAAAATAAAGGTTTAAATGGAAAAATGAAAACAGATACAAGGAACTGAGATAAGAAAGTTATAAATTCTCAGGATTCTGGAATTTGGGGAAGCTGTCCGTGGTTTCTAGTGATTGCATCATACAGATAATCTATTGGTGGCAGTCTCAACACAAGCCTTGACTGTAGAAAATGAGTTTGTTACCCTGACATTGACAACACCTCCCAGTTGTTTTGCTGATTTTTTAAATTTTAACCTGTACTCTTGGATTTATGTCACCAGTTGGAAGTGAATCAAATTGCTGTTAAAAGAACTTCATCCAAGCTCCCATCTCAGTGCTAAATATTAAGATAAGCAAGAGACTCCCAAGTATATTTCTTTAACATTTTCTGATAGTTTGCTGAAAGAACAGTGTGTTGTAGGAATCCAGGTCAAACAGAACAAGGTCAAACATCTGTTATAAATGTCCTAAGGAAATTTTATTTGTAGGGTTGGAAATTCTATTTGTAGGGTTGGTGGCTCATTAACAAACTAGGAAAGCAGTTGCTTACTAGTTGTATTCCCTGAAAATTACTAAAAGATGTCATGTAACATGAATTTGTGGCACTGGATCTTCTGTGTCAACCTACTCTAAATACAGCCAGACAATAATAGGATTCTGAATTTAATAAATTTATCTGTTTCTTTTCATATAGATATACCATGTGTGGTTTTAAAAAATAATATGGAAATTATTATATTCCCCATGTTTTTCCATGTTTAGGCTGTAACTGGGTGTGTTTCAGCAAGCATGCTTCAAGTAAACACAAATTATTAGACTTGAAATGAGGTTACTTTGGAAATACTGAAATAATGATCTGATGATTCCTTCAAGAAAACATACCAATTTTTCAGGGGAAATTAAAAAAAAAAAAAAAAAAGGAGGAAAAAAATTTCTTTATTTCCTATTTCTAATTCTGTGTACTCAACTCAGAGGTCATAATTCCCTGGATTGAAGAATGCAAAACTATCTGTGGAAGTTTTTTATTATTATTGCCTATGTTATGGATTAATTCCTAAAGCCTGCTCCAGGTTTCAAACACCAGATAAAAGCACACATCGACACAAATGGGTTCTTAAGGCCTTGTGTCCATTTTGGAGAGGATTCTCCAGTGCAATCACTATGGAAAGGTGATCTAAAGTTTCTGAACACCATTTTTTAAACCTGTGATTAAAGAAAGTATTCTGGGAATGGGACTGGAAAGGAATTATTACCCTTTTCTTTACCACCTTTTCTAGTCTTCTGTCAAGCATTGTCCGCTGATTTCTTTTGTTTGCTACAGAAGGGATTTATTTTTTACATGGTTGTCTTCAGAAAAGACCATTCAGCTCCCAAGTTTTTTACACAGGTTAATTATCTTTAACTTGCACCACACCTATGAACTATGAGGCATAACTTATTACGAGTATAATTCAAACTCCTAATGACTTCCCACTTACAAGAAATCTTTGTGCAATTTGTCACGACAAGAAGAGCAAATTGCTTCCTTTTACAACGCAAAGGACAGTCCCCCACACCTCCCACTGAGGTGCAATACACACTGTGTTTTGTTTCACTGAGTTTTGGCCTCCTCATCCCCTCAGCCTGCACTAAGTAGAGACAGCCGTGTCAACAGAGAAGAAACACTTGATAAGGGCTCCAGAAAAAGATTTAACTGAATTGGCTCCCACTTCAAAAAATAACCCAGTTTGAAATCCCAGCTTTTATCTAATTCTAGGAAGATATAAAAGGAAAAATAAATACCAGTATTAGGCGGAGAAAATGTTATGTCTAACTAAGTTATTATTCAAGCAACTTTCTAGTAATTTTGTCCAGATTAAGTATCACTGTGATATATGATTGCTATTATTACTGAATTAAATTTTCTTTTCCTCTTTGTGAAGCTGAAACAATACACTGAAAAGATCATTAAAAGCATGGCCCATTCAGTGTAAAACAGGGTTTATGTATGAAACCTTGTAACGTAGTAATAAGCTGGCATTGCATGTAATTTGCTAAATGTTCAGACTGTGCTGGCTGTTCTCATTGCCTACAGACAGCAGCATGTGCCCACTCTAGCCAAGCACTTGGAAAGAACAGGTTCCAGAAAGCTACAAGGTCCTTCACAAAGGAATGGCTATTTTTACTGATTCCCATCATATAAAAAGTCACTGTTCTTTCCTTAGTATGTATTTGATCATGAGTAACATGGTCGAAGGATCATAGAAGGGTTTGGGTTCGAAGGCACTGTTAAAGGTCATCTAGCCCAATGCTGCTGTGATGAGCACTAGATCAGTTTGGTCAGAACCTCATCCAGCCTGACTTTGATGGGGCATCTATCAACTCTCTGGGCAACATATTCCAGAGTTTTACCACCCTTGTTATAAAAAATGTTTTCCTTATACATCTTCTAAACCAACCCTCTTTCAGTTTAAAACCATTATCCCTTGTTCTATCACAATAGGCCCTGCTAAATAGTTTGTCCCTGCCTTGTCATTAACTTTGTTTTAATCATGAGCTCCATCTCAGGACAGTAGCTCCCAATCCATGCCGCACTGACCTTCACTGGTCTCCTACTCTTCTTCAAGTTTCATGACATAACAATCGTTCCAACATAATTTCTATGTCCAGAAATTGGTTATAAGTTTTCTAAATTCCTCTTTATTTAAATCATACCGTTTGGATTTTCTGAGCATCCCCCACTTAGCAGTCACAGAGAACAAAGTTAAACTTTTCTGTCTGCTTACATGGTAACAGTAAATTTTTCCATTCTCCCAATTCTTTTGGCATTTTCTACTGTAAGGTCAACTCCACCCCAAGCATCAAGCTAGGTGCACAGTACAGGTTCCTACTAAAATAGCTTTGCTGACTGACACAGCTGTTTCAGGAGAATTCCCTAGTTATTAGTACAAGTGCGGTTATATCAGCAAAACAGGATTCTCCTAGAACTGCTTGTTTTGCATGCTCACAGTGAGACTCATTTGCTGGTACACAATTCCAGGATTCCTACACTGGAAAGGGGTTCCACTGTTCCACCATCTTAACAGTCTCTGCCTGTGAGGCTCTACCTGTAATCAATTCAGCCCTTGTGGAGAAAATTTCAAAGTCTTGCATATTTTCAGAGGATACAGATTTGAAGAGCTGAAAGAAAATGCTTTCCTTATGTCTCTTTCAATAACACAACAGATTTCAATTTCTGAAAATGAAATTGGGAAATTTTAACATAAAAATAATTTTAAAAGGTAGAAATGGAAACATTTTTTCTCCTTGGAAACACAGGATGCTTTCAGAGGCATAGAGATATCGGTTTTAACTTCTTAAGCAAAATGGTAGGATTTCTTGTCCTGCCATTGGCATTCTCTTATGTATCAACCCTTCTTCAATGAATATAAAGGAAATCTGTAAAAATAATTTTCTCTTTCACTTTAATGCTTATATTAGTCACATGTGAAATCTGTCTATTCTTATTGAATTAAAATATACTTAACTTTTCGCTCCAATGTTTACCATAAAACCCCAAAACCAAATTAATAATTTTTCTAAATAACAGAAGGAGTTGCTAATGGTCTAGCATGAAGCAATACAGTGTAGATCGCTCACAGGTAACTAAGAGGTGAGAATTGGAGCAGAGAGCCTATTCACTGTGACTGTCTCTATTTGGGTTAAAATAATTTCGCATCTTCGTGATCTCAAGGAAACCACAAGGTGTCTTAGAGCTTAGCAAAATATATTACTTCCTAATGCTTCATCAGGGTGAGAAACTAAGAACACAGAAATAAAAAGGTGGATGCTTTTTAAAGGAAAAAAGTGTTTTTGAGAAAAAAAACCACAAGAAAAACAAACAAACAAACAAACAAACAAACAAACAAGCTGTAAACCCCCCCAAATCCTAGTCCTAGGATTTCTGTTTCATTTGGGTTTGTGTTATGAATTCATACACAGAGGCTATCTGCTTTCTCCCTTTAGATCTTAATCCACCCTTTTTGCCTCTGAAAGTAACCTTTGTAATTCATCAGACCCATCAGCTTAGAAACAAGTTTCAGTTATTCATGTATATGCTCAAACCTTATTACTGCATCTGCCTGTGTACTCCACTGAAGTTTTCAAAATGTCTTAAACGAGGACAATGTAATTAGTTTCTGCAACTGTAACTTCATGAAACATGATTTGTTTCCCTTATAATTCCATCTTCAGTAGACACAGGACAAAACCAGTACAGAACTGCTGGCACTTGAGTGGCCTGTAGAGCACATGGCCCTGCCCTTCTATTGATGCAGCAGTCTGCTGATGTTACCTAAGAAGACATATTGCAGAAAAGCACCCTATGAACTCTATGCTGGTATTTTTCCAGACAAGAAAAAAGTACAAAAAAATTCCTGCCGAGATGAAATCTATTTAGCCCAAACAACATGAAAATGACAATTGGAAACAATAAGAAGGAAAGCAAGGTGAGTACCTGTCACACATTGTTCCCTGCACTCAAGGACTGTAATGCCTAGAGAATACAGTTTGCTGGGGACATTGCACTGCAATTCAGGTCTGGTTCAATATGTTTACCTTTTAAGAGTGATATGTTATCATCAAGTGGTGAAAGCTTTGGTGAGCCCAAATGTCAGCATTCTAAAAACACATTTGTCTTGCAAGTCAGTAAGGTAATTTTGAAATAACTTATAGAAGGTTAATATATATTAAGCTGATGCAATTTTGCAAAGTTCTGTGCCTATTAGGTTATCTTTTTTTCTTGAGACCAGAAGCTACATTTATTGAAAACACTATATCCCACAGTCCTGTGCGTTATTTCAGTGCAGAACAACCAAACAGGTTTGTTTTGTTTGGGTTTTTTTTTTTTTTTTTGCTATGCAAAGCCCTGCAGAGACGTGCCACAGCTATTGTAAGTCATGCTCTTTCAAACTGCCTGCACTAGGTAGTCTACAGGTAGCCACCTATCAACCAGCCTGGCCTCCACTTACATCCTTATGGTTATTGCTACGTGACAGATTGGAATCTCTGAATACTTGAAAGTGCCAGAATGTCAGTGGAAGCTATACTATTTTCACAAGGGCATAAATTTCTCTTCTTATGGGTGCAAACATATGGGATATGAATACTTTAAGTCTTAATAAGGATTTGACAAAGGCACCATATTTAGAGAAACCAATTCACAAATGAAACACCTTCCTTTTAATGGTCAACATTAAACTCACTGACTAGAATCTGAGTCAGTTGGTGGGCACTGGGATCCATCCAGAAATAACAATAAAAATATTCTCCAAGCAAAGTTTAAAAATATTTATATCTAGTGATGTTATGTTTATCTGACAAAATCACAAATTTCAGTTTTATTTTATAAGTTTTTAGGCTCTTTGCATTTCTGGCAGAGAAATCTGTGCTGTTGTCATTACACTACTCTCATTTCCATGGTGTTTGAGTCATAGCAGTCTCTTCAGCCATGATCACATAATCAGTGAATGCCAAAATGTCACTCCTGATGAAAAATAATTTTATTTCTCACTTTCATTTGTTTATATTCTGGTAATCCACAGCTATATCTATATGAGCACATACAATATCAAGATATGTTTGGATGCATGGGAATCACAGAACAGTTGGGGTTGGAAAAGACCTTAAAGATAGTCTAGTTCCAATACCCCTGCCATGGGCAAGGACACTTTTCACTAGACTAGGTTGCTCCAAGCCCCATCCTGGTCTTGAATGCTTCCAGGGATGGAGCATCCACAACTTCTCTGGGCAACCTGTGCCAGTGCCTCACCACTCTCTGAATAAAGAATGTCTTCCTAGGATCAAATCTAAACCTATCCTCTTTCAGTTTAAAGTCATTCCTCCTAGTCCTATCACTACATGCCTCTGTCTATAAAGTCCTTCTCCAGCTGTTATGTGGGCCCTCTTTGGGTACTGGAAGGCTGCTTTGAGGAACTAGATCATTTTACAGGTATGTTTTTAGAAGAGTCTCCAGCACAGTGTCATTTAAAGTTCTAGAGCACCTCCAATGATGTTGTGATTCAGGAGTTCAAATGGGCCAGGAATCACACACAAAGCCTGTTTTGGAGTCCAGGAGAGTATCACAGTGTGGATCTGGGTAACTGTGCCAGCTGGACTCAGTGCCAGAGAACAGCCCTGTGTGATTGAATGCTGCAATACAGAGAAACCTTCTCTCAGATATGACACTACTACAGATCTAAAACTGCCAGGTAAGACTTGGAATACAAGTATAAAATATGAAGTTATCATGCAAACAACTTATTTGGCTTCTGAGTCACTATGCTGCAAATAATATTTCATGTTTGAAAGCCAGTTAGCCATACTATCACTATTTCAATGAGTTTGAATGTGATTTGAAACACCATATGTGAAGCTTTAATGGATGTGTATAACCTGGAACTCTTAAAAACCTTTTGCTCACATAGAATTACATGTAAGGCCACACTGGACATCATTTCAAAATTTAGTATTTAAGGACTGAGAATAACAGACAGAGAGCAGTAAAATTCTATTGACTAGTATTCTATTACTACTATTACTGTTACTGTTACTACTAGCACTAGCTAATATAGATTACAGACCAGATATGCTGATACAAATTAGGCCCCATGCATGTGTTGGATTCTGCAGAATGGTGAATAACTTTAGCTCCATTGATCTTTAAGAAATAAATTTTACTTCTCCAGCAAATAAGGTGTCCCATCCAAGATGACCTAAATATATCATACTTTCCAAAGATCTCTCAGATATGTGGTGCAATATCTTTCAGGTATGGTTTAGCCTGTTACCTAAAATGTAAATGACTAAAAATGAAAGGGTGATAGATATATCATTGAAATCAACCTCAAGATAATTTTGTTCATCTGCAAAACCACCTATGAGCATAGGTCTGTGAATAATTTTCCTAGGGTTATATTTGCTATTTGTATTTCAAAACGTTTGTCCTTTAGCTTCAACTGGCTACTTTTTGTTGTCATATTTTATCAATATTTGTGTAATGATAATGCTAGAAGAGCAAGTAAGCTTGGACCTGAATATAGAAAACACTGTATGAACCCCTAGTTTGAATTTTTTGCTCAAAAGACTTTGCAATCTGAGCAGCACAGCAAATAAAAACCTCAAGCTGCAGAATAAAAAGAAATGGCACCAAATTTGCACTATACCCAGTAAGTCAGCTGCAAAAGCTTCCTGCCATCTGGTAATCTCCATCAGCATACAATATTTCAAATGTATTAGGAAATAACATCCTACCAATCTTTGCCTACATATATATATGTATATATATAAAGAGATGGTTTACATCAATTTCCTTTTTCCTAGTGTAAATTCAGACTGGCTTACTGAAGTGAGGACTATGATTTCCTCAGTGGAAGAGAAAGTGGAATGTGCGCCTCTTTCTTTATCTCCTTGTATTAGCTATTTTAAATAAAAAGCAGCACCAGTATAATTCTAATAAAGATCAGTCCATTTAACAGTATAAAAGCCAGTAATTCTATTCTTTTTCAAGGGTCACAGAATTCCCCATTGCTAGTGGTAAAGTGACTCATATATGTGCAAAGGTGTCTTTCTGGGTTAGAGAAGAAAAGAGCCTCTTACCTAAAAAGAAAGAAAAACCAAATCTGAATGGTTCATGCTGTGTGACATAATGTGTTTACTTACAC
Source organism: Hafferia zeledoni (assembly GCA_035583235.1). NCBI lineage: Eukaryota > Metazoa > Chordata > Aves > Passeriformes > Thamnophilidae > Hafferia > Hafferia zeledoni. Next base: position 132,008,690 of record JAWWEV010000083.1, on the reverse strand, counting down.
AGCACAATGGACCTGGTACTTTAGCCCCAACTTGGGCACTGGAAACTAAATCAGTGCTAGGTTTGGCCAGGCTAAATCGTTTTGAACATTATGTCACTTGTTTGCTGGAGTCAGCTCAGGTATTCGTGACTCTGCTACGCTGTGAGACAGTGAAATGCACCAAGAGTAATCTCCTTTCCCTCCTGCATATTAAAACTAGAAGCCTAGTTTTAGCCAGCTGTCTAGGCTCCCTCTGTAGTCAATGGATAAAAATTATAAAAAATCTGGTTGCAGTGCCAGAGTGCCAACTATGGCGAATGAATGAATTTCCAGTCCCAGAGGAGTTTAACAGCCAATGTTAACTGAAAATAGAAAACCTATGGACTCAACTAGGAACTATATAGAGCCGCAAAAATGACAGAACCAAACGTAGAAGATGACAGAATCCCAAAAGACTAATACTGCTGGTGACTGTCAACTATGTAAAAGAGGTTCTCAAACCTTTTTGGACTAGTAAAAGCACATCAAGTTTTGAACTTGGTACAACACACAGGTTCTTCTGACTTGCCCATGCAGAAGCCCAAGGGCCAATTTGCAAATAGATCAAATAGGCAGGTCACCTCCCAGCCCCCAGTCCAGACAGAGATGCCCAGCTATATTGTGACTGCTCCTCTGTAGTACACACTTGTGTGCCTGTCTATATGCAGATGCATATTTGTATTCATACCTACAAAAATGCTATATTGTATTTATTCACATCTACTTGTGTCTATATCATATTTCATACTGGAAAAAGTATAGGAGTTGATGATGGAGTGATAAAAACCATCAGGACAACAGTCCATCTGTTTGACACATCTCACAGACAATGTGTATTTGATTTGAAATATTCTCACATATAAATGATATAGTAAAAATACCCCCCAAATAATCAACATAACTAAGGGTTGTTGTCTTTTTTTAAAATATTTTTGTTAAGTCTTTCTCCATACATTTCAGCTGAATAGCACATAAGCTATTTTGCACCAGAGCTGAGAAACTTTTCCTCCCACTTTTGGAGGGATCTTTCAGGAACTCTGGGTTCTCAGAACCCTGAAAGTCAAGCCAATAATTCTTTGCTTATTTCTTACCCCACTACCCTGTTTCTTTTGTTTCAGAAACAAAATAAAACAGATACACATTTTGTTAATTAAAATTCCTTCTTTTTTTTTTTTTGGTATGAATACTGGCTATTGTTATTTTCTAAAAAAATCCTTTGTGGATTTAACAAATGTCAGACTTTCATCAGGATTCTGCACCAGCATTCTTGTTTAGAGAGCACTACAAAATTTAATTAGAATAGAAACGACCCACTAAGTTGAGCAAATGAGTTATTTGAATACATTTTTTTTACATCTGCCTATCATGTAGTGCTTCAAAGACAGTTGATTCTTCTAAATTTCATAATGTGGGCCTTTAGTTAATTTTTTAATAAAGTTTAGTTAATGAACTTCTAAATTTCTCTATATGCTACACTTGTTCAGTAGCACCATGTTTAATAATGTTAATATCTTAGTGTTTATTTTGTGGAATATCTTTAGATTCAGGGTCATTCAATACACAAATGAGTTCAGTTCTGTACGCATGAAAAGAGAGGAAAAATGTTCTCTAAGAATGAATGTGACAAATGAGCATAGCAGAACATTTTTTCCTCGTAAATATTTTGAGAATGTTTTAAATTTTAATTTAAACCTTATTTTACTCTGTGAAATGTGATATATAGCAGAAAGGTACAGACTGCACAGTTAAACTATTGATGCCAAAGTCTACTAAAGAAAAGGAGCCACATCCTCTCTTTGCTTATACCTGTGCAAATACCCCATGAACTCCTCTAGATTATCATTAAATTTGAGGTTTCATAGAAGTATGTCAGCTAAGCACAGAAATCAGTTGAGCTATGAACTTATTTGATTTAAAATCTTTTATAATTAAGCTAGGATCATGGTTAGAACATTGTTCTTAGGAGAAAGAGAAGTATTCTTAATCACAACTAAAGACAAAAAGCTTAAAAAATGTTAAGCTGTTTAACTGGGATAATGAAATTCAGCTTTGATATGAACTACTCCAACTTTTGCGAAGAGTCAACCAAAACTTACAACAGATCAAGTCTTCAGATTGAGGAGACAAGAGATGTTACTTTCAGGACCTGAATCTGCCACACTGGGTAAATCACACAAACTTCTGGTTTCCAACATCCACATAGTCTAATTATCAGACTGCTTTATTCAACTCCCAGAGTAGAGATAAATATGAACAAAACATTAGCAAATAAAAATGGCCATATCAGGAAAATATAAATGTCCAGTTGTTCACTATCCTCTCTGTCACCATGACAAATACCAATGCCTGAGAAATATATGTGAGAAAAAAATATAGAAAGGAACTCCTCGGTTTCACTCAGCACTGGTTGAGAGGATGTGTGAGTTAGAGGCTTTTGTGTTTAATTGCCATTGCTAGGTCAAACCCAACTCATTTGGTCTAATCTCTTTTTGAGCCAGTATATACATCAGGTCCATTCAGCATCCTACAGAATGGGTCCCTCAGTTGAAATTTGTACTGTGAGGAAGTACTTCTTGCTTCTTTGCCTGGTAATTGTCTGCAATGCCCTAGTTCTTGCATTGTGAGAACAGGGAATAAATCATTCTGTAGTCATCTTTTTCACAGTATCCCTGACTTCAAAGTCCTCAATCATCTCCTTCAGTCATTTTCTTTTTCTGAACTGAAAAAATTCTGTTCTATATTTTTCATCACCCTGCTTACATCTCTTCCTATGTGCTCTAGCTCTGTGTCCTTTCTGAGGCTGTGGGGCCACCAGAGGTATATACAACAGAATAATGATATTTTCTGTGCTGTTTTGTTGTATTATTTTCCTAACAATTGTAGCTTCGTATTTTGGTGGGAAAAAACCAAAACCAAACAGCATAGGAATTTGAGCTTGGAGTCAACATTAAACCACAATTTCAATTTGAGATGACTTAATAAGAAATAAACTTTCTTATTTTTTGAACAACTTCTAAGCTGTAAAGAGTGATGAAAATATTTCTCTTCTCTTTTGGAAAGCCTCAACACATAAAAATCTGTGTTCAGACAGTAACCAACTCTTCTTGAACTCAGGGACTTATGCCTCTTTTAGTATAAAGATTTTGACTCAGCTCCTATGCTGGCTTTTCCTTGCATCCAGTAGGACTGAAGTATGTCAGATAATCCCACTTCAAGTTCACATATAATTGACACAGACAGAAAATTATAAACTTAGGCCATTTGCCTTCCTAACTAGGGAAGTCTTTGAATATAGGTAAAATTTTGTGACAGGATTAAGCAAAATGATTGGCCAATATGCTGGCAAACAGGTAATGAGATCTCTGCAAGAGTCCTGGTGATAGTAATGAAAGTCTGCAGGGACATAGGGCCTCCTGAGCTGACATTTGCTAGATCTACACCTAAGGAAAAGGACAGGTGAATGAAAAGATGCTGTTCAGCCTGGAGGAGAGGAGACTGAGGGGACACCTCATCGCAGTTACAACTTCCTTGTGAGGGGTAGAGGAGGGACAGGCACTGATCTCTTCTCTGTGGTGGCCAATGACAGGACCTGAAGGAATGGCCAGGAGCTGTGTCAAGGAAAGTTTAGGCTGGATATTAGGAAAAGGTTCTTCACCCAGGGAGTGGTTAAGCCCTGGAACAGGCTCCCCAGGGCAGTGGTCACAGCACCAAGCCTGACAGAGTTCAAGAAGTGTTTGGACAATACTCTCAGTCATGTGGTTTGACTCTTGGGGATGGTCCTTTGCAGGGCTAAGGGTTAGACTCAATGATCCCTGTGGGTCCCTTCCAACTCAGCATATTTTGTGATTCTGTGATTTTTGACATAAGCAAGTACATTAACAGGCCAGCTGGAAGTCAAATAATTGGTTCAGTAGTTCTCCTTTTGAATTCAGTATGACTAAGGAGGGGATTTCTCAAAGCAGGAAAAAAAAAATTAAAACAGAAAAAGTTAGCTGTGGAAGGGAACTTCAGTAATCATATGAAAATTCTGAACATGGGGAAATTTGCAACAGAGAGAGGAATGTAGACTGAGGACACAGCCTGGGCAACTGCAGGAGATTATGCTGGGAGGGTTACCTCATGAGTTTTGAAGAGTTCCTGTTGAGTTCAGACCAGACTGAATTTATCCTTTTGGACTGTGTGAAACTAACAGAGAAATGTATCTATTTTCATTTCAGGGACCATAGAGGCTTTGGTTATATTCTGGGCTCCTAAACAGATGCCCAGATAACCCACATAACTGACATTATAGGAAATTTGACTCTGTTTTCAACTGACTAAATCATCAAGTACTGTGGTTATTTCCTGTCCTGCTGCTCTGAGCCCCTACTATATATTCCCCAAGGGGCAGGGAAGGAGGTCCTTCCAGCTGGTACCCTCTGACCAGATCTTCCTGCCAGCTGAAGTGCATTCTTGGGACAGACACCCAACAACTACACTGCAAAGCGTGACCTGTTGAGGTTCATAGTACTAAATAAAGTTTGTCTAAGAGATACTTCTTTAAAAAGCAGCTATTTTGAGAGGATTCTTTAGCCCCAATTTATATCATGTTAAGTTTGAATAAAAAATCTGACGGAGTATTTTGATTGGACAATGGAGGGGGTGTCAGTCCAGGACACACGGCAGGAAGAGGCTTCCTGGGTCATTGAGGCTGCAGGTCCCTTGTGGCAGGGCTTTGAAATCCATAAAGTTTGAAAAGGCTTAACATTTGCAGGTGGCCATACTAATATCTTTATTTTTCAGTCTCTCATCAAGGCACATTAGATGCTTTGGGTCACCTGCTCTACTTTCTTGTACTTCTACAGAAGTGACAAACAGGCACTAAGCCTCAAGATCTGTTTCTTTGCCACAATCTTGTAATAAGAATATCTGGATCCAACTGCAAAACAATCTCTTCAGTCATCAAGTTGTTGGAGAAAACAGTTAAATGCAGATTAATTGAGGTAAGAAATAATGCTGTGGATGCAAAATAATATTATCATCATAAGTGCTGAATCTGGGTAAATAGTCATGAAAATCAGGTTAACAGATTCTAAAAGAGCTTTGAAGTTTAATAGCAAGGAACACATCTGTTCTTCCTCGTGACTGAGATACTTTTAGTGACCTTTCCTTTAAAACTCTGCACTCTCAAGACTATGCATTTATTGTTTAGCATTGTATTAAATACTTCTGCAAAATAAACAGATAATGTATGTGCTCTGAACATCTAACTGATGAATTTGAGAGTGGAATGAAGATGCATTCCTGTTCCTTTTATGGTTCCGTGTCTGTACTGGAGATTTATTTTCAGAACAAATAGAAGTAACATTCTAATTATCCTTTTATGCTAACAGTTTTGGTATTGTATTAAAAATGTTTTGAAAGGAATACATGGCATTCACTTGCATAAATACTTGTGTTGTGAAATGGCTCCACTTTGCTTATGCCTGCTTCTATGCTTTTCCACCAGTATTGCTGCCAGTTATCACTTTTATGAACAAATTCAGTATTGCTTCACAAGGCAAAAGGAAACAGAGTAGGTCTGATCTACACTATTGAGATTGTATTAGGTAATTACCAGCTGAATAACTTGTTAATTTTCAGCATTTAATATGACCTGATGAAGTAAAATACAACAATGTTCCCAAAAGGCATCAAAACATCACCTGTTAATGGCTAGGATACAACTAAAAAGGAGGCTTTTTTTGGTATTATAAGACAAAAGAGGGTGCATAGATGTATGGAATGTAAGTGTACTGGCATAGGGTTAATGCTTATCAGAAGATATGAATGAAAGTTCAACATATATTCAGGAAGTGGGAAGAGCACCAAGTGTGCAGAAAACCACATTTCTTTCAAAGCAGCCAGGGAGCCAATAACATAACAGAGGTCCAGGTCAGGCAGAATAATTTTAGGCACTTAGTACTCTTTAGACACCAACCATGCAAAAGAATAATCTTCTCATAAAAGTTATTTTCACTGAGCTCTACATTCTCTAATAGCTTATATTAATTTCTCCATCACTGAACAATATCCCCCCAAAATTTCTTTTCTGAATGTTCATCTTACCTCCCTTGCTGAACTATAATAATCTAAATATTTTTTCCATGGAGTATAGTGCTGTACATGTATATGTAAACAAAGTGAGTGAGAGAGAACAATCCTGTTCTTGTGCCATAATAAACATTCTTCATTTCCCCTCTCTTCTTTCAAGGGGAGAAAACACTCTGTTCACATGCTCTGTTGTTTTTTAGCCACTGAACAACCCTGTAATGCAAATCTGAGGGCCTAAAATTGTAAAAGAGACATCATTTACCTAGTTTATATGTATGCAAGACTGTATTTTGCAATGAAGCAAAGGAATTTACTCAAAAATGAAGTATACATAGCTATTGATAATACACTCCTTGCAATGGTCTACCCACAGCTGTGAACAAACATAATTTGCTTGTTTTTTATTAGTCTAAATGCTTTCTGTGTATCTAGCTTTGCTGTCAGAGTGAAAGGAACAGAAGTAACTTCATGAGAAACAAAACTGAGTAAGGATAAGAGGATGAATCATAAAGGATGTTGAAGTTCAGGACACCAAGGTTAAATTTATAGGAATCAAAAAGAAAATTGAAATTCTGTCAGAGCAGTAGGTAAGGAAAATTTCTAGTTTTTGAGGACATGCTAACATACAGGAGAAACCAAGACATGCTGGGCTGCAGGATAGAACTGCATATCCAGCACAGAAGTACAGCCCAAGAATAGAACTTGACTACTTTTGGGAAAGAGTGTTACTATAAAATAGTAGTTGCCTTAAAAAATTCATTGTTTACAATTTTCTCTACAGGCAGGCCAAGACTAATCTATTTTTGTCCAATATCAAGTCTCATCATTCCCGTGCCTGTCATATTACTGCCTAGTAAATATAAGTACTGTGTGTCTACTAAGCAAGGATCTACCATTAAGTGCTGAAGAAAGTAACAGGAAAAAACAGCTCCAAGAATAATCAATGGTGAAGTCTTTAATTTAATTTAATTTAATTTCAGTCATTCTTTCAATTGATCTTCTTCCTGCTTGGGCTTAGGATTTTGAAAAACAAAGCTTTAGTGTGTTTTCAATCTGGTAAGGAGTGGGTGGCAGACATAGTACTCATTAAGAAATCATTTCCATGCCTGCATGTGTATCTCATCCTTCTTTCTTGGAGCACTTCTATGGCCTTCTTCAGTTATGACTGAAATGTTCTAAATTTTATGCATGATCTGCATATGGAGAGGAATCTGCAGATCATCTCTGAAGCTGTCTCTCAACAGATTAGAAGAATAAAGTCTCCTACACTTTTACTGCAAATTTATTACAAAATAAACTGAAGAACTAACATAGTCCATAATTTCCATGGAAGGCTCACAGAAGTGAAGCTGTTTCTTGGCTACCAGAGAAAGTATCAGTGTAGGCACTGTTACATGACTTTCTCACAGTGGCTCAGTTTGGAAGATAGGAATGAAAGAGTTAAATTAGGATATCTATCACATACATACAAAATACCAGTTTTCACAAGGAGAATTAGAGAAATTTGAAATATAGAACTGTTAATCCAGCTATCCATTGTCAGTGCCAGAGCAAGTGGGTTCCCTCTCAGGAAGCTCCTTCAGGAAAGGACCAAAATTTCTATCAGCATGAAGCTATTAGTTTCTGTATGGTGTACAAATTATTTTTTAAAAATATCTCAGCATGTCTACATTATACTATTAATTTTTAGGATTACTGGCTTCACTTACATAGATTTGGCTTTAAATTTGCCTGAAAGCCCAGTTCACGGCATAGTCCCTCAGAAAGGCATTGCAAACTTCATGACCAAGCATCCAAGCCAATTCATGCATCCAGCTGGTAATTCTGTGCTCAGCCCAGGCTGAGAAGTGAAGATGAGAAAAGCTCCATTTCTGGACTGAAGTATACCATCAATAGTGACTATCCTGTTGTGATGCACCAAGACCCCAGCAATCCCAGTGCTGCAACTAGGCAGGGTGGCTGCAGCCAGAGATAGAGATCTTAAAGGTATTACCTTCCTCCAGGTTTAATGAAAACAAGGACTGTGACAATCACCATTTGCACAGCTTGTCTCCCACTAGGAAGGGATGTGAGAGGGAGACAAGACAGTTCCAGGGATTTAGGAGATTTGGTCAAGAACTGCAGTATGCTGAATAGGAGATGGAATATTATTTTTAGAGAAATAAAAAAAATTTAAATAGACATATAGAAAATACATATATGTGTATATATGCATATATTATAATCATGTATCTTTGACAGATATGTGTACTTCTCAAACACATTCAAATAACGCTTACTTTCTTTGAGACTGGTGAATCTAAATTTTTTTCAGAGAATCACCATATACTTCAGAAAGGCATCTTAAGGCAACATGCAAATCCAAATGAACTTTTAAATCAAAATAGAGAGAATTTAACACAGCTGGCTCTTTTTTTTTTTTTTTTTTACTGCATTGAGGATGGCTCTATGAAACTATGATCTCATTTCCTCTCCCCAAAAAAGCAGTGATTTTAAATGACTACTTTTCCTTGTTAGAAATGACAACACTTTTAAAATATTAATTTTAATACTAATTATTCCTCTAACTCCCTTGTTCTTGATTCCCACACTCTAACACACAGCCAGATGCGTGCTGTCATTTAGTCCCCTCCTGTGTGTGCCTACTTCTCCTTCTTTCACTGATATAATTGTTGTATTTCTCCATGCTCCACTTCCCTCACCTCTTGACTCTTTCTCTCACATTAAAGTCCGCCTTGCTGTCTCCAGCTGTGGTTCATCCTCACCAATCACTTCTGCTTTCAGACTGCACTTCATCTTTGTTGAAAGTCTTCTCAACAGGTTGCCTGCTACCATCCACAGACCAGCCCTTCATCCTGGATTCGTACACTTTCACTAGTCAGATATACCTTGTTACCTTTCTTTTGTACCAGTATTATCGTAAGATATTAGTACCTTCCTTTCATACTGATTTAAGAGCCTTGTCTTACAGGACTTTTCACAGAACAGTTGGTAGGACAGTTTCCCTGTCATATTTTAATTATCAAGTCTCTCTCTTTTATTTTTTTTTTCCCCTAGAATCTAGAAAATTCCAAGGAGGTCACTGTTTTCATATTTGCTTTCATTTCAAGGATACTTACTTTCAGTGAGATCCAAACTCTTCCTGTGCTGAAAACAAACAAAAAACTCCAACCAAGTGTCTTCACATCTCTGCTGTTTAGACACTAGACAGACATGCTATAACTCAGGATGAGAGGTTGAGGAAAAGCAGGAATTGATGGGCTGAAAGTAGAAGTGGAAAAACAGCTCCACTAAAATGAAGGAACTCAAATTAGCTTAAAATGGCTAATTAGCTGCCTACAAAGTATTTTCATATGAGAACACAATTTAAATTATTTTAATGAGGGTTTTAATGAATTTCACCTGTGTGATCAATGACTGTGATTTCAGCCACTGTCTACTCTTGTATAGATATAGATAGATATAGATATAAATATAGATTAGATATAGATACAGATGATATATAGATAATATAGATATAGATATGTAAAAGAAAAGAATTAGAAAACACAAAGCTATAAAACTCAGAATAACAATTGTGGAGCTAGAAGCTGCAGTAGGATTTACATGTAGGTTAAGTATTATGAGCACATTGCTCTGCTATCATATCCTCCCGCATTTAATTATCTTTAAGATCTACTCATTCAAAAGTAGATGAAATTAGCTGAGGAAATACAGACAGTGCACACAGATAAATAAATCCTCCATCATGAAGGATGAAACTAACTTTCTTAGGCTATATTTATAGTACCAAAGTACCAAAGACCATGGTCTTTTTATTTATCTCTAGATATATAACCTTAAGTGATTGCAAAATTGAGAGCTTTAGAGGTCTTTCCAGAAGGAGACCTTCAGATTCCTTTCCATATATACTGCTTATCTTCAAATGCCAGATGAGTATAAGATGGCACTAGGGTCAAATCAAATGACAAAAATTCTCTTTCTCATTCCTGAAGAGCTGAGAATATGCAACATGGATAAAAGCAGCACATGTTTACATTCATGTCCCCACTGAGAGGAGACAAGGATGGTTGCAAAAGCCAAGGTGCAGCTCAGTCCATCTGACAAAATTCCTTTCAAAATGGCAAGGAATCTCTTTTGCAGTGGGGTTCTGTTCAACAATTTCCATAATCTGCCAACAGGTTGCATGAAAGCACTTGCTTAAACAGAAGAGCAAAAGGCATGCAGGGTAATGACTTCTGCTGAGCACTGAGCACTTACAGACCTCTCGGTAAGGAAGCTTCTGAACTGACTGATCTGTGTGTTTCCATGCAGCCTGACCTCGGATGGCAACCTGCTTTGTGAGTACATTAACAGCATATGAGGCATCGCCCAGCTTGCCTGCTAGCTGTGAAGTGGTGCTTTTAGAGGGAACTCCTACAGCTGTATGGCCTTCAGCCACTGGGGAGCTGATAGGACAGCACAGTGACCAGTTCTCTCCAGACTTTTATATATTTGGTGTATTTAGCTGCAATTTTCTAAGCTTTCTAGCATTTCTGTCCTTTTGCTGACAAAGACATGACTTCGGATATTGATAAGATGGTGAACTGAAAACACAAAGCATAGCAGTGGTACCAGTGACACAACTGAAGGGTTTCTCTAGTTCTCATCTATCCTTGGAACAGAGGACTATCAACTGAGAAAGAGTGACAGAACAAGGAAATAGATGGTAGCAGCGAGAAAATATTCTTTGTACTGCTCAAGGAAAAGCACATTTTGGTGAAACACAGACAAGGCTTTAATAGATCTTCAAATTCAGTAGTATTTTTCTGATGTTAATCCATGCTGTATTAAAAAAATCCTAGAATATTGTCTTGCTAGAATATGTAATTTACAGACTTTTAGAGCATCTACAATACCAAGTTTCTATAGAAATCAGTTTTCTTTTGTGAAGTGTTACTATGTTATCATTTCTACTTAATATAGTTGTTAAATATGACACTGCCTTCACACTGCAGGCTATAAGAAAAATTGCATTAATTTTATCTTTTCAAAAATATATAAGATATCCACCTCATGAAAATAAGTAATGTTGGTAACTATTAATTAATTTAGTTAATTACAGGAAAGTATTTTTTCTTTTATAGTACAAATTTGTTTTTGACAGGTCTTACTGCAGCAAATAATAACAAGAACAATACTTATTACTGTGAATATTTTCAATTAAGTCTCAACATGATTTCATGGACTGAGTTAAAAATAATTTTTTAACTGGCACCAAAATCTAACCAGACAAGAGCAAACCCAAAATATTAGAGTTCTAGAGTTACAAAACTGAATAAAATCAGAAAAAAATTTTGGAGCAGAGATTTAATTAGTGTGAGGTAATATATATAGTTTAATATTTCATATTGTAATGAAGCAATCATAGCAGTAAAAAAATTCAATCTCACTTACATGAGCACTTGCAAGCATAGAAAAAACTCAAAGTAGATATAAAGGCTAAGAAAACTATTTTTTGATTACTTTACAAAAAAAAATTTGGACTGCTAAAAAAAGATCTATTTGTCTTATACAGGTACACAAAGAACCATACACAAAGTATTTAGGTGATGGGAAAACCAATATTTTTTGCACTTGTTAAGGGATAATTCACCTTTTCCTAGATACACTACACTACAAGTGGTTGAGAACAACAACTTGGATGTTTTCTTCCTTCTGTGACATGATCTCAATGAAATTTTTTTGCTTTTTAGTATATTCCCTGAGCATGAAGTGAACTCACATATGCCTAACAGTATTAGAGAAAATCCTATCACTTTGTTCAATCAATACTCAAAAGGCAGTAACAAAACCTGTACTGACACTTAAGAAAAATCTCTTGGAGGAATTCCTCAGTTGTAAACTACTAAAATATAAAATACAGTAGCAAAAATACACAGTTCACCACTGCACTCCTTGAGCTAGATTCTCATGTTTCCACTTAATTTAGATGCACTTGTCATGTCTTCAGTCTATTCATTGACTCGTTATCCACTGGCAAAGCATTTGGTAATTGCAAAATATAGGGATGTGTTTTACTTTATCAAAGTTAAAAAAAAAAGTTTAACTCGCAGTTCTCCAATAACAAAGTTAAGAAGCACAATGTACATCCAGAAGGACAGGAAAATAATTTCATAACTTCCTTTTCATTGTGCTAAAGCAGAAAATAGTCTTGACAAGTTTTAGGCTTATATTCTGGACCTTCATTGACTTCTGCTGGTCTCAGGTAACTTTTCTGTTCTTCTCTTACCATTCCCTGTGTTCGTCTCACTTATACAGATCACAAAGGTCTCATATGAATAAAAAATAGTTTAAAATTGGATACAAGTGCCTAAAATGCACAGGAATTTGGCATCTCATTCCAAAATAATAAACCTGAAAAATCCTGCTCATAGTCCCAGTGGTGCCTAACTTCTCCAAATTCAGCGTTTTTATCCTAATTTTCCCTCTAATTTTGATTCTGCGCATGTTGAGAAGCAACTGCCTTGCCAAAAAGAAGATGGCAAGGACCTATCCTTCCATGTCAGCATTCAGAAAACACAGGTCCTGCACATTCTGCCTCAGGGACAAATCTGGTAAGCTTTATAAACTGCAGCTGCAGAACTCAGCTCAAGAAATGTAGTTTTGGCCACTGCTTTCTCTAATTACATCTCTAGAGAAGTAGAAACCAAATGTCTCTCTCATATCGCAACCAACCAAGAAAATGTATCCATGATGGAGGGAGATCTTTGTTGAGAGCTGCCCCTTCCTTGATGAAGAAAACTAAAATATTTCCCACTTTCTTGCAGAGTACCGGGAATACACCATCTGGCACATACCTGACACACACTATTTTGCAAACTGAAGTTATTTCTAGCACCTAAAAAAAAAAGAAAAAAGAAAACACAGTAGGACAAATAAAGCACTGATGAAAGAGTCCTGACTGTAGGCTAATGGTTAGGGCAATTCAATTGTGAGCAAAGGGTTCAGCTTCCTGATCCAATGGTTACTTGTGTATTTGCTGGGAATCATCAATGGTACACTTAACTAATTTTAAATTACTCTGTTAATATAATTTCTCTTGTAAAAGTTTTCTGTTGGAGTTTTCAGCTAGTGTCACATGTAAGTTTTGGCTGAGAGCATCATCACACTTTTTCAGTGGAAGACAAAAGCAATCTAGATGGTCTGGAGATGCACTGGGCATCATAGCCCAGTTCATTAAGAGGGACATCAGCACAAAATGTGTGGAAGTATGAGGAGTTCCCACCACTGCATTCTCAGTATGTGCCTGATTTCCCTTGAGCTCTATGTCCTGTACCATGTTCAAAAGCAGAAGTTCTGTAAGGTTTACCTCCCCATTTTGTGCTTCAGAGAGCACAGAGTTTATATTACAAACAATAGGCAGTGAAACGGGCAACAAGAGAGTGCAATACAACTGAACTTTTTTAATACTACATCATACACGTAAGATGAATACCAGTCGATGCCAGAGAGCTGTTCTGAGTCAGTCTGCACAGTAGGTCTCTATTATCACCTTCTCTTTTGGGGCTATTTTCTTGATTTTTTTAGTTTCAGCCAATTATTTTATCATTTCCCTTCTACCCTTAGAAAGAGAATTTCATTTATCAAAGAGATAGTATTAGTATTACTGATCTAATGGGTAGTATTAAGTACATAAATTCAATATTGAGATACAACTTGCCAAAAGATGTTTAATATTGCATTCCACCTAAGTACAAGGAAAGAAATCCTGTATTATTATGAAATGTTAAATTAAAAAAAAGATGCAGCACTAATTAATCTGCAAATAAAAATGTAACATCTGTTTGCTTTTTGGTGCTGAAATCATGCCTCTGATAACAATTCAACAGCAGAATACTACAGCACTCTTCCTGCTGCCCTTTGGAGATCTGAAATTTCCCACCACAGCACATTGTTATTTAGTGATGGTGGTTCACAGAGCAATGGGTAGATGAGTATTATCCTTCTGGGGCAATACAAAAAATAATCATTGAGGTGGCTCTGTAAAAAACTGACAATACCAACAAAATTATTTAAAGTGGAAAAAAAACCCAACAGAATTTTCTTCCTTAAAGTATAAACTACATAGATACACAGAACTGTAACTATGGGTAAGTATCCCAGACACTTCAGGCAAAGTGAAAACTGAATAATTGACAAAGTATGAGATTGTCCTGTAAAATTCTTTTTTTCACTTTCAATTTTCCATAGCATAAAATCAGAGCCCTCTTTCACAGAATAATCAGGAAGCAATTCACATGTATTATACCACATGTTAAGTAAGGGATTATAAAATCCCAAAAGGAGTTTTCAAATGGAAACTTTCTTAAGGAAAACCTAAATTTTTCCTTATGTAACAACACAAAAAACAAAATCTTGTTTACTGTGAAAACAGAAATAAAACAGCTTTAAAGTTTAGTGTGGTTTTTCTTTTTTATGAGATGTATATTTTTTAAGCAGGGATCTTATGAGAATTCTTCTGCTCTGAATAAGAAAGATAGACTAGCAATATTCTTACCAAGAAAGATCACCCTACATTTTTCTCTCTATTTTTACCTCTAATTATGGAAAGAAAAAAAATCTTTTGAAAGGTCAAGCTAAATGTTCTGATATCATTTAGAGCTTTCTCCTCTTTTTTTCCCGTATTAATGGGATCAAGTAATAATACAAAAAGAATTTTAAGGAAGGAAAGTAATTTTATGAAACTTAAGATTTTTAATATTATAAATGCCTATAGCCAGGGGTTTTAGTTTATTTCTACCACAGGCAGATGGAAATCTTACCTCACTGAGTTGATAACTGTGTTACAGAGAGGAAGTTTGATGAGTAATTTGTGACTGGGGCAGTATTGCTCAGTTGGTGCACAGGATCTGAACATTTTGTCCCAAAATTAAGCCTTTTATCCTTACTCTCTAGTCTCATCCCAGAACTTCCTTCTCATCTGCCTGGAATTTCTCCTTATATATGGCATAAGGTGTCACCCACACTTTGTATGTGAGAAACGTCTTTCAGAGGACTTCTATAAGGTCATAGTTAGCACTGTCTGGAGTTCAATTCTGACACCTCAGTTGTATGTTTCTTTTCACTGCATACAGCTTTATGAACATGCAAAGACTTAAATACATGCCTAGTTCCTCCACAGAAAATCTGTTGAGGAAAACTCCATAAATTTTGTACTGCCTTATCTTCTTCCCTAATCTTTTCCTACACGCAAAGTAAAAAAATCAAAACCAAAACGTAAGTATATTTTATAGTCAGTCTCTTTGATTTATAATTGGAGTCTATTTATTTATTAGCACGCTCTCCAGAGTTTATTTAGTAAAAGCTGATTAATGGTCTTGGTAATATGTTTATTATAACAGTACTTTCTCTTTGGTTTTCAGGTCACAATTCTCAACTAATTAGTAGGAAAAATTTGTCTTAGTGTCTTGTCAACAGCTAATCCTGTATTTGTATCAAATTGAAATGAGTTCATATTGAACATCTATCAATTGAATTGAGTTCATATTGAAAATAACTCAGATTACACATCAAGAATAGTGATACAAGTATAATACAACACATTAAGCAATCTATTAACATTAGCAGTCTGTCCCTGGATAGAAGAGGAAATAAAACCCCAAACAAATGGCTTGCTTCAAATCACCTTATATATATGGTGAATTATAAATATGATTTTAAAAAAATATTAAAATACAGGCCAAATTACAAGTATTGAATGATAATTTCAGTTACCATTTTGTCCATATAAATTATAT
Organism: Hafferia zeledoni; assembly: GCA_035583235.1. Taxonomy (NCBI): domain Eukaryota; kingdom Metazoa; phylum Chordata; class Aves; order Passeriformes; family Thamnophilidae; genus Hafferia; species Hafferia zeledoni. The sequence continues at coordinate 131,992,821 of JAWWEV010000083.1, read as the reverse complement.
GTAGGGGCAGAAAACATCAATGTCTGTTATTTAAACAAATACACTTTTAGTTCAGTAAATTGTTTGTTTGCCATATTCTGTCTCATTTTAGACAATGCAAGGCAATCAATGTAGTTTCTCCTTTCGTTACCACCACTCAAAGTGACTAATCATCCTCTTTTTAATAGAAACCATATAAACTGTACGTGAGGTAGAAGACTTTTTATATACATCACATTTTGAATTGAGAAGTGTGAAATTCCATACCAGACCAAGACCAATGTTCCCAATAGATACCCTTCAACTGTTCCATAAATTGAGGAAATTTCTCTACAGCCTGCATCATTGGTTCATGAGAGACATAACTGAGACAGTTCTACTTATGGATACAGCACTTTAGACTGCAGTTTCAACACCCTACAAACCATATAGAATCCAAAACTTGGCTTTTAACACACAGAGAAAATAAAATCTCAAGCTTTTTTGCTCTGAGAGACCTAGTTCTCTTACATTTCTTCTAAGAAAAGATGTAGCCATGCAATATCAAAATTTCAAAATACTTCAACCTTGTTTCACTGGGGTCACCCTTTGGACCTCTCCAGAATTTGTTAAAATGGAAGTGTCTCTTTTTGATTAACACTATTTAATTGTCTCAAGGACAATCACCATTTTATTGGCACTGAATCAATTGATTTTTGTACTTTTTTCTCCAGAGAACTATAATTTCAAGAATATGTGCTGTAACTTAACCTCAACAAAAATATAAAGGATATCAAGAGAGTTCATAACACTCTCTTAAAATTCCACTTTTACAGCTCTATAAATTCATGCCACATAAGGCATCTTAGAAAGAGTACTTTGCTTCCATGGAGAACACAGAGAAACTGCAGGTCAGGCCAGCACCACGTGCCCCCAGCACCATCTGCTACGTGTAGGTGTGCAGGGCTCTCCAGAGCACCTGGGAGCAGCACGCTACAGATATACACAAGGGCATTTATTTCTATCCAAAGGCATGGTTACACCTTTCTGCATGCACTACTGCATTGGTCACTCTCATGTTGTACATGCTTTTTATAATCTCTTTTTATAGGTTTCATCTATTGTGATTGTATACCCAAAGATACCATGGGACTCAGTCTCCAAGGGTACGCTGGACCTTGTACCTGTGACTGAACATATGCAGCCACAGAAAATGTTTTAGCATGGATGAGCCATGGAGTGCTCCACATTCTGAAAACATAAATGAAACTGCTCAGGCTTTTGGATATAATCAGCCTACAAACACAATGGGATTTGGCTAACTAAAGAAAAGACTAAATATTTTCCCAGCTAAAGGAGAAATATCAGCTAAATAAGGGATGTCAAGACATCCAGGTATCCATCTGCCAGAGACAATGCATGTAAGTTGAAAGGGGTGTCTAAGATTGTTCAGTCAGAAGAGGGCAAAGGTTTTACTCATTAATGAAATACAACTGAGAATTACAGATGTGCACCTGTCTGGAAGCGACCATCAATTTCCTCAGGGCTGTCCAGCAGGAAAACGGTTGTGTTCCAGATACGAATAGCTAAGCCAACACCATTAAGATTTGCATTTTGTATTCTGTTTTCCTCTGCAAAGAAAGCCATCTTTTCCACTAGGAAGATTGCCTGTGGAATCAGGACCTGAAGGTTGCAACATAAACTTGTAACTGATCAGATGCTGTCTTCTGGGGATGATTGCTTGATTCAAGAATAGGGAAAATACCTATACCTCTTTTTTGTAGCACTGAAAATGTACAAGAACCAGAAGTAAAATAAATTCTAAATTATCTTGCTACTCTGCTCTGCAGAATCTTGTGTTTTACTAAAGTCTTAAGTAAAAGCTACCTTAATTAAAACTACTTTTATGTCATCCAACCCTTACCCCGATTCCAAGGTTAAAGAATTTCTATGTTCTCTTTTTAAAATTACTTTGAAATAAGCCAAATCAGTTCACAAAATACAGATCCTGTATATTCTCACACTTACAATTTTCATTAAATCAAATAATATGAATAAAATACAGCACTGACACATATTCATAAAAGGAGTATGAACGTCTAAAAAATAAACTGCAACTCTCTTTTAAGCCCAAATGGAAACCAGAGAATTAATTGCCTCTATTTTTATTAATGTTTTCTGCATTCCAGTGCTCTTAAGACTGACATTTTTCCTACTCTTTCTTATCCCATAATAGTTATCCAAAGAGCTCCACTAAAGATCTTCTCATGGAATGGATATGAAAGCACATTTGGGTTTCCTTGCTGTGATAATTTGAAAAAGATCAGTTCCTAATGCCCACGTTAACGAGATTAGATCTTTGCAACTTCTTGAATTGTTATTTTACTCTCTCTTTCTTTTTTTTTTTTTTTTTTTTTAATATCTATTACCTTGATGAGCTTGGCTAGTAGAGTTACCAGATAAGCAATTTCTAGACCTTTAAGATAGTGTATGTCTGCGGACAAAAGATCATTGCTTATGCAGCTTATTGTCACATTTCCTCAGTATTCAGTTCTCTCTCTGGGTGGAACATGCACTCTGTATGTTCTGGAGAATATACACTAGCCATAGATGAATGAAATCCAAAACCTGTACTTATGTAAAAAATGTTATGATGATGATTCTGTGATTACCATTATTTTACAATTACTCATTTTGCTCCCACCTGAAACAACAAATCAACATACTCTTTACCCATAAAACAATTGTTCCTACCTAAATATTCCAGAAAAATTACAGACCAGAATAAAAGGTACATTGTTGTATGTATTTTGTTTGTCAATTTCTATGACAAATAACAAGAAACAATCTAAAAATAACTTGAAGGGACATTACAAATGGACCTTTTAAGGCACGTATTGTAAGTCTGATACACAGTCCTGAAAACAGTTATGATGACCTACTTTCAAAAAAACTTCTGGCATAGATTTAGTTATAAAATATGAATGAAGAAAACCACTGAAATAAAATTATGTTTTACAAAACACTCGGAAAAAAGTTTCTGAGCTAAAAAAGGCATTTCACCACTGACTTCTGTATAAGCAAACAGTTTGTAGAAGCCTAAGTGCTATCAATATGATCACAACTTCCTATAGAAGGAGTATTATCTTCTCTGATATCAGTATGCTTTTTCAAACCTGGTATGTAATACTTTGCTGATCCACTGAATGATGTCTTTTTTTCAGAAACTTCCTAAGAACCATTTGACCTGGTTTCCATGTGGTACTACTGCTCTTCCACCTGAGTATCCCATGCTTCTGAGTTCCAGAAAACTGTAGTTACAGGATGTCTACAGCACATTAGTGTTTTGATCCCAGCTTGTACCAATACCAGATTCCTTGTGCAAACACTTACCATCTGAAAACAGGAACATGATGAGACAGACCACAGAAATTTATAAATTCATTAAATACATAATTGCAAGTTTTAGTCCTCTGTCATTAGTGTACAACACTGGTGTTCAACATTTTCTTAAAGATGTACCAATTGACAGAAACAGAATGGTTTGGGTTGGAAGGGACCTTAAACATCATCTAGTTCCAACTCCTCTGCCACAGGCAGGGATACCTTCCACTAGATCAGCTTGCTCAAAACGTCATCCCACCTGACACTGAACACTTCCAGGGATGTAGAATCCACAGCTTCTCTGGGCAGCCTGTTCTGATGTCTCACCATTTGCATTTTGAAGGAAGCTTAAGACATGCAAGATATTTCTTCCTGATGTGACCTCACCCACCCACCCAAAAGACCATCACCTGGTATTCCCAGAACCACAGCACCATACACACACCTCATCCAGAGGCAGACATGCGGCCACAGGCTTGCTCACCACATGACCAGTGTGCTCGCATGACCCAGCTATGTCTGTGCCTTTTCATGTTAGGTGCACATGTGGCCCCTCAGAGGTGCTGTCAAATAGGGCAGCAGAAGCTGATGTGCAGTAACAGCTCTACCAAACAACCCACATCCCAGGGGCCTTTCAAGAAGAGGTGCACTGGCTGCTCTCAGGGCCAGGCACAAGCCAGCCCTGAGCACAGACCTCTGCCAGGGAGCAAGCAAGGGAGAGGGGCTGCCAGCCAGAGTCACGCAGGCTCCCCTGGTACTGCTTCTCTTCTGACAGCATGAAAATGCAGCTCCTTATTCAACAGCTTTTCAGAAGACCCTTTTCACTGTCTGTGGGTCAAAAGACTTTGACTACTTTTGAAAGAGTTGCATGTCACATTTGTGCCCAATGAGAGTCTAATCATTTGATATTTGAATGAAATCTCAGCCAGCCACACAATATAGATTCCTCTGGTGCTGAGACATTCTTGAGCATTGTACAAAGAGCTGACATCCTTCATTTAACAGCTCTTACAGTATGAGAGACCAGATTAGATCAGAAATAGTAATGTAGTGCATTGTATTTGACTTGATATTCAAATACATCAATACAGTTACATAGCTCTGTACTATCACAAGAGTAAAATTTAGATTTCTAGGTGAGCAAGTGGTTTGTTTTTTTTTCTTGCCCAACCAGACACTTCCCTGATTTGTCTAAAGGTGACTTTATCTTTTGTCCCTTGTTAACTGAACTCAGAGCAAATAGAAATGTACTTGAAACTGCCATTTCCGTAGTCCACAAGTGAGCAGGCGAAACACAAGACTGCTGCAAAGACTTGCCTACTGATGGAGTCACCAATGTCTCAATGATATTCAGAACTTTCATTACATACGTTCTTTCCTCTCTTCTTTATTCCCTTCTGTCTCCTATTACATTTCTGTCACACACTCAAACTCCCTGCTCTCTTTCTACTCCTCCTTCTTCTGCATTGTCACCCCTTTTCCTTTCTTTTCTTCTTTAGTTCTACTCTTTTCAGGTACTTTAAATTCCCCTCATACAAAAGTTTACTTTAAAAATGTACCATAATTGCTGACAGTACAAATAATTTTTTTGCTCTATTTTGTTGTATATTAAAACTCTTATCACTTTGGCTTCACAGTACAAACTAAACATTGGAGAGAACTGAAAAATCTCTTATCTCTCTCTATTTGAATGGTTGTTAGCACAACGGAGACCTTCAGATGGGACCTCACACAGCTGAACACTATAAACTTATGTTGAACCATATGACAAAATTGCAAGTTTTCTTAAATACGGAACATACAATATATCTTATATATATATACCTTGAAATATATAATACATATGTATAACTATATAAATCACTTAAACACTTTTTTATATACATGCTATTCAAATACAAGTAACATTTTCTCATGTGAAATATACTTTTCCTATACAGCTTCCTTAATTGATAATGAGAGCTTTTCAGAGTGTATTATATGGATTTTCCTCAAAATAGGAAGGAATAGAAAAAATGTGTAAGATTTTAAATGCTTTAAGTATCGAAGCAGAAAAACTCTCCATTTTCCTAGGTAGAATATTTCAGTGTCAAATTTGAATGAAGAATAAATAAGGAAAACTTATACTAATGGTGAATATACTTGTTTGCTGAAAAGAAATTAATTAAAAAGCATAAAATATGTCATTTTTTTCAGAAAAAATGTTTTGTTTAAAAATAAAATTGCATGTTCAAATGTGAAAAAACTTCCTGTTGAAATATACAAACACTATTTGTGACAAAGGCAAAGGCATTTTGCAACATTTCAGTGACCCTTCACAAACTGCTGCAAGGAGTCCCCCCAAACAGAAGCACAGCTCATGTTGGTTCCTGAGAAGTAAGGAGTTAGTGCATTAAGTAAGCTCCATAAAACAGAAAATAAAATCTTCAGTCCAACCTGAAAAAGACTTTTGCTAAAAAAATAAAACAGGTTTAGTAAATGTCCAGAGAAAAAAGATGTTGGACCATTTTCTTCATTCCATAGAATACTGTTGATTAGGCAACTTCAACAGGATCTCCTAATGATTGAACTGTAATAGATAAACAGTATGTACATTTAAATGGTAACTTGAGAGAGAAAATAAATCTAGTTCCTACCAGTTTGGCTGAGTTGTGATGTGCTACGGCTTTTCCTTGAGAGACCCACGATGGCGACCATCTTTGCCCCGATGCTGGAGCGTCTCTTCTTGCTGCCCCCACCAACAGTGCCCACTGCTGTGTCCGACTGGCTGCCATCATTCTTCTCCAGGGTGTACATCTCCCCGCTGATGCTGGTGCTCTTGGTCATGTTCTTTCCTGAGACGCCCATCTGTCTGCTTTGCATTTTGGATGTAAAGACACTGTCAGCCAGTGGACGGATAAACAGTGCAGACAAAGAAGAGTAAAAAGGGGAAGACAGAAAAGGACAGGTTTCAGATGGAAAGTTTTGGGAGACTAGAGGGTAAAAGCAGCTAATCACACAGGTAGGGTTTGGTTTTGAGAGGTAAAAAGGAGCAACTTTAATACTAGGTTCTTGTTTGGTCTACTGCAAAAACACTTGACTCATCAAACTTTTTTTTAAATAACCTCTTATTTACTGATGACTTTAAACATTTTACCAGCAAAAGCATATCAAAGAATTAATACATCTCTATATCATATAACCACCTTTTTTGGGGAAATTTAAGTTCTGCAGTCAGTGCTCTGCCTCTTGTCTTCTCACATATATACACAAAAGTAACCTATATTACTCTGGGAAACAGACACTTGATTCATTACTGAGTGGAAAAGGATATCAGGCTGAAGTCTAGTTTTGGCTTCTAAACATTCAGACATTTCAAGGATGTTATCAGTAATCTGGTTTAGCTCAGTCATCATAGAGTAATGAACACCCATAGGTGTTTTGCTCACTCCCTTCATTAAAAAACACAGGTATTAGAGATATGTTTCATATGACATTTAGCTGCTAGGTAAAATAGATCATCTGTTGTTACAGTAAAATCAAAAGTTAGCAATTCAGATCTATAGAAAGCCCTGTGAGACTTAGCTATCAGCCAGAGGCAGCTAAGAGCTCAGCTGCTGCTGGCTGGTATGGAGGAGGTTTACTCCCCATGAATTCTCATAGTAGGAATTCACAGGACTCTGCAGGTGCACATAAACAGCCAGGATGATATAATATAAACATGGGACTTGTGAGAGACAGGTTCTAACCGATTGAAGTACCTAGTGTGGTGGTGTGTAACTCTTTTAGCCAATAAGCTGTAGTCCTAACCCTGTATAAACTGTTTGTTATGTGTAATAAAATGTCTTCAGTATTAATCTCATAGATTGTGTGAAGTCCAGTTCCTCTACTGTATATTTTTAGTTTACTTTAATCATCACTACTGATAAAATGGCATTTAATTCTAATATACCTTTTGTACTCATTTACAGACTCTTTTTACATGTACTGTGTGGCGGCAGCTAAATTATCTGCAGCAGCATCTCACATGTCCCATGGGGCCCTGACCTACCACTGGCCCAGGCTAAGGGACCTTTCCTTTCCACAGAAACGGCAATCTACACTGATGACAACACTACTTATCCAGATTCTTCCCTGACATCTAACTGTTAGGTGTCTGGAAAAGTATCCAAACCTGGAAACTCTGAAGTGCACATGGACCTGAGAATACATAGAGAATTTTCTATTTCAATGAAGTTCTTGCACAGAACTTAGATCTTTGTTATTCTTTTCACTACAGGGCATCTCACTAAAAAGTCTCCATGAGACACAGTTTTAAACAATCCACAAAACAGTGTAATACTTCTGGAAACCAGGGGAAATTATTTTTGTGTTAAATCATGAGTGTGCAATATTTTTGCTTTTTCAACAGATTTTTAAATGCATGCAGAGACTGTTCCTAGAGCTTTACTGCTCAGAAAATGGCTCTATAGTAAATTTTAGTGGGTATTCCCTCACTCCTTTTCCCTTACCTATAATGGCCTGGCTCTATTTCAAAAAAAGAGAAGGTTTTATTGTTTCTTTATATATGTTTTTGCAATGCATATTCTGTCAATAACTTCACTATGGAATTAATGCAGTGCCCTCAAAAGTGAAGGGATCACTACAACTCTTCCTACAGATTCAAGGGAAATTGAGATGAGGTAACTATTTAATATATCTGAGAGGTAGCCATAAAGTGTCCGTCCCTCTGCTCTTTGGTTGACAGCTACATGTGCACAAAGGCACAAAATGTAGTTTAGCCACAATCCAGAGGGAAAGCTACAAGCTAGTTCATAGAAGTAGACCTCTACCATCAAGTGAAAAAATACTGAATATTCTTCTCAGGGAAGTTATAAGGGAAAATATGAGAGTTTGGATCAACAGATAGAGAAGCACAAAACAAAGCTGAGAAAGAGCCATAATGACCTTGCCTGGACAGACAATAACAAAAGACTGGAACACAGTGGTAACCTGAAAGCATTTTTCTTGCCCTCTTTTAGCTCTTTGTTGTTTTGTTAGTACACATTGACTCTCACTGGTACATTTATCACGAAGAAAGGAGTGGGATAGGATGTGGGTAAAGAGGAAGGCAGGAAAGACAATAAAATAGGATTTGTATTTCTCTGTTTTTTTAGCATTGTGATAATAACTTGTCAGATGATAACAGCACATGCTGACCTCACATGCTGTACTTTTTATCAAATTAACACCTTTAGGGATTGATTCACAGAAAAGAGATGACACAGAAACTAGTTCTCAGTTTCAACAATACCTTTATAAAAATACTAGAGGTTTAGAAAGAACATTGCTGGGAAAAGCCGGTACCTTCAACTTTATCTTAAGCAAAATTCTACTAAGAATCAGAAAATTAGAGTCCCTTATCCAGTAATGCTATTTTTAACCTAAGTTCCCAAAGGAAATTTGATTAATATGACTGTTCCCAGTCACATCTCTCTCTTTTCAATATTTTAAAAATTCAGTTCAAATTAGAGCGCTAGAAAACAAGAGCTGTTTAGTTTCTAAAAATGTTTTGAAAACAGTTCCCTGGAGACAGGTCTTATAAATGCCTCTTTGGGGAAAGATTGCAGTGTAAGTTGTCATTGCATCTCTGTTATTTCATGTAGCAGCTCATTCACATACACAGCCTGATGGGGGAAGTAACTTTTTTACTGCTGCAGAACACCCTATTTCAGTGATCCAATTTTCAAAAATAATACCCAGAAAATCAATGGGTTCTTGTCATATGGAAAATAATGGATTGTTTTTTTAAGTGATATTAACATTCAGAAAAGTCTTATGTCATAGCAATGGAAACAGAAATATTATGCTTTCCCATATAAAAGTTACACTGAGGAGAAAGTCACCATTCCCTGAGTGCATTGTGCCTTTGAGGTGCTTTGTGTGCCCTTCTGAAGATGTGTAATTTTATTGAAGTGGAATGGATTATAATAATTACCCTTATTAAAGGAATCAATGTGTTTAAAAGAGGTTGGCATGCAAACAAATTTGCTATGATATCACCATGCAGTTAGCTATGAAAGTACTATGAATTACAAAAATTTGTTCCATCACTGCAATCTAAAGTCTTCTGTATCACAAGATGAAGTTTTGCTATGTTGACCTGCCAACAATGACATAGAATAACTTCAGACACTTTCTTCTGACGAAATAAGAAAAGTAGGAAAGGCAATTCAAGTGAGGAAAAAGGAGTTTAGCTTTAGATTTAGATTTATGTGGATATATCAAATACTAGTATAAATGGCTAATACTGAAAATTAATTCACAAACTTCTGTTTTTGATTCCCAGGAAAGTTCAAAAACTATTTGCTTTAATAAAAGTTTGGGCTTTTTTTCCTGCTTCTCTAAAAGCAGCAGAGAAGACATCTTTTTTACAGTCCCAATTGGCAAACGGCTCTTGGAGAAAACCATCACACATCAGTGGCTTATTTTTTTCTCAATTCCTCTCAAAAAAAAAAGCTTTGAGAAATAGATACTAGGAGAATTCTGAGTGGTTTATAGTGCCTCATAACAAACCTCCAGTGGTCATGAGCACTTCCTTTATCAGCACTCTAAACCCTTTCTGGCCATCCAAACTCTCATTCACTAATTATCTTGGTGGATGCTTGATATTCTCACTAGTAGAAGCCATCCTTCTACCTAGGCTGCTTTTTGACAGTGCCAGAAATGGATCACTCTCAGAAAAACTGGGTGGTTTATGTCAGGTTTGTTTCCTTTCTGCAGTAACAGAAAGTTGGATTTCAGAGTAAAACTTAGAGAACAAATACAACCAGAAATTACTGGAAGGTTTTCTTACTTGTGCATACATACAAATATAATCACACACAGCCAGTTCATCACTTTTAAATTGACATTAAATGAAAGTAATTTATGAGACTGTGAGTCAATAAATAGATGTGCACTAAAAACGGGGTTGTCGTGGTGCCTTATATTAATCTTAAAAATATCCTCATCAAAGAGAATATGCAGCCAGATGGAAGGGAGGAGAGAATAAAATAATTAACTACCCTAGTCCAAATAATATGTGCATAATGGCATAATAATACCATTATTAAAACCAAAAGAAGAACAAAATCATCACACAAGCCCAGCTGTGTGACAGCCTACAGCAACAGCAGAATGAAGACGGCAGCGCAGCTATTGACTGGTTTAAGAGGACCAACGCATCAACAAGAGAAAGGTGATGGGCAGAGCTCACACACGGCCTTTGCTTCTTGCATTATCCCTAAATCCAGGAAACCACCTGAGGACACCAAGAGCAACAGACAGGTCTCTGTTTAAGCATTTAGTCAGCTGCATCAATTTTCCACTGAACAGAGAAAAAGGAAGGATTACTCAGTCTTCCACTTCAATCACTTCCTTTTTTCTCAGTGTAAGAAGTAACTTTTCACACTCTGACACAACATTCCTATGTAGTGTCTCCACAAACAAGCAGGGGAAGGACTCAAATGCAAGTTAAATGACTAATAACAGAACAGATAAGTGTAATACAAACCCTGAAATCTGATTATCAATAGGCTACTTAAAGCAAACTTAAGGGGGGTGTTAAGTATTTTTATATTTTCACTTGTGATAATTATTGTAGGTAGTCAGTGTTCAGCTGGGCATTTCAGCTGCTTATGTATTTTACAGTACATTTTTTTATAACTCTTTGTGGTCACCTGACACGGTGGATAAATTTTAGAGGAATTGATTCTCAAAGCTAAGGCAGAGAGTTCTTTAAAACATTGAGAAAAATAATACATTAGAAAAAAAAATTACAGTAAGACATCTATATAAATTTGTAATTTACAGGCAACGGTGGCATATGACAGTCCCAACCACTAGATAATATTCTTAAAAATATGCTAGACAATTGAATGGAGTCAGAGTGACCATGACATTAAAAGTATTCTAGGTAAGTTTGCTGATGATACTAAATTGGAAGGAGCTGTTGACTCCCTCAGAGGTAGAGAGGCCCCATAGAGAGAGCTCAATAAATTAGAGTGCTGGGCAATCACCAACCACACAAAGTTTAACAAAGTGCCAGATTTGACACTTGAGATGGGGGATGGATGTACAGACTGGAGACAAGAGACTGGAGAGCAGTGCTGCAGGAAGGGACCTGGGGGTCATTGGCAAGTTGAATATGAGCCAGCAGTGCCCTGGCAGCCAGGAGGGCCAACTGTGTCCTCGGGGGCATCAGGCAAAGCATCGCCAGCCGGTTGAGGGAGATTGTCCCACTCTGCTCTGCACTGGGGCAGCCTCACATGGAATATTGTGTGCAGTTTGAAGCATCACAGTATAAAACAGATATAAAGTTATTAGAAAGTGTCCAAAGGAGGACAGTGAAGATGGTGAAGGGCCTTGAGGAGAAGCCGTATGAGGAGCAGCTGAGGTCACTTGGCTTGTTCGGCCTGGAGAAGAGGACACTGAGGGGACACCTCATAGAGGTCTACAGCTTCATCATGAGGGGAAGAGGAGGGGCAGACACTGATCTCTTCTCTGTAGTCACCAGTGACAGGACCCAAGGAAATGGTCTGAAGTTGTGTCAGGGGAGGTTTAGTTTGGGTTTTAGGAGAAGGTTCTTCATCTATAGGGTGGTTGGGCACTGGAACAGGCTCCTTAGGGAAGTGGCTACAGCACCAAGCCTGCCAGAGTTCAAGAAGCATTTGGGTAACTCTCTCAGGCACATGGTGTGACTCTTGGGTCTGTCCTGGGCAGGGCCAGGACTTAGCTTTTGATGATTCTTGCAGGTCCCTTCCAACTCAGGAAATTCTGTGATTATGTGAAATTTAATATGATCCTTGCAGTCATTGAAGAGTCCTGTGCCACACCTATAACAGTTATTAAAGTGGCTCAGGCCTGTTCTCTGACCTTTGCAGTCTGCACACACAGCGTTTCCTCAGGCGTCCTGATAGGAGGAAATTGCCCCTGAGCCATGCTATCTCCTGAATGGTTCCTGAGCTGAATCAGGGCCACCTTATCGGTGTGTCCAGCACACAGCTACACCAAAGAGAACACAAGCTGTTTAAACAATATGTCCTGGCCCTGTGCAGCTCACTAGTACAGACTTAACCATAACGTTAACTTAACCTTAAACTCCTTGATGATACCAAAAATCACATTGTTTTCAAATTCTGCTCTTCAACAGGCCAGTCAGCTTTTTCTGAATGCTTTTAAAGAAAAACAATAAACAACTACAAAACTGCTATGCATACACGGCCTTCTGGAAATGCGATATTAAGTTTCTGGACTTCTTAAAGGCATTAATCTTCAAGATCTCTTTTCACAGACTCACCTAAAGGCATCTTGTTAAGATTCTTGTCTATAGAAACAGAAGTCTTTTATAGAAACTGGCTGATTAGTACAGTAAGTGCCAAATTTCCTCAGGAATCTTTTGTTTAGGCCAGAAAAAACCAACCAACCAAACAAACAAACAAACAAAACTAAAAGAAAAACCAAAACACAAACTAAAAACCCCACACTGACACTTGGGAGTTCTTATGCTTTATCATGCCTTTTGAGACTTACAATATGTGGCAAACTACTCAGAATGGGGACAGAGGAACTAAAGGCAATGCCTCTTCTGGAAGGTCTTGTTGCTATAAAAAGGAATTATGAAGTCCCACAGGTTAAAGAACCTCATTAAGATTTTTGCAGGCATCCTATGTTGTTGCAGAGCAGTACTGCCCATGCTTTCAGTACATAAAGCAAATCAACAGGCAGGAAGGAGTAAGCCTAAACTAGGAAAATACACTGCATTAGTAATTTTTCATAGACAAGAAATACAAATCATAAAGAAGCCCAAACCCAAATCTTAGGTAGTTCAAAAAACACAAATCATATCCTTTCAGACATCCTTTACCACCATCTCATTTTTCTCTCATCAAAACAATAATTAGACTCTTGTAAGGTGAACACCTCTCTTTCCCTCACTTGGTAAATAATATCACAATCCATCTCCCAACTCAAAATAAGTCCCAATGACAGAAACCCCAGCTCTGGAGCCTCACTTACTCTTCTCTCTTCCCTAACCTGGTAAATTCTGCAGTAGTAAAGTACTGCTCAAGTCATATAAAACTGACTTTTAAATCAGGCCCTGGCCCTGAACCATAGGAGTTTATGGCAGAAAGCAGCACAGAGAGCAGTACAGAATCCTTACATCCAGTGACTTTGTAATGACTAACAAATTACAAAGAATTTCACCTATTCTAAAAGAATAAATAAAAATGTTATTCTATTTGTTTCAATGACTTATAGACCAAAGTTATTACGAGAAACTTGATTTTTTTTTTCACTTATCAATGAATACACTTTACTAAAACCAGTACTATGGAGCACATGCATTTTTCCATTCTACAATATTATTAATACTTTGAAGGAAAATATATCAATACAAGCTATTGTACTGTATGTTGTTATTAGAATTTTTGTGGATTCTGTTTGTATTTTTGCAGTTGTCTTTACAGCAGTATTGGAAATTAAAACTTGTTATCTCATTGCTCTGCCAAAAATGTATGTATCAGAGAATCAGATTTACACTTAAGTCACTTGGTGAACCTTGCAGGTTTCTTTGTTTCCCAAAGCAAAGTCAATATTACTGCTTTCCAGCTTAGTTCTCTGGTAATGATCCCTATTGAAAATAAGACATCCACAACAGCAAAAATCCACTTTGTCAAGTGTGTAGTACAGCTGTGTGCTGTGATGTCGTAGGAAAAGGATTTTAACAATTTTTCAATTGTTGTAATAAATATTTTCTAATACATGTCCCTTGCGAGACAGGAAGACCCACCGAAGACTCTGTTTATAGCTTTTTACAAGGAGGAAATGAATTTTAATGCCACTCTTAATAGACCTTTTAACTCAGTCAGAGGCTCTCATTTCATTAATTTAGTGAAGAAATTTAACAAAAACAGCATTATGAGGACAGCTGTGATGTAGGAAAAAAACCATTTCCATGGGAACAATCCTTCCAGCCAATGCATGGGCTCATCTGCCAATTCACATCAAAGAGAGACACTGCAGGTTCAAAATTATAATGATTTAGTCTCTGGAGATCCACTTGGTCAAAAATTATTCTATTAGCCTATTACTTGTGTAAATTTCTAACAGCTACTGGTCTGACGATTATTAGGTTTATTTTATTGCAATTATAACAAGAAACCTGGGGGGCAGGAATAGAGCACTGATTATAATCTATTTCCTTATGTACATTGCTATTCAAAGAAAACTTCTGGCTATACATCAAAATAAGAATAACAATATTTCCAATGAAGTTTCTTTTGCAAAGCTATTTTTCATTACAAATTAGAAATACCTCACCTGCTACAGTATATGGGTTGACTTGAACAGGGTCTTCCCCTTTCTATTTGGTATAAATCTCTCTACACTGCTTTATTACCATATATTAATAGATGTTTAGCTTTGTCCATATTATCTCTAACACGCTTTTTTTTTTTTTTTTTTTTTTTGGTAAACAGGAAGAAATTTCAAAATTGTTTTGGGTCAGATGTTGGACTATTTACCAAACATTGCCACAGTGAATGAGTAATGAGTAATGCAGCAAAAACACTCTAACAGCTATTTCCATACACTAGCAGTTGCAGTATTCACAGGGCTTCATAGATTTTTGGTACTTCTCACCACCTCTGATAGAATATTTGGCTTTTTTTTTTTTTTTTGGGGGGGGGGGGGGGGGTGG
>JAWWEV010000083.1:131807563-131967427 GCA_035583235.1 Hafferia zeledoni | reverse complement strand
TAATTCCCTCCCCCCTCCCCCCCCCCCCCCCCAAGTAAATAGGTAAATAAGATTATCAAATTTAAAGGCAAAGCGATGTTGTAGCTGTGCAAACTGAATGGCTGGGCTGTGAAGTCTGACAGAATTTGTATGGAAAAGGTACATGGGCCTCAGAAACTAAAAGATTCCAAAGGTATTTGAGCTTGTTAACAGTAGACACCAAACATGGAACTGGCAGGTGACTGGTGACCAGCAGTAAGCCCACACAACATACAGTATTGTGCAGTGGGACTCAGGTTAGGTCTGAACAGAATATGATGGCATTTGTTCTTGTTACACATTAGCTTTAAATTAATGCTATGTCTGTGCCACTCTGCATTGCACTACATACAAATATAATAAATAGCAGAAGGATATTTTTCTCTCCTCTCTTTGTATACAGACATTTCTGTTTACACAGAAATCTGATGGGCTACTGCTGATAATCTTTTCAGGAAAACAGTACTGCAAGACAAATTGTCAATGAGCACCAGGTAATTGTTTGGAAACAAGACAGTATGGAAAGATATGAAGAACAGCATAGACCGGACTGATAGAAAACAACAGGAGAAAATAATCTGCCCATCCCATCAGAGGCTTGTCGAACCCTTGGGGTTAACAACATCATGCTCAGCCACCTGGAGAAAATTATTCATAATATAAAGGGGCAGATCTGTGTAGTACTGCTGAGGAGAAGGTTTGACTATAAAAATTGATGCTTTTTTTTATAGTTTTAGAAGTGTCTTTCATGAAGCACACAGATAATTTGTTTTTGTTCACTTACAAGGAATGTTAAAATGGGAAATAATCTGAAAGATTGTGCCATATCTAAAGAGCATTTCAGAATAGCATTTCAGTGCCTATTCGCCATAAATTATTTTTACATTTACAAATAGTAAGTTATTTTGCTCAAGATAGGGAAATGAAATAAAAAGAAGAAAAAATGCTCACACAGGTTAGACTGTACCTCTGCTGCAGAGAGTGACCAAGCACAGCCTGAACTCCACACTTACAAACTGGTTGCACATTCTGCTGCTGGATTCCTGATCTGTACTAATTTACAGTATTTGTGTTCTCGACAACTGCTTGAGTCCTCCCCAAACTTAAAGTGTGAAAGGGCACTTAGCTACCCATAAACTCATAGAGTAACTCTGTGATTATAATGTTCAAAAGTTTTAATATGTACTGACTCATTTTATTGATGCCATTAATGATTTGGATGATAAAGAAGACAGTATGTATTATAACGGATACGTTCAATTGGAAACATAAAAGCAACGTCTAAACAGCTGTCTTGATCATCAGAAATAATGAAACATTATACCAGAGTAAAAGCACTGCTCTTTTTCAACAAGTCCTTTTAAAAGAACAACTACTCAGCACTTCAGAGAAGAAAAGAATAATTATGCCTAGAGAAATGTGTATATACTGAATTGAAGCTATTCCATTCCCACCACCTAACCTTCTCTGTGATCATTCTGCATTGAAGACAAAGTCCTGAGTACACTTTGTGTTGATTATAGTTACCAGGCCTGGGAAGTACAGCCTGATGTCCTGGGCTACCATCCCACACTATGGAAAGGCAATGCAGAGCTGCCCTCGGGCCTTCAGCACTGGCCAAGGCTCGCAGACAGAGGAAATTGCCATCCCAAGCCCAGGGATGCACTTCCACTGGCTCCCACCAAGCTAATATACAGCCAAGATGTAAATGCCTATGTATCTGTCGTATTGACAGTGGCTGCTGACCCCAGGCCAGACACATCCCCAGCGTGGCAAACCCAACATGCCTCTCCTTTGGGTAAGTAAGATGGACCACAGTATCAGGTGTAAATAATTGATGGAATTGTTAATCACATTGCAGTTAGGGAATAGATAATTACTTGTGATGATTCATAGAAGAACAGACCTCAGCCTGCAGATCCCACATGGAGCTTACCCAGCAGTCCATGGAAATGAGCCCTTCTGAACTGAATACATGCAAGCAACACAAAATGGCAAACAGTATCAGCTTTGTACAAAGTTATTCTAAAGAGTCACTCTGCAGCACACAAATTTTCAAAAACCTATGGATTTGATTTTATGTGTTGCATTTCCACACCTGGAGAATGCCAGTTCTTAAAATACATTTTTCATAACGATGTGCTGTATCTAACAAATCAGAGTTTTCCAAAAATAAAACAACCTTATTGTGTTGGGTTTTTTTAAAAATCCAATGTAGTAGTAATAATCTAGTTATATATGCTGAAGATTGAGAATGGCCTTGGCAAGAAAAGGAGCTTAAAAGTAAATAATTTCAGAAATATAATGTGAAAAAACAATCATCAAATCATTACCTTGCCTCTTTTTTTCTCAGTTGTATGTAGAGATACTTCCACTGAAATGTTTTTAATTGGGTCAGATGGCACAGAAATATTATTTCACCCTTACAGCTTCAGGATATTTTAGGTTGAAAATTGGGAAAGTTAATTGACCCTTTCATTAAATCTGAGTGTTTGAATATACAATATTTTTTAAAGGTTTTATTTATACATTACCTGAGTTACAGTCTCAGTATCTGCTTGCTGCCTACCAAGGTAACATCTAGTAGAGTGAAATTAAATTGTCTTTCTTGCTGGACAGAACTCAGATTTCTCATATTCATTCATTAACTCTGCTCCAGATCACTCCTTATTCTGCTGACAACGTCTACTTTTGACCTGATATCCGACTTAATTTTGTTTAGGAAATGGATTACAGTAGTGTATTGCATGTAAGTGTTTCAGTAGCTGCAGCACAGAAGGCTAAAGGAACCATACTGCTTGATTGACAGAACCCATGCTGGCCTTTCAGTTTTGCATTTGTTTCTTAAATTGCAATTCTACATAAGGCAGTTTCTGAAGTGCTCCTTCGCTGTCTGCCTCAAGAGTAAAATGGCACTTTCATTGTGCAAATATATGGATTTTTAAGTATTCAGTTCTTTTATGTCATATACTCTGACTGTA
Source organism: Hafferia zeledoni (assembly GCA_035583235.1). Lineage (NCBI taxonomy): Eukaryota > Metazoa > Chordata > Aves > Passeriformes > Thamnophilidae > Hafferia > Hafferia zeledoni. The sequence goes on along the minus strand of JAWWEV010000083.1, from coordinate 131,964,428 downwards.
AAATGCAACAATTGTTTCAGTATTTGTATGGCTAAATCACGTCTTGATATATTTTACATACTTCCTTGCTTTGTTTCTCCAAATTTCACTTTCTTTCTTTGTTTTCTGGATGTCACCAGCTGTATGACAAGGTCAACTCTTGGACTGAAAATGTCATTTTTAACCAAGTGCCATCCACCCATTGTATCTGAAACACTGATGCCTTTTCCCATCCCTCTCCACTGCCAACCCTACGTACCGTGATGTAGGGTTTGCACCATCTGAATGCCACAGCCAGGGAACTGCCATCTCCATGGCTCCATCCAGGTTGCAGCATGGCCACAGGTTCGGATGATCAGCTGCAGAAGTTACCCTGTGTGCTCCCAACTCTCTCAGCAGAAAACATGGATACAAGGGCAATCTAGGGAGCCTCAGAGCTCTCCTGGTATGGACAATCAGGAGGTCCAGGCTGTGGTGACATGTACCTGCCCACTATGCAGGTTAATTAAAAAGTTTCTTTCAATTTTTTTTTTTTTTTTTTTTTTTTTTTTTAAATACCAGCCACAGCATTAGCATAATTATCTCCTGACTTTCTGCATGCTGGAAAGATGTGCCTCTTTTTTTGGAATAAGGTTAAATTTTCATTTCCAACATAATCAAGACTCATATAATATAGGCAGCACTCTGGACTTTATGACCCATCAAGCAGTAACAGTTCTCAGCCTTTAAGCCCTTTCAACAATACGAAGTCTGCTGCAAGCAGAGGGGTTGATTAAAAGTCACTTTTGTGTTTTTAATAGTAAAAGGATTTTGTCCTATTTTGCTGTGTTGAAGAATGAGAAAAGTTGCATTATTGCAGATTCTATCAAACAAGTTCAAAAATTTTTAAGATCATTTTCCTCTGCATTAGTGAAATAATCAGCAGGAGACCTTTGTAAAAGGATAGTTAGGCATTAGTGCCTACGCCTTTTAACTGCAAGAGGTTTCTGTCCCATAGAGGACATGATTATTAGACATTCATGATTATTAGAGCTGAAAAACAAATACCTGTTCTTCTTTCTCTGCAACCTCTGCAAACATTTTTACCTTTTTGTTAACTATCAGTATGTCTATGTGGCTGACAGGATACATAGAGCTACAACTCCTCTGATACTGATGCTCTCATTTCTGCAAAGAAACTGTTTTGGAACTTCTAATTCAAAGGGAGTTTTACAGTGCTTCATGTTGCTTTAACCTATTGTTACCAGTCTTTCATCTTGGACTATTCAGTCGTGCAGTTGTCCAGGCAATTGAAAATGTCAATGATTTCTAACCATCTTTCTATTTTATTATCTTTCTTTTCTTTTTTTTATAGTCTACTCATCAGTTCTTATTTGTTAGCATTTACATAGGGACATACAAGTCTGGTCAATGTTTTTACTGATCAAAATGTTGTGAAGATGTTACAGACAATTGTCCATTGTGCTGCTACCAGAAGATTAAAAAACCATTCTGGACTATTTCAATAGTTCTTTGCCTCACTGACAAAAGCCCTTGAGCATCCCAAGCACAGTAACTGTATGAAATGGTCTATAATTTCAAATATCACTTTTGGTGAAAGTTCACAGCCTCTAAAGGCATTGCAAATTTTAGTTACCACACATCATCTGTCTGAATGCTATTTGATTGATTCTTTCCAAAATGTTTTTTAATGGCTCTCTAATGAAGTCTGCAATTAAAATAAAACCAAATACTTAGTAATAATTACAATAACGTTATATTTACATTAAGTAACAAATTCAGAGAATTTTACCATATGCAAATGAACACTTAGAGAGAATATATGTTCATTTGCAGCTTGCATACACAAAACCCCAAGATGAAGGCTGTGATAAATCTGCCCTTGCATGTTATTCATACTTAAACAACTCAATATTCTGTGCTTACATTTGTTTCTCCTATCAAGATCCACCAAGGCAATTGAGGTACAGCTAGCCTGGTCTGCCTCTGCAGCTCTGCTCTAGCTGTCACATGGCATACAGGTGTCCCTTGGGAGATTTAAGGACTTTCCTTGAGGAGGTTAATTCTTGCGCTGCTCTTGTATTAGACATATAATGAGCTCCACAGTTGCCATGGGCTTCTCAATATGGAGTTCCAGCCACTTCTGCATTAGACTCATTCTTGACTGCTGATCCTGGCTTCTGCCTTGTGATCCTGGATCCTATCCTATCTTCCTTCTTTTTATTTCTCATTCTTGGATCCTGCTTTTTTAACCCTATATTTTACTTCTGAAGAGTCCTGTTGGCACTGTTCCAACTTTGTTGTCCAGAAATGTTCCAGCTCTTAGCCAGTTCTTGCTTTATATTAAACACTCTTTGATCTCCTGGACCTGTACCTCTCCAGGCATTCTTGTCTTGCCTTAACACAAAGGGAAGAGCTACACATGGTGTTTTGCTAATGAGCAGCAGTGCCTGGACCATAATCGAGCTGTACAGTGGCTCTCTGTACATCATCTCTCACTTCCATTCCTTATCCAACATAATTTTTTTCCTCATTATTCTGAACATTCTAATCCACTTCTACCTCAAAGAAAAAGAACTGACTGTAACCTAATTTGCAAATCCCATCTTCTAAACCATTCTAATTTCTAGTAGTTAGGCCACAGACTGAAACATCAGCAAAAGGTAATATCCCTATTTCTATTGAACATATGAAAAAAAACCCCAAAACCTACTCCAAATGTTCTCACATCTTTTTGGTTTGGTACCATCCATTTTATCAATTTCACTAACCATTTCTCACATACACAGTCTTACAAAGGAGTTCCTAAAACCTGATTTCCCTATGGGACTAAGCCATGCTGCAAAAAGCACCTTACTGCTAAATTAGTGAAGGAAACCTGAACACTGAAAAAGATCAAGTGAATCAGGAGTGGGCTTTGACAGCAAAAAAGGGCAGCCTTAGTTGTATTGACTTGAATATGACAAGTAGATCCAGAGTGATTATTTCCTTTTACTCAGCAGTCATTAGCCCACATCTGGAATATTATAACCAGTTTTGAGACCTGAAGTATAACAATGACATTGATAAACTAGACTGAGTTTATTGGAAGGCCACCAGGGAGGTTGAGGGAGCTGGGTTTGCTCTGCCTGGAGAAGTGATGGCTGTGGGAGTACCTTACAGCAGTTTATCAGATCATAGAGGGGAGGATGTCAAAAAGAGAGAGCCAATCAATTCACAGCAGCTCTGACTGGTGTCAGTAGGCACATTTTTGCAATTGGTACAGTGAAGCAATGGGTCAAGTTGCCCACAGAACTTGTGGTGGCCTTGAGGATTTTCACAACCTGACTGGATAAAGCCCTGAGCAACCTGTGCTGATCTCACAGCTGACCTTTCTTTGGACCCATGCTAGGGTTTGCACCGTATAGCTCCTGAGGTCCCCTCCAACCTAAATTACTCTGTCATCCTATGGGTCAGGGTGATCCAGGAGCAGAAGAAGAAACTGCAAGTGTAGCAGTAATGCAGAAGTCACCAATGTATCATATCTAAGGAGAACTGGAAATCTAGAGAGAAGTAGTCTGGAGGCAAGCCAAATCAAAAGACAAAATATTATGTGCTTCACCTAAGTTGGCACATGGTATAATTTTTTTAAGAACTCTCAAAGTGCACAATATTAAATAAACACAGGCGAGCACTAGAAAGTATTCTGGCATTACATCAAGAGAACTTACAGAACCTGTAAATATTTGGTAAAGTAGGAAGCAGTCAGGCAGCTCTTAAATATTGGGGTCTTCTACTGAGCTTGAGAACTAGCTTGTCAATAAGTTTGTCTTTTAAAAAAAAAAAAAAAAAAAAAAAAAAAAAAAAGTGTTCCTGCAGTCGGTTTCAAAACTGTCACATATCACCAGGTAGTTTTTTGTTCTGATGTTCTTTTTCATACAATATGACTTTTGGATAATCAAGGACAACTTTAATTTCAACTGCACTCGTATCTGCACTGAAATCAAGCTGTTATTGATGCAAAGTCAATTCACAAAGATAGGCTCATCTAGTCTAGGGAACTAAGTGTTTTTATTAACTAAGTCTTACTTAAACTCAGGACCTAATTTTAAAAAATTTGAAAGGAGAAAGCACTGCAAACTTTCTGCTGGGATATCACATTATTCCAAAGGCTGTTCAAAATCACACTGATATGATTTAAAAATACATCTCTTCTGTGAAAAACATAGTAGGGGAAAAACTGTTGTTTAAGATAAAGTAAAAGACAAATAAACCAATAGAGGAACAATTATACACATCACATCAAAAAATTCTTAAAAGGCAATCCAAGATGTGTTACACATTGGAGTGAAAATAGATGGTTTATATTGGCCAAGCAGGTGTCTCATAACATATCATCAAGAGCTACCTTAAGGCCACTACTCATAGAGAGAGCTTCTACTTCAAATCATCACACAATTGAAACAGGACACTGGGATATGCCATGTTCCTTCAGTGGTATGCCTCATGTACTACATAACTAGACAACTTCTTTAAAAGTGAAGATAACTACTTTTTATGATCTATCAAGGTAAGTAACTGAGATTTTTAGGAGGAATTTTCACAGCTCAAGTAGTAAAGTGAGACAATATTTTCCATGGTTCTAGTTGATTCTGACATTAAATGAGGCAAAAGAGAGATCCAGGTATAGTATACAGCTAGGATGAAACTGCTATAATTTGACTACATAAATTGGAAGGAATAAAAAATCTTATGCGTCCTGTGGATGGACCTCACCTTGTTACAACATCCGATGACTCCAACATGCCATAACAAGTTATAGGTGAACCACAGAATGCCATCCTGTAACCAGAATATTCCCAAAAGTGCTTGAAAAAAGCAAAGATCTTGAAGAAATATGAGTCTACATAATACAAAGGCAAATAAATGAGAGCTCCAAAAGAAGAACCCTTTAATGAGAATTGAGGGTAGAAGGATATCCAAGTCCTCCTTTTCTGACATGAAAGTAATTTAGAAAAGCATACAAAATGGAAAATAAAACAAAGATCTTTCTAAGGTTTATTTGAAACATTTGCTATCCAAATTCCCTTTCATACTGCTGATCTCCTGAATTTTAACTGCTATTTAAGACACGGCAAAGTCAGTCACCAAGTTTCACTTTAGAGAAACGGGTCCACAGTCAGGCTATGTGACGGCACATAATAAACTATGATGTGCATCTCAAACTCCTAAGCATCTTTTTGACTGCCCCACATTAAATTCTTAACTGCCTTACACAGAAGGAAAAAATCTCTTTAAAATAGAAACCAGCAATACTTTAGCAATCCAGAACACTCTGTCAAGTCTCCTGAAGATGCATCATCATGGACACCATTCATGTCAAAAATCTGGCCTGTTCAAGGTAGAGTGGTTATAAAAACACAGGTGTCCAGGGCTTCACAATTTACTGTGCAATTGCATTTAATGATATCTCCAGTGCTTTATTTCCTGAGGAACTGCAGCAAGTTTGTTGGACAAACTCATGAGTCTATGGTTAACTCACTTGTTCAGGGGTTCAGTTTCAGTGAGAACTCTTTTTCTGCTCCTTTTTGGTCTTCTAGCTCTAGTACACCCTACTTACATTGGCTAATGACTCAAAGAATGCTTCCTGTATTTATATTATTCAAGTGGTTCACATGCCATTTCTGTCACCACTGCACTTAAAATATCTTGCACTTCATACACTCCTTCCATCCAGTCAACAGCTTATTTTTTAAAGAGTAGCAAGGTAGGATTTCTCTTTTAAAAAATCCTCTTTTGTCTTTGATTATTCTACCTAATCTGGGCTTCTTTGAGATGTTACTTTGTAAATACAAGCTGGGAAGTAAAAAAAAAAAAGCATTTTATGCATATTTTCTATGCATTAACATGGATTTAAAACTACGCTTACATAATTTATTTTTAGCCCTTGGTCTCATAAAAACAAAAACAAATTAAAAAAAAAAAAAAAGTTGATAAGGCAACCATCTTTTCTTTTCACAGAATTTCTGTTTCACTACACTTCATTTCACCCCAAAAGCCCGTTAAGTATTTCAGCACAATCGATGGCTTGAGAACTGAGAACTTTTCCTTTACTCCTACTTTTGCTATGTAACATTTAAATATGACTTTGACCAAATTTGTCCTGGTACACAGCACCTTCAAAGGAATTCATGCTGAAGAGAACAGCTGGATTGACCCATGACCATCTGGTGAGTTCTGTAAGCAGAAGCGCCTAAGGACACAATTGCTTGAGAACTGGATATAAATATATCTTTCTATGTTTATGAATTAATTTTTGAAGTCCTTAAATCCATATTTATCAAAGGATAGCCACCAAAATCAAGCATGATTTGAAGGTGTATCACATAATCTTTTTTCTTAATCTCTTGTTTTCACGGATTATTAGAGTACATCTAGGAAAATCCCTGTATAATAAGAAATATATGAGCTCAGCTGATAACTTTTCTGCAAATTCTCTGCTGATTCATGTCTAGCTAAAAGAAACAAGTCTGCAAGGTATAGATACCACCATTTCTCCATCCCTCCATAGATAAGTTAAACTGCTTAGAAAACATTATTTTCTCTAAAACATATTTCCTCAGCAGCTTTACCCTCATTATATTGCAACTAGCAAAAAAAAAAGGAAAAAAAGTAAAAAAGGCTAAGGGAGAGACTGAGCATGCAAACTGCTTCTACAGATCAGAAAAACTGAACTCTTCCTGTTCAGTGATTGTGCTTTGGTTCTTAAAGAGAGAGTAATTAGAAAACATGTATTACTCATGTCTCTCATAGCTCATTGTAAATACTCTAATGATTTACCTCTTTGCTTGCTTGTAAGGTTAATTTGAATTCAACTTTAGAGAAAATATGCAACATCTATTAACATTACTCACAACTTCATCTTCATCACAAAAGCCACTTTAACAGTAGGTTAATAATATGTGACACTTGCGGAAAAGAAACAAAAAAATCAATTGAAACTGTAGAAGAAATTTAGATAATTTTGCAAGACAAGTGAATTTGAATTATTCAGGGATCAAAAACTTCTGTAAACATTTTTGAGGATATTTAATGCCTATGAATTATTAGAATAACTTCAGTCCTTGAAGTTATTTTCATTTACAGATGTTTCCTTAGCATAGCATGATCACAGCACTTTCCAAAATGTGACTAGAAATTAGCTGAGATGAGGGAAAGGGAACATTTTAAACTGCCTTCTAAATATCACCCAAGTTGCTTTTTAACAACTCTTGAAACTGAACGTCAGGCTGTTAATCAGAACTGAATTTACACATTGCCTGTTAGATGCAGAACACTATGTCATAGTATTTTGAAATTTTTTTTAGAAAATCATATCCTAAGTAAAATGTAGATGTTAATAATTACTCGCTTAAAGTGCAGAAATATGCAAAGCACCAGAATTGTTTTATACATGACTGCACGTCACTTAAGAGAGAACAGAAACAGAATTACGCATCCAAGTTCTCTGAAATTAATGTATCCAAGATACTCTGTATGATGCAATAAATATAACATCCTCCTCCAGCTGCTGCCATACATGAGAGCTGAGCAGGGCAGGTGAGGAGCGTGGGGTGAGGGGCCAGCCAGCTCTCCTACCTCCAAGTCTGACAGTGCTTGGGGCCTTCTGAACCACCCCTTGTGAAGCAAAGGTTCTGCTTCTTCAAGCTGGAGAAGACAAGGCTCCAGGGAGACCTTACAGCAGACTTAATACATAAAGGGGTGTTACAAGAAAGGCAGAGAAGAATTCTTTTTGCAAGGGCATTATAGTGCTAGGACAAGGAGTTATGGCTTTTCCCTGAAACAGTGGACATACTGATATAAGGAAGAAATTCTTTACTGTGAGGGTGGCGAGGCACTAGAACAGATCGATCCAGAGAAGTTGTGGATGCCCCATCCTGGAAGTGTTCAATGCCAGGCTTGATGGTTCTTGGAGCAACCTAATCTAGTGGACTCCCAGGGCAGGGGCTTGGAAGTAGATGATCTTGAAGGTCCTTTCCAACCCAAACTGTACTCTAGTTCCATGAGTCTAAGATTCATTTAGAATCCTACATACTTAAGCAGGCTCCATGCAAACCCTGCACGGAGACATCCTTTCTAGGTGTGTGCCATGTTTTCCTTAATGTTTCAAGGTCAATAGCCTAGCAAATAGATCTAGCAAACACATTTCCATCGTGGAGCCATTCCTCTACCCTTGTTACATTTCAAACGTGAATAATTTTCTTTTTGCATTTATTTTGCCTGACACAGAATTAAGTAGCACAAACTGCAGCTTTGTGTGATACATATTATCACAGATTATTATTCTCATTTCTTAGAGCTCCCTAACTGGTGCAGCAAGTCAACTTCATATATTGTCTATTTTCGAATGTCAGACTTTGGTACCCAGATATTTATTACAAAAGTCCCAATTAAATTTTTTACTTGTTTTCTGTAGATTGTCTCATTTATTATCAGCATAACATCAGTTTCAGAACAACTTAGACAATTAATTCAAGCATAGCCACAGCATTTGTTACTCATTAACTGTTATTCAATTCAGTAGCACCTTGGAATTTTACAGCTTAAATGCAGATAAAAACTGCAAATGGAAATAACTGAGTTTGCTATGAAAAGACCAAAAGATTAACAGTTTAGCAATTGTCTATATGAAGAAGTTCTGAAAGAAAAAATCTTCTATTTTAAAAAGGATAAAAAGATTTAAGATAAATTGCAGTGATTTCTCCAGCTAGAAGTTGATCAAAACATCACCCAGGTGATTTTAAAATGTGATTGTTAATAGAATGGTTACAATACTCAATAGAATCTGGCTTTGACAGAAATATTTTGATATACGTTTTGCTGTATATCTGATATACATGTGTTTGATAAGGCAATTTTTCCTTGAAAATACTTGCTTTTTGCAAAAGAATGTTTAACTCATTGATTTAAGAGCAAAACACAAGAATATGTGTTACACTTAGGGGGTTTTGTGCTTTTTTAATGGAAAAACATAATTTTCTGCTATTGAAAAGCCCTTTTTTCCCCCAATAGATTCCAATAAAATACTGAATAATCAGAGACAAAACAGATCGATGATTTTATTTTTTACTTTCAGGAGTAATTTTTTCTCTTTGAGATTCATTGTAAAATTAAAAGGTACTTTAACAACATTCTAAAATGTATTTAATCTCTGATTTCCAAATGTATCATTAGCAATAGAAGCTTACACAAAAATTAAGCAAATGGGTGACAACAGAAACTACCTGTTGATAGATAAAGACAGCCAGTATCAGTCTACTTTCAGATGTTTATATTTCAGCCAAAATCATTGTATGTGAATGCAGTATTTTTGTTAACCACAGTATTACATTTTAAAATATAGTGAATTTCTAAAAGAGACATGGATACTCAAGATTAAAAAAATTAGAAAATTATCAAAGCCAAAATAAAGAGAGCTTGAATTAAATGAAAAAGAAAACTGACAGCAACAGAAATATTTTCAGAGAATTTGCACATCTTTGACTAAAGAAGAATCCACAGCAATCCACTTCTATAGTCAAAGTCATTAAAAGACTTAATACATCAGCAAAATGCAGTCTGAGAAAAATAGAAATTAAAGAAAAGATATTTTCTACATTAGCATGTGTATAGAGCTCAGTTCTAGAATTCTGAATCTATTTCATCCAGGTATATTTTTAAGTTTTATAATTGAACTTTAAATCCTGTACTTATAGGAAACAGAACTTCAGCAATTTATTCCACAAAATTGTTATATTAAGAATACAATAAAGTTCTTTATTGAAAATATAAATGCTCTCAGCATTATGGGCCAGAGAGACTCTCTGCACTGAGCAGTAAAATTCCTTACATATCACACATGAGCATGACTGCTTAGGTAACTTGAACACTCACAGGCTGCTTGGAGTGACATGACCTGTCATTCCAGACCAGGCAACTGGTTGAACCATCAAGTTTCTGGCCCAGAAGTACAAATACTGAGTAGTCCATGGGAAAACACAAAAGCCATGAACAGTCAATAACTAAAAAGCTTCCACACCTGGGAAATTCTTTGTTAGTCTAATTAGTGTTTGATTTATTTTCTGAAGCAAAGAGCTTATTAGGGTAAAGGTGGGCAAGGGGAACATGAAGGGAACCCATAAAACTACACACAGGTATTTCCATTTGTAAGTCTGTCAAATTCTACTGGTTGGATCCTTAGCTCTACAGGTATTCTATAGAAACTTATTACTTTGAATATTTGCACATGGTCTTATCCATGTTAGGTTTTGCCTTCTTAATTATTTTTCAGCACAGCTACATTCTAATTATTTTGTCTTTCCAAGTTTTATCTTGATATTTAAAATTTTAAAGTTTAAGTTTTTATGTTATATAGAAATGCTACGGAACAATTTATACACTGTTTTGAGGGAATATAGATATCCAATGTAGCATCCATTTTATACTCAGTATTTTGAATGTTTCTAATTACATCCTTAACAATAGACGTTGTAAGAAACAATTACAAGATCAAAAAAGTAGATTCATAATTACTATAAATTATCAAATTATTACTGGGCAGATCAAGATCTTCCCAGAGCTCCCAAACTCTAAAACAATTGCTAATATAAACCAAATATAAATCAAATACAGGTTATTTGCATTAATTATCAAAGATCTTAACACTAATTTATCTTGGATGTTTGTTCAACTCCACAAGGGTTTCAAGAAGAAAATTGACAAGTGCTTCTGCAGCAATCTTTGCTGCTCTGTGTACTGCTCTGCTTTGATTTTTAAGGAAACAACAGCATTCCTGAAACACCATCAAATCAAAGATTTCAATCTTCAGCACAGATCAGAGGATGCCACATGTAGCTGTAACAATGACCCAACTACTTACTGCAGGTTTCAGAGGGAAAAGGCAGCTATTGAACACATTTGCACATTACAACAAGAGTGAGAATTAAGATCTCTTTCTGAGGTATTCAAATTCAGCCTCTTCCACCTCCAGTGTTACAGCTATTACCTTCTGCACGTTCTCTCACACAGGTAACCCAGAAGGTGATACTTGATTCATTGCTGAACCAAAGTGTCTGTCTGCGGAACTGCATGCTCCAAGAGCATTTTAGCTGCATCTTCACTACTCAAATGAACTGAGCACATGCTTGACTCTTCTCTTTCACCGTTTAATTTTTCTCGGTCTTGTTCTCAGTTTAGATGATCACAAAGTAGTATGCTAGTATTCCTAATAGTACTATTTTTCTACACCAAACACAGAGAATTATGCTGTATGTAAAACTTCAGTTACGGCTCTTGATTATCAGGAAGTGCAGCTTTACATACATCTGGTGAAGTAGAAAGTTTCAGTCTTATCACCAATATGAAACATTAACGATGTAGTTGGAAAATCCTCTTTGATGTTCAGTATTTTTCTGTATGTGATACACTCTTTCCTATGTTTGACTAAATAAGCTTGTTCAGCAAAAAATTCAGGTTTTATCTGGTCTTTTAAGCTTTTTTATTCCAACTTTATTCCTTCTTGCTCTAACATACTATATTCCTAATTACCACACCACTCACTATGACTAATTACTGTATTATGTAACGAGTTCTCTGCCTTTTTATCAGTCATTATTTTTTCCTAAGAAACCAAATAAAACAAGTCTCAAGATAGTTTGAGGTTTAAATGTGTGTCAGCTAGTTGCCAGTCTCTTACCTTTATTCCTAAAGAAAGGCATAATTTTCACTATTCTAACTACTGTATAAATCCAACCCCCTTTAGTTTAAACTTTTATGCTTTTAGTGACACAGACTTTTCATAGTGGCTAATGCAGCCTGCGTTGAGGGAACTCTCTCTTGATTCTACACTGATTTCACACTGATTACAAACACTTCTTGCACTCCACAGACAAGAAGTATCTTCTCTCATTTTTCTCAATATCAATAAAATGTTTCAATTCTCCTCAGCTGTTCCACTGGGCATTTTCTAGTCATGGGGCAAGGAGGGAGGAATGGTATGATTTCTCACATCCGTTATCCTTGGTTTGTTAGCAGGAATTCCTGGCTCTGAGCAGTGCTGGGAATGGCCAGGCAAAGCAGTTACTCACCAAAGGCAGTACTATCAATTTGTTGGCCAGAAGAGCCAATGGCAGGAGCACCATGCAAGAACCAAGGTTCAGAGAGGCTCAGAGAGGTTTGATGAGGCAGTTTGGGAACTAACTTCAAAAGCTGGTTCAACCAAACATGAACAATGTGAATCTAGCATGAGCCTTGCTCAGCTCCCATATTGGCCCTTCGCTCTTCACAGTGCATTTCACTGAAACACTTTAGAACTGGGAAGCTTAGTTTTTATGCAAACCAATAAACCAGTCGTAGAAAGATTCTTGAGGGAAATTACACAAATCAGGCAGTAGTGCAGAGGCACAGTATGGTAAATGGCTCATTTTGTCTCTAGTGGAATACTTTTGTGCTACTGTGGTTTTTTCTGTCTTTCCAGAATTCAAATATTCCTGCATGTCATCTTCTATCAGCACTGCAATTCAGAGTTTAGTATATATCTTATTTAGTACAGTCTAATAGTACTCAATAAGCAGAAATAGATAGTTGCTCCAAGACCAGAAATTATCACACCTTATCCTTAGTGCCCACAATGTTTCTCCTTTCATGTCTGCTTAGTTGTAAATATTATATGAAAATAAAAATATTGCTTGCTTTCCTGAAACCATACTTCAGTAGCTTCTGAAAGAAGTCATTTAGGGAAATAACCCTTTTACACAATGTATTACCTGCCAAACTAATGTATACAAAATATTATGGAACCAGAATAATTATTTTTTCCAAAAATAACGAGGCACATATAAGAAAAATAAAAATACAATCTGCAATTTTATGAAGGAAAAAATATGAAGGGAAGACCAATTTCACATTTCAGCAGCTTCTAAGAATACCAAGGCCTGGAAGTAAAGTTTTCCCCACAAGCTTCTTAGTGTATGACTATACACCACAGAAGGGTAAGAAGCTTCCTCTAAAGCCTCTACTACTGACTTCCAGAGGAAGACCAAAGCCAGAGTGGTACAATACAGGATGCCTATTTTAATATTTAATACAACTTCTACTTTTATAGCCTTTGCTTCTTCAGCAAGGAAAGAAATTTTTTCTTAAAGTAATCACCAGGGACATATCATTGCTGTTGACTTCCCTTTAAAGAAAGAAACAAAACAAAAAGGTAAAAGAAAATTCCATGTCCTAGCTCTCCTGAATGTGGCCAAAAGTCTACTTTATGACAATTTCCTCAGGAATGGCCCACTTGACTGCCTGCTTGTCCAGTTGATGAATTTAAAAAATCAGAGTCACTGTATACTGCACAGAACATGGGATTTCAGTCAGCATCTGACATATGTGTTTCAGGTCATGATTCTTAAGAATTTTTGTAGAAACCAGGTACGTAAATTGTACTTATTCATTTTATGTCTCTAAATAATATAAGAACTTAATTAAGAAGAATTGAAACATTGGTAGGAAAAAAAGTGAAGACCGAATTCTCATTTGGCTTAAGAGAGTTACAGTTCTCCTATGGCTTTAAAACTACACAATTTTAAGAATGTATCTTGTATTAATACATATATGTGAATCTTCAGTGTCTAGTTCCACAAGTGCATTGATAGAATAAAAAACTCATTTTCAAGTACTGAAACTACACTTCAGCAGAAGAGTAAATTAACTGTTTATTTCTGGAGACATTTTGTTTGATGTATGCAATAAATAAATCACCATATTCATAAATAATTCCATTTATAATTTTCCTCTTTAATACATTCCAATAATACTGAAGGTAAAATTTTAATTAAAAAGATAAAATATTAGAGTAAGGCCCAGTAATATGGTGTAGATGAAATGGAAAAACAGGGATAGTAAATACTTCCTTACGTCATTATATTCTATCCATCTCCTTCACATGAGAACCCATTTACTCCACACCAGTCCTACTTCTGACTCAAATTTCAGTCAAGCATAAAGGGAGCAGGAAAATCAGCAGATTAAATCTGGTTATACATACAATACATAAAGTCATATTTTTGTGGTACATACAATCACAACACTTACGATAAAGTCTGCTCACAGTATTATGCTCATCTCTAAAAGGTAACACCTTTCAAAGCCCACAATATAGAAACACGTGAAAGCAATTTTGCCATAGGTGTCAAGAAAAGAAATATCTAAACATGACAGTATACCAAGTCCCTCCTACATGCTAATAAACATTGCTGTGCCTTGTGTAGTAAAAACTACATTTGCAAAAACCCAAATAATCATGCAGCACATCTATAGAGTTTTAAAGTAAAGCCATTTTCAGTTTTGTTTTTTATTTTTTCAATTCTGTTTTTGTTAACAGGGTTTTCCATTTTGAAATGGGCTTTGTTGAAGCTCTTGCTCTATTTTCCCACACTGAAATGTATATTCTAGAAAGTAATTATAACAAGTGTATTAGTCTACATTTTATGTGAAACTAATAATACTTAATAAATTTGATAGTATATTTGCCTTCAAATATTTAATGTCTCATTTTACAGCAGCTTTGCCAATTCTGGGAGCAAGGAATTACATCCTGGAAATAAAAGTCTAAAACAAGACTTCTCTTCCTCAGCCAGATTTATAGGTCAGAAATCCCATGTTTTCCACTTACAATCTGACCTCAATTAATGAAGTCTTTTAGAGGACACGAAATTATTTTTACATAATAGAAGTTTAAATTGAAAATATCTTGATTATTTTAATTAACACACTCTACATGACATGACCCTGTTCCAGATAGCACAAATTTTGGATAGTATATTTAAGGTTATACTACTAGACAGAGATTCAGATTCTTGGCAAACTGCCACAGCTGGAGTGAAAGTTTTTTTGATGTGTAACATACCTTTCCAAGTGCTAATTAAACAAAGTAACACTGCATCTTCCAGTTTTCAATTGATCAAGACAACTCTCTGTTTAACCATATGAAAGCCATCAACAAGTTTCAATAGCTCTCATTCCATCTGTCACTCAATAAACATCTTTTTCACTTCTCTTTTAAGTCATGGACCTGTTGTTCACTCTAATGGATAATTACACTACCTATTTGGTCTGCTTTAACTTATCCTTCTTAAATTTTAATAACCAAGAACACTGTGTGTTAAGGGTTTGGCTTCACATTTCAAAAAATTTTATTATAGACACACAAGACACTTTTATCAAAGCAAAAACCTGGCACTCATCTATTACTTTCAAATAGGATGTTGGACATTTCAGTTTAGCATATTTTGTCGCTTTTCAAAACAAAACTCCCTTGCCTTAGAATGATAATCTTGTTCCAGCCTGGAATCTGATCCTGCTACCTGTTTGTACTTGCTCATTTTCATTTGGCGATTCCTTTCTTCTACATCCATTGCACCTGTTAAGTTTAAAAAAAAAAGAAAAAAAAAGGAAAAAAATAAATACACAAGCAGTCCTCAATTCCAAGGTTAAAATTATGCTCATGGAAGTTTTAACAGAAAGAGATGAAATTTGATTTACTTAAATTCTGTGTGTATAATTTTAGTTTCTGAAGTATGGTTTTGTGGAAAAGTAAAAAGTTGTAACAGGAGGAAAATAGTAGATAAGTATTTCAGCAGAATCTTAGTAAATGTTGTATTATCTACACAATTCAAATGAAACCAACTTTGTGGAAAACTCGATATAAACGGAACACAATGTTTCCATGGCATATAAAGTTACTATTTCAAAACTACTCAAGAGAAATCGAGTCATTTAATAGAAAGGAATGCAAAGACAGCTTGCTATGTCTAAAGGAATCTTAAAGAGCCACCCAGTGGCATCACTGTATTACATTCTAATGGCACACAACTTCAAGAACAATTTCAGTATTCACTCTCCTTGGATCAAATCTGTAATTAGTTTCTGTCACGCATGGGTTCTTACAACATGACTCAGGCAGCAGCTGGTTTCAACCAACTGGTACTGTAACACCATGATTTTCTTTGTAAAATAATAAGGCAGTAAGTGCCAAAGCTGAGGTGGAAGACTGAGAAATAGAAAAATAAAAAGAAGACAATAGTTCAGAAAAGGTTTTCAAACAAAATATAGTTAGCTATTATTCAGGTTTGATTCTTTTCCAATTTAACATGGTATAAATCAAGAATAGTTTATTATCCCCTGAATGCCAGAAAGTATTCATTTTGACTGTCTTAAACTTTCCATAATTTTGACATTCAAAAGTTGTCTAGGATTAAAATTTCAGAATCCCACTAGTCATAAGTGGAAGTTTCCCTATATTATGTGTATTGAACAATCTGGACTGTATTTATGGAACTGAGATTCCAGTGTACTACATAAACCTGATTTAAACTCTAAACCTCTTCTGTAAGTCATAATCTATTATTAAAGTGGGGCTCTGCACAGGACCTATGCAAGGCCTCTGAGCTTTGTATTTTCTCTCTTGAGAGAAATAAACGTAGTACCAAATACTGTGAGAGGTGCCAGGTCAGTGTTGGGGCACTTCATAAGAAATCTGAAAGGAGAGGAGGTGAAAGGATGTGGGAATGCAAGAAGACTAAGTTGTACTGTTTTCTATAAACCCTCTGGCTTCTAATTTTTCCATTCTAACTCTCCATCTTTATTCCTCACAGCAAGATGAAGGAAAAGACTTCAAAAATTCTAAGAGAAATTAAGAAAAATTAATTAGAAAGAAGAAATGATGTTTTATAAGGAAAAATAAAAAGAGAGCAGCAGATGAAAATTCCTAAAATAGAATACAACTAGTTTTTCCTATCACAATTTTCCTCAACTATTATAGACCCCATAGCAGTATTTGTCAATTTATCATTAAGATGAAGTGACTTTTTTAGGATGTAGTTTTAAAAGCTCTAAAGATAATTTTTTTCTCTTGAAAACAAAAACTTTACACTGGAAAATTATATTTTCTTTTTTCAATGACAAACGTCACATAAGTTATTTTTGAAGTAAAAGAACTTCTGTTCAAAGAAAGAAGACACCTTTTGCTGAAATCATAACATTCTGCAAATCCACCTGACATTTTCAGTAATGTAAGAAAGGAAATATTTTTCACAAAAGGGGAAATATTGTCAATTATTCTTGTTTTCTTATGAAATCATCATATGTGTTCTTTGTCTCTAGACATTCCACCAAATTGAAGGAAATTACAGGAAGTGATGAAATAACACCTCTTGAGCATAAGTGAGACATTTCACAATTACTTGAGAAAATATCCATTCTTACCCATGGTCATTTGGCAAAGTGAAAGCTACATTGTCACAAATCCAAATGCCTACAAATATGCAAATAAAGCACCCTGAAATATGCCATTCAAAAGGGGAGCATAACATATAAGATCTTGGTGTGAGTCCTCTGCAGCAAAACAAGCAAAATTTGTGGCTTATTTTTGTCTCAAGAGAAAAACAAGATAGAAAAATTTTGCAAAAATATTCAATTCCCATAAAATCTTATTAAAGGAAACTCTAACTTGCTTTGTATTTTTGAAATTGTCTTTAGCAAGTGAGTTGATTCAGTTATATGCAAAAAGAGGAAAACCTGAGGGCAGTGGAAAGTCCATAATGTAGAAGATCAGCTCTGGTTCTACTGTACAAGGACCTGACCTGCAGAACCTCCCATTCTAGTGGTGTGGCGCACAGGCCTGTTGCACCAAGTGTGGAAATGCAGGGCTATCCCCATCTCCCCTTCTGCTGGCAAAACTTTACCTGCTAGAACCCATGCAGGGGGTTTAGCAGGAGCAGAAAATTCTCCTAGAGGCTTCAGTAACTTTCTGTGTGTGTTCAACTTTTAACATGGGTTTGGTAACCAAGGCTGAACATCCTAAGGACTCCAATGTAATCAGGAGCTGTTCATGGAGTATGTGTAGACAAACTGGAACTAACCTGAATCTAACCACTAATCAACAGTGGTGAAAATGTAGGAGCATAAGCTTTCACATATCTGAATAAACATGAGGGCTGACTGAGCCCTTGTGTTATTCAAATTCTTAGCTGGAGCCCAGCACAACACATTTTCAGGACTACAGATTGACATTAGAAAAATTAAAGCTACTTTTGACATATTGATGTACTGCCACAATATACCAAAGCAAATGCAACTGAATTTGGCCAGGGAAAATGGGTTTATTTGTACATTTGTGCCTTAATTTCTTTCCAGAATTTTGCTTCTAAATAATAGCTGTACCTCCAACATATCCAATGAAACACTCAAATTTCAGCTATAGGAACACACACACAAAAAAAAGAGAAATACTGAACGGAAGAACAAAGCCTGGTGTTGCTCACTAAACATAACTAGGATCATTGCACTGTAGGCAACATGCTGGCATTTTGATTATTTTGAATAATTCTCTGACATTAAAAAGGCATGGCCTGAAATTTGGTTCGGTGGGGTTTTCATGGGCACAAGGAAATTCCTGCATGAAAAGAGCCAGCTGCTGATTCATTACCAGCCATACTCCACCCTTTTGGAAGAGAGTGTGCTGATGGAAAGCAGCGCAACTAGTCCTTAAATGCCAGAATAAGACACCCAAGTACTGTGCACAGCAGCCCTGTAACCTGCCCTCAGATCCACAGTTGTGCCAGAGTTTAGCTCTACTGACTACTGTAAATTAAAATTTAGGCCACATGAATTGTACTTTGACCTTTGTTTTTATCTATGGAAATGTAACCAATAGACAAAGAATTATAATTACAACTTTAGCTACAGGATATTCTGTAACAAAAGATAGGGAAATGTCTCAAGACACAGACAAAAAGGGTGCCTGGAGGCTGTAGGAATAAATCAGAACAGAAAAGTCCAGATGCTGCAAAACAAGATTAGATGAGCAGAAGTGCCATCAGGAAATCAAGCCACCCATAGAGACTATAAAATCCAGTATCAAGCGACAGGTGGCATCCAGCTCAGGCTGTAACTACTATTGTCTATTAACATAGTAGAAGAAGGAACTCATTCTTTTTTATTGAAGCGGACCTAGGGACAAGCCCTACTGAGGTGATAGTGTAATTCCTACCATGGTCTAGGTGGTGGCTATGTAATTCCAGTCCTACAACAGGACTCAGGACAGGCACTGGAATCACTGCTCCAGCTTCAAATAAAAAACCATTATTTTCATGTTTTAGCTTGAAATAAGATAAGATTCAGCTACTTCACCATTAAAGTTTTCCCCATAACTGAAAACTAAATGTTTGTTTCATTTTAAAGGGCTGTAATCAGTGATTTGGTTAATACCTAACTTTTCCTGACCTCAGCTGCTCAGGAAGTTTTATGAGGAGATAAGCAATTATTCAATTCAGCCTGGAGCTAAAGAGCTAAATTTGCTCTTCAGGTCAAATATTAGCTACTCTCTAGGGTAGGTAAGACCCTTCAGTTGATAGCCTGTGATCCACACCAGAGACAAAAGGGACAGCAAACTTGCCTTATCACCCAGCTTAGCCTAAGGCAAACATACCTATTTTAAAAATAAAAACAGCTGGGACATCTGTTCTTTCATTCTTTCTTTCGTTGTCTTCTTCAGCAGGAGTTACTAAACCATTCTAGCTCCTACAGACATTGATGGTAATTTGTTTGGAGGAGTTTGCTGTACAGTAAGGCTTTGGGGGCACAGACAATAAAAGGGAAACTGAGGTATGGAAGTAGAGTGCAATTTCTCCTATAATTTTAGGACAGATTTAGGTTTGGATACATATGGACAAAAGGGATATGAAATTTGGGAGGCACAGCCACTCAGGCACAGGAAAAATCTAGTGCTGAAGGGACAAAAGAAACACTGAGATTTTGGAAATGAGAAACCTGTAATAGGGAAGAAAAAGGAGATGTGCAGGTGAGCACACTGTGTGTCTGGAGAGGGAAGGACAGAATAGAAAAAGTTTATGACAGCCTTCTTTTGCCGATTCTGGTTTCTGACTTCCCATTTCTCACTCTAATTTGACTCCCTTAAAAAAGCAAAGGAAATATGTTTGGGAAGCATTCCATTTCCCATTGTCTGTTTTGAAATCCCCAAAATACATCAAAATTGTGATCCAACTCTATGCTACACATTTGCTTAAACATAATAGATCAAGGAACTTTAAGGCAAAAACACAAACACATTTTGGATAAGTCACCCTACCTGTATCCCCATTCTCTGGATCTGCTTTCCTTTCTTCTATAAACAAATGAAAGCAATATGTAAAACAAACAGAGGGGAAGAGAGAAAATGCAGAAATAATAAAAAAGTAATATAAATCATGCATTAAAAGAAAAATTAATAAACCCCACAAAATTAATTTAACTTGATGAGTTTAGTCAACCAACCAAGTATGGAGCTCTATCCAGAGGCATATTCACTGCATGCTAGTGTATATGTTTGTGCACTCCTGCTAAACATTTACTGAAGGGAACCAATGGGTACTTTGTGCACTTCCAGAATCATTAACACACTCAACAAAGAGAGAGCAAGGCAGGTGTCAGATAGAGCTACTTTACAGTTTTGCTGATTTAGATGACACAAAAATAGACATGGAAAATTTGCTTGTGCTGTATGTTTTATGCAGTGCACACACAAGATACAGCCTAATGGTTCAGGCAAAAAAACTGAATGTGTCAGAATGGTTTTCAGTAATTATTTAAATCTTCATTGGTTTAATCAATTCTCATAGCTTCTACAGGTTAAAAGGCTTAATAATATTACCATAGTTTGTAGTAGAGTTAAAAATTATGAAGAACAAAAGATACTAACATCAATTCTCAGAACCCAGTTTATGCACATAAATTCAGCTGACTGATGCCAGCAAATACTCTGAATGCATATCAAAGGTTGTAAATGGCTCAGGGCATTCCTTTGTCACAAAGAAATGGAAATACATTGGATGCCTATCAAATAATTTGGCAGGCCATAAATAATCTAAAATTCAAGTTTTGTAATTAATGTGAAAGAATTTTAAGTCAAACGAAATTTACTTTAATTAGAAATACACTAACTTTTAAATAGATGCTCTTTCTTTTTCAAAATTGTATTCAATTCAATTAAAACAATCCCATTAATATGGAGCAACAGCCCCCAAGCTACACACCAAAAATAGCACGCATTACTAGAACTAAATATTTTTCCAGAATTATTGGTTATTGAGGGTTACTCACAAAATTATGATCTAATTTACAGCACACAGACTGAAGAGGGAAAGAGAGGGGTTATATTTTAAGGAAATACCATTTAGTAGATGGGTATAGAAGCAGGGAATGAAGTCATACTCAGTAAGAAATCATACTGGATTAAGGTAGAAGTATAAGAAAGAAAAATTTGTTCCTGTAGAGAGCATAAATAATGGACCACATTTTGACAGGATCTTTGTTCCCATCATGTGTGGGATCAAGTTTATTCTTCTGCTGGAAATTTCTAGAGGAACTACTAGGAAAATTAATGAGGAACAGATATGGTAAGCCATAAACCTACACTTTTGTAAATCAGTGGGTCCTAAATCAGTTCTTGGAACCTCTCCCATTCCCTGACCTTTCCTGCCCCATACTCTTCACAGTTTGGGCAGCCTGGCCTATGCTGTCTATGTGGGTTGTGGGCAGGGCTAGGAACACAGCAGAAAGTAAGGCTTTTTGCTTTTCAACCATTCAAATTTTTTTTATTATTTTTAAATTGCTGTCACCAACATAAAATCTGCAAAAGTGTCTTCTACTGCCTCATTACTTTCTAAAACAGAAAGCAATTTGATAGCAGTATCGCTGATCCAACATAATGCACGATAGATGAAAGTAAAATAAGTCATTATAAAATCCTTGAATTCAGAGAGAATGACTACTTTTCTAAGTTATTCCATACGCGTAGTGAAATGTCTACTTTGTCTAAATATTACCTTGATATAGAAATCTTGTACTACATATAATAATTTTTTAAGATGCCTAGAAGTCCATTTATCCTTATGTTCACACATGTTTCAAACATGAGTCTTTAAATAAATACATTGTCAAAGTAAAGAAGGTTGAAACTTGTCCAACTTCCACTCATTCTTACTCGGTGTTTAAAAAGTATATAGAAAAATATTTCCAAATGTAATTGTAGAAATGAATACCATAGTATTAGCAAACATAAAATTATATTGGATTCTTGAATTTTAAAAGTGTAATTGAAATGCTGTGACAAATCTCTACGAGAAATAAAGTCTTTAGATTTTCCACAAGAAAGGTCAGTACAATGGAACCTACTCTCCAAACTGAGGTTTCAGTTGTATTGTGAAGATTTGTCTCAAGAAGTACTAGAAAGAGGATTGAATTGAAAAAGATCTCACTTGGGTGGGAAGCAACAGAACTGAACAATATCAGTACTGTCTATTGACCAAATAAAACAATACTAACTTCTCGACAGCAAAGATCACTGCATCTACGGACCCAGCTATCACCTCCAAAAAGAATTCAGAGCAAGTTCAGGGTGTTGATACTGAATTAATTAATGCTTTTGGTTGTTGTTTGTTCAAAACAAAAAACACTCCAGAGAGTTTCCATCCATGTCTTGTAATAAGTGAAAACCAATAAATCATTATGAATTTATTTTAAAATTTCTGAAACTGAAAAATATAAAGTGACAAAGTCACCAGTCATTTCTAAAAGATCTTCATCTATTTTTATTTACATGATGACTTCAGTATCATCACATTAGGCAATTTTCTACATTACTTGATTTGACATTGGTTTACAGTGAAAAGTATATACCATATCCTGTGGTGCAATGATCTCAATTTAAGAACTAAAGTTTTTCAGAGATAAACAATTTAGAGGAAAAAAATCAATGCTTTTATGAAGGAGACATTTCTGTACATCACAAAAAATGACTATATGTTTTCAGTCTAACCAGAATACAGAAAAATTCAAGTATATTGATGAAATATAGAGATGAACTATAAGGATATAGATATTGAAATGCTGAAAGATCCTTTCTCAAAACCTTCTTCCACCATCACAGTAGACATTGCTATCATAATGACCACTGACATTTTATAAAATAGTAGACACAGCAATATTTCCCTGCTCTTGTAAGGGTCTATTTTTTCTAACTGGTTCTAATATATCTGATAGATTTCTAACATGTATCTGGAAGACTATATGAATGGAAAAGAATTCTAATCAAGAGCCTCATTCAAGCCTTAACAAGAACTAAATCTGATTTGAAATGGCCTTGACAAGCCACATTTTCTTGGAAATGCCTTAACTCAATTAGCTTTGATGTTATGGAGGGAACCTTGAGGTGTCACGGCCCCATCAGACTTCATCCACCTCACTCCAAGAAGTCTCACAAAGCAGGGACTCCAAGTGCCTTGGAACAGAACATGGCCATTTCTGTACACGACCAAACAGAATAACAGTTCCACAGGAGAAGCAGGATAGAAAACAGCAGATCAAACGATTTCTGAAAAATTGCTGACTTCCTCATGAGGATGAGGGGAAGCCTGACTCTGCAGCCTTAAGGTTACAACTGGGAGCTTCTGGGCTGTATAGTCTTCCTACCAGGGTTCCTTCCTTCTCTCACAGCTGACTGCCCCAAACTTAAGGTTAGAGCCTGGATCTCTCTTGAACTGTTTCTCTTCTCTCACCTATGATCCAGACAAATGAGATTTGAAACTTCCTTGTTTTGGGTGAAAGAAATTGCAGGCTGTAATGCTGGAGGATGTGCATGTCATGACAAGAGACAGATGTGGAACTCCTTGTTTGTTTCTGAGTTTAGGCAGAAGACAAGACAATGACATAAAAGGTTTTATCCTTCTATTTTTCATATTTGCAAAAACTTAATATCAACAATATGACTAGGAATTCTGTTTATAGAGTGGATAAATTAGCTTCTTTACTTAAGTGCTTATTGTAAAGTGAGTCTGATTTTTCAAGGTTGTGCAAACTGTTAAATAAAATCTTATTTTAAAAATCAGATATACATGTAGGTCCCTGACTTCTGGTAAGTACTTTTAAAAATGCTAGTCAGATTTCTTACTAGAGATTTCTCTTGAAATGTTTTTCATGAAAATATAGGAAAATCAATTTTATATTAAAAAAAAATCCCTTAAACAATAGAAAAAGGTTCTTCACCCAGAGGGTGATTGACTACTGGAACGGGCTCCCCAGGGAAGTGGTCACACCCACTCCTCTTCCCCTCAATAGGAAGTTGTAAATACAGTGAGGTCTCCCCTCAGTCTCCTCTTCTCCAGGTGAACAGACCAAGTGCCCTCAGTTGCTCCTCATACGGCTTCCTCTCAAGGCCCTTCACCATCTTCATAGCCCTATTATCAAATCAGGCAAAGGAAAGAAGATTATCTCCTAAAAGTAAAATGTAAAATGTAGAACATCAAAACTTGCTGGTTGATAGTTTTTTTTCTCAAAGGATTAAATATCCTCCTGTTTCAAGAGCCATTCAATTGCAATTTTACCTCTAAGGAATTAGCTCTAAATTTTGTCATTCTGGCTGTAAACAGTGTGAAAAATTTAACTGCCTAAAATCTACAGGTTTAGCAAAATTCAGGTGATGTGTGATATAAATGGTTATTGAACTTCACTCCAGGGATTTATGTCCAATGTGTGGCAAACAAAAAAG
Source organism: Hafferia zeledoni (assembly GCA_035583235.1). Taxonomy (NCBI): domain Eukaryota; kingdom Metazoa; phylum Chordata; class Aves; order Passeriformes; family Thamnophilidae; genus Hafferia; species Hafferia zeledoni. The sequence continues at coordinate 131,939,839 of JAWWEV010000083.1, read as the reverse complement.
TTACTGCGGCAACAAGCAAGGTCTTTTAAAGTCTGTGATCCACATCACAATCTGAATGAAAAGAAGAAGACTGACACCCACAGAAACATGGAACAAGGGAAAAATAATTAAAGGTCGTTGAAGTGTTTTTATATTACTGTCTAAATGTGACATAAGTGTCAATGAGTATCCTTAAAAGGGCATGCTCACACCAGACCACTGCAGTTAGGCAGCTCCTAGCAGGGAGCATGCCTGCGAGTTCATGTGTTCTGTTCGACAATGGCTTGATGGCTTTTTTGTTTTGGCTTTTTATTTGTTGGCTTGCAGCTTGACACACTAAACAAAGACTGAAACCCGGGGGGACATTTCTCACCACTTAAACAAATTTTTGTCACAATGCTCAAAGCATGTTAACAATGTTGGTTTGGATTATTTGCAGAATACATGGCACTGTTTAGTCAAAGAATTGAATAAAATGGTGTGGTGATCTAAGCTGGGAAGTTAAAGAATCTCTAGAATCACAAGTTCATAAATTGACAGGGTCAGCTCAGGTCTTCATCACTAGGGATAGATCAGTGGAGATGGTAAAGGACAAAGATCTTTTGAAGAAAGCTGGGAAGGTCTATTTGCATGTTTATTAAAGTAAAGATTAAGGCAATGACCAGCTCTTCTTTCATGGTGCATAGACCCTTTTCCAAAGTGATTTTAGGAGGGAAGTTTGTGATGTTTTTCCATGTTGCCTCATAAAAAGGTGAACATACATTTTGGTGGCCTTTGTAAAATCCTGAGCCCTACATGGAAAAAGGAAGAAAGAAGCAGTAAGTCAAATATTAACTAAAATATCCCATTTTGCTCCTCCCAAGATTCCTGGTGCATCCTCCCTATATGAATGATGTAAAATAGGATTTTGAAAGTGTAAAAGAAAAACATCTGAGTGGTCAGTAGGCCATTTATGAGTACAGGCTTATATCCTGTACTCATAAAACCCCTTTCTGATCAGTCATGCCATAAATATTGTCTCCAGGAAAGCCTGAGCACAGTCCTATTGTTAGGCTTTCCAACATACTGTTTGCCAAGCATGCAAGTTCCTCACAGCATAACCACAGAATATTTCACATTCTGATACAGCCACTTCAAAACATAAGCACAAATTCTTGATGATAACTATGCCTCTGCTTCCAAAAAAGCAAACAGCTATTAATAGAGATTCTTCAGCCATCCTAAGATTGCAAGACATCTTCATTAGCATCTCAATAACTGGAAAGATGGTCAAAGCTTTAACCAAAGAACGCAAAACCAATAGTGGTGTATGCACCTGTATTTAGGACTTGGCAGAATTACAAATTAAACTACCAAACCTTTATGATAAAAAAAAGTATTTGCAGAGCTATTCTGTTTTTTGCACAATTATGCTGTCATTTTAATTTATATATAATCTTATATATTTACTATTTTACCTTTAGCAGATTGAAGATCAGTCTTTATTTATGTGGTTTAGTACAGATGCTTACTTTGAGGGTTGGATTCAGAGGCCTTTTGTTTCTGGTTTTAATTCTAAACAAAATAAAAAATAAGGACAAAGAGCCTCCCAGCCATCCAGTATGATACCTCTATTACCATGCTAAGCACCTTTAAACTGAATATGGACTTTGTCAAATTAAACTGAATTTGGAGTGTACCCTTTGGGTTTTGTTGACCAAATACAGATGTAGATGCTTTAAATTTATCTTTCACAGTCCAAGGCATCAGATTTTAAACATGCCTGTGAAATTAAATATCATAGAAGCATTTAGAGATGCATAAGTAATTTAATCATATTTGTACTAAAATATCATCCAGATTTTCTTTTCAACATAAGAAATATGGAAACAGAACAAAGGACCAATCTTTAAAGGAAAGTGTGTCACTGAATACTAATTGTAACAGTAACTCAGAAGCAAAGATGTGTCATGTTCTGTTTGTAGAGGATAAATATATCACAGTAGATCCACTCAAGGAAGGCATGAAAAACTCTCATGGTACCTCGTAAACCCTCTCAACTATATATATATATATATTTTTTTTTTTTTTTTTTTTTTTTTTTTTTTTTGTCGTTGCTTTCTCCAACAGTTTTTATTTTCCAGACCCTTCCACTGTTTGGCTCTCCACTGTTCAGGGCTATGAGCTCTTCCAATTTGGTCACTTATCTTCAATAGCTTTTGCTAGTTTTTGTAGGCTTCACTTCCAGCACTCATGTTATTACAAAAAAACTTCGTAATAAAGCACAAAAAAACCCCAAACCATACTTCAAAGTCTTTGTCTATTTGAATTTCATTCTAAAAGTTAACAAAAACTCTAATCAATCCTTTGTATCTCTTCACATGACAGTTTTGCTCCAGATGCTGCAGAAGAGAACATTAACCTCTATTTCCCTGCCTCTCATGGCCATTTAGAAATGGAACAGTCCTCACTATCGTCCAACTTCCATGCGCCTTAGAAAGTAGCAATGATTGGGCATTGCTGTGTCACTCCTTTTCATCCTGGAACAAACCTAGGATTAATTACCCAGCACTATTTCTGCTGCATGTGCACTGACTGCCTTTAAGCCAGCACGGATCAGCCTTTGTTCGGTGATTAATTTCTGCGCAGTTACTTGAGTCAACTCACTTCTAGGCCTAGATTAATTTTGCAAGGCTGAAAAATGCTTTCTGTATTTCATATGTTTGAAGAACACAGTAATTATTACTGGCAATTGCAAGTAATTTTTGGCCCAATGATAAGTGGCAGTTTTGAACCATCTTACTGATGAGAATAAAGATTTCCTCTTCCTCACTAAGAATCTTTGGCAGGTAGGGGCTTACTTCCATTTCTCATACTGAATACATGGGGAGATGAAGAGGCATGTATCTCCCCAACAGTTTTCACAGTATCTAAACATATGAAATATATTAATTTCAAAAATATGGTTTTAGAAAGAAATTGTGAAAACCCTGGATTATAAAGCTCCTCCTTCACTCAAGAAAAGTAGGGGTTTGTCATTAAGGATGCTGTCAAGCTCTACTGCTGCCAGATAACAAAATTTATATTAAAATATTTTGGTTGTCAGCTTTCTGAACTTGCTTTTGCAAGCCTAAGCTTTGCATGTCCTTTCATAAAACTTTTCAATAAGAACCTACACATTTTTGAAGGAATAAAATTTTCTCATTTTTGCAATTAAAGATTATAATATCTAGAGAGAGAAAATGGCAACTCTTTTTTTAATACAATTGTTACGTATTCAGATATTTAACCTTCCCAACATCTCTTGGTCAATAACACCTGACATCAATAGCTAATCCCTCTCTTGGCGTAATAACATCCTAAATCAAATCCTTTAATTCACATTAATGTTTAGCAGCATGATAAATAAGGTGTAACTAATTTCCTAAAGAAACCTGTAAGTGGATAATCCTAGTTCAAAATTTCTTAAAGGAAATTCTAAAGGAGTGGGAACACCTTGTTCTAAAGGTGTGCCTTTGTAAGGTCACCCTTGCTTTTCAGCTGTGCTCAAAGCCTTGGACTGAAATGTGCAAACTATTTTCTTATTGAGGTAAAACATGGAGGAGCGTCCGTTTCAAATGTACGTTTGGAAATACGTCACTATACACAAACCACACTGTTTTCTCCTGAGTTTAAGGGCAGTAATAACAATTTTTACAACTGCAGTGCTGATCATGCCTTTGCATTTGTGTGCTAGACAATTAAATTCTTCAGTGTCTAATACATTTACTTTATGCTGTGAGCTACATAATGTTTTGAAGAAGAGTATCTGAATTATAATGACCAAGAAAAGTTAATAATACAGTATTATTGTCTACTTACATGTGTTCTAGAAACACTGGTGATGAAAATATGGGGTTTTTTTCTGAGGCACATATTAAGGTCTCATTTCTTCCAACACCAAGAAAGATACAGATTTTGATTCCATAAAGATTCCATACAGATTCCATATTTTGATTCAAAATATTAATTAAATCAGTGACTCAGAGGAATGTTCTGGAATAAAAAGGCCCAACTTTCTTTCTTTCTTTTTTTCTTTCTTTCTTTTTTTTTTTTTTTTTTTTATTATGAACAGATATGAAATAGGTCATCCAATCATCTAATTTTAATTTTGTAATAAAAGAGACTCAGAGTCCCTGCATGGGGTCTGGGAATGGATCATAAGCACAAGATAAGTCTACTCAGTCTTAGTACAGCATAATTTATTACTTCCTAACAGTGGTGATTTACAAAAGAGGGAATTCAGAACACACTAACACTTATTTCTCTGTCCATGCTTAATTATTTTACCCTGTAATTTAAACAATTTTTATGTCAAGATTTATTTAATATGAAAACCATATCAAATAACATCTGCAAGATTCTGTAAGGATAATCTTACAGAATTAAGATGTGGTTCTGATTAGGACAAGAGTAGTACAAAAGGTAAAACTGAGTTCTGAAGGAGACAGTCACAGTAAAGAAACGACAAAAATGTTTGTCTAAATGTCATGTAAGTTTAATGGACCAATCAATGCACCCCAAAACTTCCACAAATTTTTAAACCTATATGGCACTTAAGTAGTTTCTCTAATTTGTTAGGATAATAGCAGAGGCACAGGAAATTTAAGGTTTGGCACAATAATTGTAAAATATAACTTTTATAGATGAATTTAATTAACTGAAATATGGGGAATTTCACTGTTGTTCTACATACCCCAACTGAACAAGCAGAGAAGTCTGAACAACTACTGCATTTTCAGAGCTGCATTTTAGTTCTCTGCCAGTAATATAAAGTCCATGGAAAATTCTATAAAATGGCAGATTAAAATGTTATACGAAAGGAGAAACCAGAAGCAATGCACAATATAAAATAAAATCCTCATAAACAATACAGCTAAGTTAGAACTCCAACTCTTCTTGCTCTTATGCTATCATAACCTTATGTTTTGCAACACTTTTTGTCATGAGAAAAGAGCTTTTGATCACTAACAACCTCTATTTCTAATGGAAAAAGTTTTTATTCAAAGAAACTAATTTCAAACTAAGTATGAAATTCCAGTGCATGAAATTTAACTTACTAAAATTATTCAGTTTTGAAATTATATCCTCCCCGGGGTTCAAAATAACTACTTATATAAGAGTTTCTGCAGTTTTTGTAGGAGAGGCTAAAGCCAAGATAAAACAAATTATGGATTGTTTTCATGTGCTAGTTGGAAGATTAAAGGCTAATTTAAAGATAATTGAGATGGGAAATAAGAACTGATCTGATAGAAATCAAATCAGTTTAAAGTCTTAAGGTATGACATGTGTCACCAGTTACCTTTCATCACTTTTTATAGAGTACAAAGTTTATAGGTGATAAAAATTACATAAGCATCTTTAAATTCTTACAGCTTGCCAATATTCTGCAAAATTATTGAGGGGGGAGAGAGGGAAAAGTATGTGAGGTGAGCTGTGATAAAATCTATAGAAAAGGTAAAATGAAAAAAAAAATAGCACAGAGAAAAGCAGTAGAAGAGACAGACCTGAGTTTCTTCTCCTTGATGTTTCCGCTTCTTCTGTGATCACATCGTGTAATGTACAGACATAGACAAAGGAGATGGGCGTGAGAGGATGTATTCAGAAGGTTAAAACTGACACTGAGGGAAAGGGCCAAAAAATGTTTGAGAGAGAAGTCTGCAGAGCAGAGTTAGTAAGTGGGGAAAAATTAACAGACTCTAGAAGAAAAAAGAAAGCTGAGGAAGAAGTGGTTAAACTACTGTTGTTGGAAAAGAACAGTAAAGACAGAGTTAGTATAGGAGCTGAGGAAATAATAAAAGTTATAATTGACAGCAAAGTCAATGAAGCTGAGGAAAAAGCTGCATAGTAAAAAGTATGTTAACTAGCATAAATACTTCAGTTCGCAACTGTTCAAATTTTTTGAATAGTATCTACTTCAATGCAAGTATTTTTCTCTTTCAAATATCAAACACTCAGTTTAATGTCACCAATGGGATGTCTATTATTTGATTTTTAAATTATTAAATTATTGTAATTTATGCTGAACATATCCAAAACAGAAAACAGATTGTTTTTTCCAAAAGTATGTACAAGCTGTGAAATTTCAGAATCCACATAACACACTCTGGAAAGGATTGCATTATTGTAACACTCTGCCAAAGGCAAAACTATTCAGACCAAAATACAGAATGTGAGAAAAGAGACTGTATAGCTATTAACTCTCATGGTCAATTCAGGGTAATTTTCCAGAACCAAAGTCTACTCTCATCTCACAGAAGTCTAAATTACTACAGATGCATGCAAGTTAAATGCCAAAGCATTACTTACTTTATTACTTCACATTGAAAAACACACTGCCATTTCAGACATGGAGAACATCTGAGGGACAGTGTCATGCTCTGTACTGAAAATGTATTTGTAGCAAAAGAATAAGAGGAACTCACTTTGAAAAGTAGTAATAGTTACAAAGAACTGTGAAGCTACTGTCACTAGCAGAACAAATGCTTTCTTTTAAAAATCATCCGAAATATTAAAAAAATCTATAAATTTTATCTAATATCAACATGCAGTTTGTTAATGAGTCACAGAACACTGCTCATAATTCATTAACACTGCAGACACTAGATAAGTTAATACACCACAAAAATAGCTGTAATTTAGCATTTTAGAATCAACATTGAGAAAGCATTGACAAAATGCAAAATTAGAATAATCAACATAAATCAATAAAATGAAATTAAACACAACACTAAATTTATCTGATAATCATTAAACAATTTTATTCTATAGCTGATAGGTTATGCTTTCATCTACCATCAAAGGCCAAGACTGTACCAACACTTTGTTGAAAAACCAAGCAGATTGAAACATACATAATTAGAAGGCATTTTTAGGCAATTAAATTTGCTTACAGGATGAACACACAAGTGTTATATAGAGATATGTAATATGAAAGCATAGCAGCTATCAGTTTTGAAAAAGGTTGCTGTCTTATGTTAAAAAAAATTAATGGCATATAAATATCTTTTTGCCTGGATAAGTACAAGGAATCCATCAGATGAAAAACAGATAAGCAAACACAAACATCTACTTCTCCATGGTGTACTACAGCTCATATTAATGTATGTAGCTATAGTTGCTATAACAGTTAAATAAACAATAAATCATAATTAACACCACCAAAACACAAAATGTTCTGGAAATGTTTTATATTACGTGTCTATAGCCCTGAAGTGGCACTCCTGCTATAGCCAAACCTGTTATTAGAAAGTCTCTATCACCCCCTTATACTTTATTATTTCTCAATATCCATAGGAATGAGCAGCTTTGAGACATATACTGCATTAAGATAAACTCTTCTCTACAAATTTTCAAAGTAAGTCTGGAATCACGTTATTTCCAAATTTGGGATATATCTAGTATGGTAATGCAAGGTATTCTAGAAATATCAGTGGGGCACAACTCAATAGCAGGCAAGTTCTCTTTAAATATTTTAGAATCAAATGACCAATATTTGCATGAATATCAGTCACATATACTAATACCTTTTAAAAACTGCATTTTTAAAAGTCTTCATGCAAAGTATTTGTTATGGAAAGATATTTACAGATTAAAGTTGAAAAAAATTTCTTAATTAGAAATATTTTTCAGTTTTAAGTTTTTACTCATCAAACATATTAGAAGAATAATTCAAATAAAACCCAGAGGGGGAAAATATAATACGTGCCTTCTCACTGTGGATACTTGATCAGTTGATATCTCATCTCTTGTGATAAATGGATTAGAAACTGTTTGTGTTAACTGGTAGAAATATAATGAATTGGTAGAATTTGTGACATGGTAATGCACCAACTTCTTTCAATTAATGATGATAAGAAGAAATTGCTAATAGAATAACTAATTTATACACAATAGCACGTATGGGAATCAATTCTCTCATGATTAAGAAGCCATGCCATAAATCCCATATATTAGTTTGAAAATTCCTGTCCCTGTAGCTTTTAAGCTAAAAAAATAATCTTTGTTGATAAAAATACATTTAAATTCAGGAATAAAACAATGGCAGAAACTCCATTAAATTTACATCCTGTCAATAGGCAGTCTTCATTTGCATGGTTATTGCTTTGTTGTGGAACAAGCATTCATTTGGATCAATTGCTCATCTTGATGAAGGATACTGGTATGTACAAGGGTATTATACAGATTTAGACACAAATGAAACTCTCAGTACATAAATTTATAAAGTAGAGGAAAAACAGGTATTGCGCTGTAAGCCTGAAAACACTCCAGAACCATTTTTTTATCATTCTTTGATACAGAACTGTTCATTCTAAGTAATGTCACTCATTGAAAAGATTTATTTAGGAACTCAGTGTTCAAAAAGAATTTACATGGCAAACACATCCATACAAAATTCTTAAAGCAGCATAAGACAAAGAGATATAAGTTAATTACTCCTCTTTTTCCCTCGAGGGTTCTCTTAATTTAATTCTCATCTTATCTGAAAAATCAAAGATCTTCCACTGGAAATATGGCCTCAGATTTGAAAGGCCTTATTTCCCGATACTCTTCACAAAATGAGATGTGCAATAGCACAATCAAATAGTCATAATCTTAGAACATGGAGGAGACTCTAAAATAGAAATGCTCCATGGAGTCTGTATGTTTCATAAATATATGTTATTGGACTGGATGTGATTAGACCTGAAGAACAACATAATGCATTTAACTCTCAGGAAAGATGTTCCCTGACCATTCAAACTCTGCAATGCTAAAGATACAGACAGGAGAGTAGATAGCAGTACAGTTAAGAGCACAAATATTTATGAAAATATTTAGAGTGAAAGTCTATTTTACTACATTAAAATGTGAATAAAATCAGTATATATAATATATAATATTCTTTAATTGCATTAAGCCACAACTTCAAGTTACGTTCCTGTAGATACAGAGCCTGTCCCACACTCCTGAATTTTTTTCAGTGAGGAAATTCCCTACAAGTTAAAGTAGTTCTTTATCTGAAAGCAGAAATCCATACACAAAAAAATCACACGTGTACTGGATGTATGCTGATATTTTTGCACAAAAATATAGCCATAGGATAAAGAAAATACAGGAAAGATTAAACCAATACATTTAATTGTGCAGTTACATAATACAGGCCATATGTAATACATGCTATATAAAAAATACAATGGGTAAGGTAATAAGTATGGGAAATGTGTTATTCCTACCCAAGGGTAAAGATAAGAGAAAAGAAGGTAGAAAATAATATACAAGATGAAATTGTAAACATTCTCAGAAGCGTGAACTCTCTAAATCAAATAAACCATGTAGACTGCATTACTTTTTTATAAGTCTCAAGAGGTAAGCTAAATTAAGAATTCAGAGAGAGTGCTTTCATGATTTTGTTTCTCTGAATAAAGTCCACATTTTAATTTTTCTAAGAAAAAAAGACAAAGTAGTAATATTTCATAATATCAATGCACTATAGTTACACATTGGATTGCAAATATTATGAATCCTGAAAAGAAAATTCTCTCTCTCTCCCCTATCATTACTTTCTCTTTTCCAGCCTCTTTCATTTCCCATCTCTAACCATATCTTCCTTTTCATAATTCTCAATCTATCATTCTTTTACTTCTGACTACAAACACCTTTTAAAATGAACACTACTTCATTTTTAATTACTTTTGATTACTGTTTTAATAATAAAAGTGACTTCATAGTATATAAATAAACTAAAAATTTTAGTCATATTAGAATTATTTTTGAGAGACTTTTTCTATGTACAGTCAAGGAACACTTCTACCCAGGTGAGAGACATAAATGTTTCAGAGATAAAAATAGGCATGATTCCCTTTAAATTGAAAGCAAATCTATGCATCTTTGTAAGTACACATTAACTTTGTATCTTCTCTTGTGTTTAACCTACCATTTCTATGACTTCTCTAAGACTTTAGTTCCATATTTCATAAACATATCTTTACCCCCAAATAATTACAAGGACACTCCATTTTTACTTCATTCCATTATGAGATGTATAAAAGTATTTCAACTATTCAGTCTACTTTCGTTCAATCCTATTTAAATATGTCAGGACTCTCCCATGGTTCTGTTCTTCAACTGCTCCTAAGAAATCAAAAGTGACTGCAGCAAAATTGGGTATTTGATGACACTTCAATTTTCTCAACAGACAGTGATAATGAAACCATTACAGAATGGTTTCCAGATAATAACTATCAAATCTACTGTCTCTGTGTAGGAAAAACAGGGGAAAACCAACAGTGTTTTCTTTGTTATCTTATGAAGGCAGTTTCTGCATTACCTTTGTTATCTCTGGATGGAGACACAGTTTGCTAGACTGCATTCAGTTTCCAAAACTGTGGACAGTGAGATCGATTGAACACTTCAAAAACAAGTGACAGGGAACAGAAATGAGTATCAGTGCCATGGTACCCTAAATATGAGGGGTTTCTCCTTGAAATTACCTTGGCATGTTCAAGAGAGATTAGTCATGATACTAGATGAAAATAATTGCTTTTTAAGAAAAACAGCATCCTGCCTAACATTATCAGTACAGGACACATTCTCTATGCATAGCCTACTTCTTTTTCAACTTTTCTTCACGTCTTACATATGAAAATTCAAAATCATGTGAAAATGTTTACATTCTGTGCTTCTACTATTTTTTTTTCTTTTGACTGATAAAGGAAATGTGATTAAAGAACTATGGCTTTATTCACTTACTTTCATATACCATCTATTACAGCTCAGAGGCAGAGGTGACTGCTGAAAGTAGAAATGCTTAATACCCTTAGAATTGAACAAATAACTTTTCCACAGGTTTTTTGATTCAGTGGTGTCCTGAGAATGCAGTATTCTCTGACAGAGTGCTGACCCTGGCTAAAGGAAGGGCACATACATTCAAAATATAGCTTGAATTTTATGCTGGGCTTACCTATAATTCTGCAGTTTTACCCTTCCAATCCTTCAAAAATCTTTGCATAAATACAACTGAATCTTTGAAATATACAGAACACTAATTCTGCAAATTGCATTGGAACTTAAAGATTACAGACACTGTTAAGAAAACATGTTGATTTCTGATATTCAGGAAGAAGAATTTTGTCAGCATCTTCTACTGAAAAGTCTGAAATATAAGAAACATTTTGCTACTTTATTTAATGACCTTAAATTATCTTCCAAAAAGTTTGATAATCTCTTTTTAAGTCATGCATGTTTCTTGAATACTAATGCCTCATCTGATACAGTATCTGTTATTTTTTCTGTTTTTTGAAATTATTTTTATTATCTATGTTTTTTCTACTATTTACTCATAGTTCTCAGTTCTTCACTCATGGTACTTGTGTAATCAATATCTATTTTTTCTCATAGATTTTCTTAGCTGTAATACTGCCAGGGTTATTTCTGTGTGACTGGTTAGGTTAAATTCCTAACAGACAAACTGTACTTAAAGACAGGACGCACTTTCATAAGAGGTTGTAGTAGAAAAATCATTGTATGGAAAGGCAATCAAAAGGGCAACAGCTATATGAGGTCTCCCTATTCCTCCTTGCTTCTCTCTGCAGACTGCCAACTGCATCCAGGGACTAAGTTGAATTAGTATCATTTTGCTGTTTCCTATGCAAACAGGACATTTAAAACATTAAGATGAAAGAAAACACAGTCCAGTTCAGAGGTTCAATCCTATATGGAAAAGGTCCAAGGAATCTGAAGCTTCCTTAGGTAGATTCTGTCAGGCTGCATCACCATTAGATCAGGGTCATAGATACAGTATATCTCAACATGCAGATGTCAGTACAGAGTTATGACATCTCCTTCCAGGTGTCCTGACTACTATACCTTTAAAATTACTGTTTATAATGATATGGGGAAGTCTGCAGGGAACAGTAGTGTGCCACACATAGCAGATAATACCTATCCTGGAGGCATTGATTAGTTATTCTGGTGCTCCTGCACTCCTACCACTTAAATCCATAGGGCTTTGTGACACAGAGTCTGAGGAATGCAGGCAGGAGCTATTGGCTGCCCATGGCAGAGCGTGCAGAACCACCTCAGATGTTTCTGTCTCATGTGTCATCATCCCATGCACACATATCATGGAAGACATTACTGATAATCTAAATCGGAGCAGAGTTCATGCTCTTATCAGGCACTGAAGACTCAGGACTCGAGTGAAGAATGCAATTTTTTCTCAACTTTGTATCTATTCTAGGATTCTACAATTGAAACTTTGGCTTTCCAAACCAATTTTGTGTATGCCCTGCAGCACTGCAGATCAGTGGTACTGTTCCAGACAGAAAAACAGATAAAAGTCAGATAAATATTGTTTTAATATACAAAACGCTTCTAAATTGAGAACTTATTAATTCCATATTTTATTCTGATTTCTATTCTTCTGCCTGGTGGGGGTTTTTTTGGTTTTTGGGGGGGGTTTTGGGTGTGTGCGCGCGCGTGTGTGTGTGTGTGTGTGTGTGTGTGTGTGTGTGTGTGTGTATCACAATTATAAGATTTCACTTGTGTTCAAAGTCTGGAATGCTCCAAGAGTAGCCATCTAACAAACTATATCTTCTCTTTCTAAAAAATGGAGAAGATGGCTCTGAAACAGGTGTTGCTAATAAATATGAACACATCATCTGTCTAGATCACAGTTTTAAGCCTACCTTAGCTATGAGGTGAAGATAGCATTCTTAATTAACTACTATGAAAGGGAAAAGTCTGGGAAGAAAAATTATTCTGCAGAACTCTACCTGGAAAGGCAACAGTGAAGGTATGTAGGCATTGTACTTTGAATTTGTCATCCAAAAGCCTCTGGAAAAGAAGATACATCAAATTCTGATCCTGACTCTTATAAGCAGTAATTGTTTTATCCTGAAACTCCCTCTGATGCATTAAGTCAGGGAACAGGAAATGCAAGTGCACATCTGGCCTTTCACATCTAAGGTTCATAATTCCTGAGTTAGCGTTAAACCAGATTTTGCTGCTCTTCTTCAGTTCTTACTCCTGCACTTTTAGCTGTATAATAGTTGAGCTTCAACAAAAAACTTGGAAATTATCAGTATGTAGGTGAGCCTAAAACTGAGACTACAGCATGAATTTAGGAGGTGACACAGTTGGCCAATCTCAAAACTTTAAATTCTGTGTTGTTATTAGAATGAGACAAATAATATGCCCCATAGAGATATATTTGCAGCCCCAAATGAATCCAGGTATTCTTGGAACTGAAAAATTCCCATTAACTTGAATAGATTTGGATCAATATTTAAATATAGGATGAAACCTGCTATATAAAGATCCCTTTCATTTTTCTTTCCCTTCCCTCTCCTCCCCTCCTTTCCTTCTCTACTCCTTACAGTTTGCTTGCCTTTTGCAAGTACATAAACTAATGTGATTAGAACCTTTTATTGTCTGATGCAGAAGACAGAACAATACTATTATAATCATTATTATTATTAGGTTTACTCTTTTTGCTATACATTTGTAGGAAGGCATGAAGATAGTTGAATAATTGAACTTGTCATTTGGGGTGAAAGAAAGTTTGTGACAGCTTTTAGTTTCTAAAGAAATCCATTTATGTACAAAATGGAGGAAAGAAGAGTTCTTTTAGATTTGAGAACTCCAGCTGTATGGACATACAAAAAGCAGCTTGTATAAAAAATAACACTGGAATATTATTTCTGTCATGTGTGATGGTGCAAGAAGGTTTCAGATTCAGGTCTTTAGAGGATGACTTTCCAACCATACATGCAGTAGATACCTTGGTTTGGTCAACTAAATTAGAATCAGCATAACTCATACTTGGATTCCTGAGGCTCGCACAAACACATTAGTCATAATAAAATTCAAAACTAAAAAGCAGGCTAAGTCTAATATTGTGCTAGAAGACTTCTTGTCTAATGCATGTGCATTCTAACACAATTCTTACACAAAAGCAGATTTAATTTGGCTATTCTAAAGCAGAACTATGTAATCTAAATGGTCTCTACATACTAAAAATTTCACACCAAAGTGAAAAAAATAGGTACATCAAGCACACACGCATTACAAAAGCATGAAATATATCTTTATAGTCTCATGCTTTCATGTGGTTTTCCAAACCCTGACAAACCTGTCTCAGAATGCTGTTTCTTTTTCGGCAATGGTTTGTCATCAGTTATTGTACCATTCACCTTTTTCTGCTGGTCTTCCCATGTTACTTCTAGCACAAACCAAAAAAAAAATTAAAAAAAATTTTCAGAAATATTATGTAACTTACATTATAAGATACCTGATATCATCTGGGATTGATCATTCATGTAAACAAATGCATTATCACTAACATGGCAAAAACTTAAATTTCTAAAGCCCTGGGGTGAAGAGAATAGTACATATCTTAAACACTCTGGAAGAGACATCTTATATGAAATTTAGCATCTACATAACCTGTCAAATATTCTGCTGTCTCTTATATTTAAAAATTGGTATGAAAAATAGAGACCTATTCACATAATATTTTGGTCCATTCTTAAAAGTTATTACTTTACATTCTATAGCCTCTTGCATTACCTTTGTATTTCTGTAAATTATAAAGGAAGTTAGAAATATTTTGGTAAAAATGTCTTCTCAAAGGTAAAAAGTCAACAAGCCAACTAACCAAGCAAAACAAATTAATTAAAAACAAAACAAAACAAAACAAAAAACCTGAACAAGCAACCATGCATGTTTACTTTAAATTGACAATGTATTTTCTACAATTAATTTTTAAGCCAAAACTAAGTTAGATTTACTTTCTAAATCTGGAATGTGATTTAAATTCAGTTTTTAATTCTGGCAGATAAAATTACTCAGTGAAACCTTCTCTTTCTAATTATGGATACTGTGCCTGAAATTGGCATTTCTGATCTAACCACTCAGGAAAAAAGCTACGGATAGAAGCACATATGCTGCTCTGGAGAGACTACATTCTTTGGACTTGAAAGATTTAGTATTTTTGAGGCTGCCAAGTATTTTTTTCTACAGTTTAATTCTCTATCTTCTGACAAAGTAGGTGGTTGACATAATATCATTTTTAAACTTTTTGGTATCTCATGCCATAACCAAACCTAGATCAATGAACAGGACAGATTCCATACTCTAAAATCCACGTTTTCTTTTGGCTTTTAAGAATCTGCTTATTTTGCTGATCCCTCAAAGTGAAGTTCCTCACAACTATTACCCACGAATGTTACCTCTTTTATGTTCCTAGATATAACCAGTGATGGAGAATAATATGATAGATATAGAAAATATTTTTAATCTTATACATTCAAAATAAATTGACATAAAGTAATATTAGCCTATGTTTTTTTATTATTTTACTTTTCTAAAGGAGGCTGATGAATACCTAGCATTCAAAATATAAGCATATAAGAATATTATCTGTAGGTATCCTGCAGCCTTCTTATCTGTGAGTGTTTTGGCCCTTGAACGGCTGCTGTCCTATAAAAGGCTGCTTTGATTTTTGAAATGATGAAGATGTAGTCTTTAGGTAATGTATCAATAAAAGTGTCACTATAATGATTTCCTCACTCCACAGGTAGACAAACTGAAACAGAAGTTATCATCTTTGAAGTACCATGTGTAGTAGGTACTACATGGGAAATTTCAAAGGGAACAGTCTGTTACAAAACTGTGGAATTAAAATCTCAGTGTGTTTCTTGCCAGCAAAAACATGATTATTTTTTCTCTATGAAAATCCACAATTAGCAATAAAATACCTACTGATGGCATTTATGCTCTTTTTTTGAATGAGTCCAGAAGTGCTTTCTTAATTAATGCATTAAAAAAAAAAAATCAATGATTTGTGAAAAACTACCTTTGCCTTTAAGTTGTCACTTCTAGGGAAAAAAAAATAGACTATAATTTAGGTCAAATAGTGGAGGTGACATTTAGAATAAGATAAAAAGTAGGCAGACAGTAATCTACGACTTAGGAAATTTTTCAGAATATATAACAAATAATCTAAATACTGAAGAATATCAGGAAGCACAGTGATTTCCATGTCAGCTTTATGTAGATTTTAAAAGATCCTCTCTCTAACATTCAGTCAGAGTTCTTTTAGAACTACTGATTTGGTTCAGAACCTAGAAACTGTAGTTTGCTCAGGGTTTGAACTGGAATGATGCAGCAAACTGCAGAAGTACAAGATGATGCAGCAAAACACCAGGTGCTAATTATGATGAATTTTCTTACGCAATTGCTTTTCTCCTCCCTTCTTTTCTTGATGCTACAAGCAGTAATAGCCTTTTTCACAACTACCCTTTACCTGAAACACTTATATATATTTTCCTTTTAACTGGAATTTGTCCTTTTTCTTTTTTTTTCCCAAAAATCCACTCAGTCTTTATCTCATTTTCAGCACCTAAAATTTCTGTGAACCAATTTTTATCAGTGCACTTCTTGTTTTAGACTTTTAATTAGGTTATCATAAAGTCTTCACTTTTTCATTAGGATATACTTAATTTTATGCAAATGAAAATCCTCAGAACTTTTTTCTGTTTTTAATTTCATATGATGAATGCTCAGAAAGAAATTATGTTATTAATAATGTATGGTGACAACTACTGTAAAAATAAGTCAAAATTGGATTTGGCTAGTGCTTAAACACAAAGCAACATAATAAGAAGTCATTAAAACTGTGAGATAATCTGTTGAAAGCTGAGAAACTGTTTTGATTCAGATACTCAAGATCTTAAACTCATGCATTAAGAATAGAAGAAGAAGAATTAATTAAGGCTAAATTCATTGCATTCAAGTTTTACTTTAGAAAACAAAGTCCCTGAGAAAATTAAAAAGAGCCAACAGTCTCTAGAATTCATACACAGAGAAATACTCTCAGCTATGTCAAACCTCTACTAGGAGAAAGCACATAGCTTCAAATCATGACATACGAATCATCCCAGATGTACAAAATTATATCTGGAATTAATGCAGTCCCACCTTGCACCACCAGCATGTTACTAATGGCATCAAGGCCAACTCGAAATGACTCGAAGTCAGCAATGAAGACTTTATGCCAAAACTCTGCTGTTCCTACATCAGAGAAACCTTCAGGTGCCTGAGTAAAACAGCATTGATACTCCTCTACCCTGATTTAACAGGAACTAGACTCATCCAATATCTGAAAACAAGTAACAACACACATAGTCTTTTTGTGCCAAATACAGAGCAAGACCTCTCGGTAACATTACACAGTGAACCTGAGGACATAAACTTTTAGCTTCCCCTTTTCCCACATTAACGGTTGATCTACCTTTTTTTCTCCATAAACTGGAAGAATATTTCACAGAATGATCCTGTACATTAGAGATCAGGGCATTTATCTGAGACATGATGATCTCTTTCCTTCAAAAACTAAAATGCTTGTAAAGCACAGGCAATCTAAAGGCAGAGAAAGCACCTTGCATGTGCTCACACAGACTTACACACAGACCTTCACATGAAAATAGCATACAAATTAGTGCCAAATCAACAAATGAGTGCTAGAAAAATTTAAAATATCTTAAATAAGTTGTTGCTCACAAAAGGCTATGTAAATATCACTTATATAACTATTTTAATGAATATAGGGTTCCAATAAAAATTCTGACATATCTTAATTATTTATTGTTTTGATGACAACTTCCTTACTGAGCTACACATTCTGCAAAAAACGCCTAAACAAACAACAGAAAAAAACCCAAACCCTGAGCTGTCTTTCCTGGGACTGAAGCTGGAATACATTAAAAGAATTTTAATGGAAGTCATCAGGCAAGCAGTAAAAAGTACTGCAACATTTCATACTATTGTTATCAGTGTAAAGCAGATGATAGTGCACTGTAGGTTATTCCTTACTCCACAAATGTTTTCTTCAAAGAGATTTCAAGGCTACATTAATTATTTGTAGCTATAAATCATTTAAGCCTAGTCCCATAGCAGTCTCTTCTCATCATATTCCCTACCTGCAAATGTAGTCAATTCTGTTCTAAATTTATACTTAAAATGTTTTACTACTGGATTTCTCTGTATGAGGAATAAATAGATTTGAATCTTCTATTGCTTATTTATATTAAAGTGTAGATGTACTCAAGCAAAGTCCCAGAGAGCACTTGTTGCAACAGTACTCAATAAGTTCTTCGCCTACCTTTAGCTAAAAATGAGACTTTTATAAATACAATAGAGTTGTCAAATATGAAGAAACAGCAGAAAAACATTAATTCTCGACATTACTTAGAAGAAAAGATAGAGTCAGTTAATGCTACATTAAACATGTGTACATTAATATTTAGTAAATTATATTTGAATAGCACAAAGCAAAGAAGTTATTTTTAAGCCACTGTCAAGGATTTTTTTCAAGGGCCATTTGGGGCATGTGGAGTATTTGTTTATTTCATATCTTTTTCCATGTTTTTCAAATATGGCAGTTTTGCTCCCTCTTCTGGTTATATGCCTGAAACACGCTAGACACGGATGTGCTGCAGCTGGCCCCTTATCGATGGGCATATTTGGAACGCCTCAGAACAGCTCTACTGAGTCACCTGTTTAGACAAGCACTTTGGGTTTATGTTGGCAGGACTGATGTAGGGGCAAAGAAAGGGTGCAAGGAAACTCTGAAGGAGATGAAGACACCGTGCAAAGATACTGCTGCTGTTTAGGAAGATTCCTGAGGCACACAAGAGACTGGGAATCCAGTATCCTGCATAAGCATTACTAAACACTTGTCCTGCTTGCATCCCTCTCCCCCAGCATCTTCCCATGGTCTGCTGAAGAGCAGGCACTGGGCTACATGGATTTTCAGTCAGTGCTGGTATGGCTATCCTCATACTGCTGAATAAAGTAAACACAAAGAAAGCCAAAATATCTCCAGAATTTAATGGATAATGAATTCAAACAAAGAGAATTGCAAGTAATGGCCAAAATACATGTGGAGCAAAATACAAGCTCCTGCTCTACACCTCTCTTCCATAATCTCTCCTCAGTTTGCATTCCCATTCCCTGCACGTCAGCGAGTACTCTGTGCACACAAGGAAATATGAACAGCCAACAAATCCACTCTGCAGAATGCAGAAGGTAAGGTATAGCTTGGTCAGGGTTTGGGATACTTTTTCATGTTATTTTTATTTTTAATTAAAAGAGTGCAATCTTATAGCAAGTCTTTAAACATTTTCTATGCAGAAAGATAATTTTTTTCTATATGATCATACATGTCTCTCATGCACACACACACATAAAAAAGAAAAGCTCTGCAAGCATTCACAGGTATTCTACCCTTTTTCACTGCAATTAAGATTGAAGCTTATGGCACAATTCTAAAGAGTTAAAAAATGTTCAGTTCAAAAAATTGTTCTGAAACTAAACCAATTATTTTAAGCATTAATACCAACCAATAAATAAAATACAATAAATGGCTTACACAAATATGAAAAAATATAGATTTTTTCCTAAGAAAGCTATAGATCCTTTTTAATATCAATTGCTAATAATTAATAACATATAAGGTTTCTTAATGCTCAAATTTACACTCAAACTGACATGCAATTTTTACATGCATTTTACATGCAAATACTCTCTGCACCAAAACAACTGTTTTATTTTTCTGCATTACTCATAAAACATTAGATTAGTAACCAGATGAACTGTGTTTGGCTAGCAGACTAAGTTACATCCCACTATCATGCACCAGTCATAGAAATGCTACTTGACATTGTAATGTACTTTTAAAAGATGCAACACCATATTTTTTATAAATAAGTCAAATTTGTTTTTCAATTTATTGACAAGTTAGATGCATTATCATCTATCATATTCTCCAGATAGTTTTAGAGCTAAATTTGTAAAATAGGCACTGATATCATAAGGAATTTCAACAGAATGTAGGTTCTTCAGTCTGGAGCATCTTATGGGTACTTCTACTGTTTTGCGTTGTGTTTTGAGTTTTTTTAATTTCACCATTTTTCCAGCCTGCATATTGCAGTTATTACCCTGGCTACAACTACCACAGTCTGAACAAATCCATTTATTTAAACCTTATTTTTCTTCAACTAGAATTTAATTAATATGTAGTATTTATCTAGGTACTCGTAACATATATGGATATGTTAAGTATTCTCACAGCACACATAAAACATACCCAGTACCACTTCTCATGCAAAATTCAGAGGCTCTTGTGGTCTCTTACTGAAGTCTAGATTCAGAGGGTCAGAGGAACAGAAAGCACACAAGAGACTCACGGCAGTCATGTTTAGGAGTAGTTCAGGCAAAGTGTAGGCCCCATTTCCAGGAATCCAAATGGTCTTAGACAGAAGAAGATGCTCAGGTCAGCCATCAGGATGAGAGTGCCCTCTGGCCTGACAGCCACATACTTGTTTCTCATAAATGACTTCTGCAAGTCATTTAAGCAGGTCCATCTGCCACCACTTCTTTGACTGGGGTTCCTTTATTCTGCCTAATTCTCCCTTCAGTCACATAAATTCTTTAAATTGGGTCTAAACTGATCAACAAGTCTGGACTACAGCACACTTTCAATTCTACTCCTCCAGGCATCCAGACTGCTCACAGAGTGGAGGGGCTCCCATGCATGTGGAAACCAGAGTTTACAGAAAGGGGAGGACTCGGTGACTGGATCTTGCTTTAGACTCAAGACACAATTGGGCTCCAGACACTTCTCAGTCTGGGAGATAAGAACTGAAAAGTATTCCTGATTCCCATAATATAAACAAAGCTGTAGTGTAATCCTATACAATATTGCAAAGAGTGAGGGAACTGATAACCTGAAAGGCTTAAAATTTTGCTTTGGTAACTACATCATCCTCTGTGCACCCTAAATTAAGACAGCAAAGGACAGCATTACCTGGGTCCTTTTCCCACAAAGTGAAATGATCAAAAGATGTCATACAAAATACATGCAAGAGAAATGCAAAAGACCTGAGGAAAATTGGAAAGGTATAGCAGTTTTGGTAATAAATATTTGAAATCAAGTATTAGGCACTGATTATTCTCTTGGAGAATAAGAGCTCTACAGAAGACATTTCTAAAACATCAAAGGGACACCTTAGAGAAATTAATAAAAATATTAAAAGAAACTATCTTAAATACAGGTTAATACTATTTATTTTATTGTGCAACTTACATCTTTCAGGCTCTATAATGAAGTATATAAACTATCAGTTTTGTTGAAGGAGTGGAAGATAAACTGAGAACATAAACAGATTTGGCCTTACTAAATCACTGTTTGTTGGTTTGTCAGCCTTGTCAAATCAATGGCAAAAGCCTCCAATTTTACTACAACTGGAATTTAGATCTTAAAAGTGTGACATTGAAGAATCTGGTAATTACCATGCCTTACAATTACTGCAGCAGACTCCCAGCATTTTAATTCTCTCAGGACTGTGCTGGCACAGCCACTGGAGTAAGCGAGGTGATCCTATGCATTGCTCTGCTGGGCTGGTGACACGGCACCAGCTCTCATAGTACCTCATTCCATCTTGCCTACGCTTGATAAAAAGGGACATATTAAAAATGGTCTGGTTTTCCTTCCCACACAATGCACTAGCATGGGCAAAAACTCAATCCCTGCTCTCCTGACAGATGTATTCCTTCTGCTAAGTTGTCCTAGGGAACAGACAGTCAGGAATAGGCCATAATAGTGTAGCAGGGTCTTTACCCCATGTGGGCTTCTGGGAGAGATGGAAGTGTAAGAGTAAATACCCGAATTTTAATAAATTCAAGGCACTATCTAGGTTATATTTCATTCACTGCAAGAAGATACTGATGAGACAGTCTAAGTGTAATATGGAAGTACATGGAGAAACAGTAACATATTTCTTCAAAATTATCAAAGCAATTTAAAAGCATGAACCCAAATAAAACTTCTAAGTGAGCCATGCCTGTGCATTGCAACTTTCTCGTTCTCTATTTCAGACAAGAAACCTAAATCTCCAAAATAACATTTCAGTGCTTTGAATTAAGCTTATTTCTACAGCATTTAAAAGAAGAGAATATGAAACACAATACAGACTAGACAAAGGAAATGATTGCTAATAATATGTCTTTCTCTACCAGTATATGATAATTAAAATGATTCATTTTTGCTAGTCACATTAAAATATGCCAACCTTATAAAATATATACCTAAGATATGTGAAAGAAGATAGATCTGGTAAAAAGTGGAAGACAATGCAGATAATTTTGCAGATGTCTGTAAACTACTTGGCCTCTTAGGGCAAGGCAGACTGGGAATTCCAGAATGAGAAGCAGTATAGAAACTATCCCCCTAGTTCTAAATAGCCAAAATGATCACATGTTTATATAGTGCAAACTGTACCTTCAGTAATACAGTGATCTGTAAAACTATAAAAATCTGGAGCTTTTGATTTCAAGAAATATTTTAAAACCACAGCTGAAAATAATTATATCCAAGAAGGTACACAACACACTGAAATTGAACATGAATGAATTTACTAATTTTGAGCTAGAAGAACTAAGCAACACACAAACATGCAGCAAAAAATAGCTAAAATTTCTCAACCACCCACAATTCACAAGCAATATCATATTCAACTTGCCTTTTCTCCCATTTACAGGTGGGGTTTGATGTTTTTCCTCATTATCTTTACAACATTAAAAACAGACAATGATGATTAACAAGTGGAACAGCTACTGTGAAGAGCAATGTGACTATAAGCACACACAGATGCGTTGTAAGCTATGTGAGCACAACTCCATGCACTATGCTTGAGTTATCACAAAACACAGAGTGAAGAGCACACAGTGCACACACCACTGAACACCACACAGACAGAACCACAACAAAAGCAAGAAAAAGGTAAAATGTACTATAATGAAAAATGGGAAGGCAAAGATCTTAAAGGACACTTTGGATGCTAAAGTGAGAACTACAACTAATAAACAAAAATAAACCTGCTTTCCACTTCCCAAATCTTGAAATTACTCTAACAGCCAGATTTCTGAACAAGCAATGAGTCCTTCACAGTAGTTATCCCTGACTTTCTTTCATAGAAGAAAAGAGTAAACCATATTTTCTTCTCTTAAATAACAATGGGACTAGGGTTCAGGGCACAGGATTCAGGCACTCAGACCTTTATATAAGCATTTGGCATTTTAGGCATACATATGTATGCTAGTGATTTTTCCTACCAGCTAGTACTAAATATGTTTCTTGCTCAGCTTGTCATTTTTTCATGCCACGTTTCCACTAGTTTTGACAACTATTGACATGGACAACAGAATGTAACCTATTAACAGTGCATATAAAAGTAGATTTATGCATTTACGATTCTTCCTTTGAGAAAGAAACGTAAGAACAGAAAAAAGATTGAAAAAATCTTTAGATCTTCGCATATATTTGAACTTGTATGGGGTTAATAATCGAAGGATTTCAATTTAATGCAGTTTCCTAGTCTTTTTGTTCAGCATAATCAGTCTGCTTACACAAATAAAGGAAAAAAAAAAAAGATGTCATGATAGAGTAACATTTACTTCCCTGCTTGTAAAAATTATCAAGGCAAAATAGACAGCACCACATCTAAAAGGTGTCCACCCATCTCTGCTAAATGCATTACTTGAGCATAATGACAGAGTATTTTCATAAAGAGGGATAAAGAGTGTTTAAAAGTTAGGTGATTTTTTTTTTTTGGAGATTGTATTATTTTAAGCATTCACAACTGGTAAATAACTCTGCTACGATGAATTTGCTTGTGTTTTTCTTTCATAAAATGATATAAATATTAACTGGATTTTTTTTCTTTTAGCATATTTACAAGCTGGCTGGCAAAGCTTCCCTGTATGCTCAGGGGAAAACATTTCTAGAGGAAACAGGCAGTTGTGGTCAGACAGACCTGCCTCGACCTCTGTCTCCTGAACTCCGGTACGCTTGTTTTCTTCATCTCCTGCTGTATTTGTATAAGCAAGGTATGACAGGGAGAAAAAAGCAAGACAAAAACATGCATGCTTTGTTACAAGCTGTTTAAATAAAAGATAAACACCAAACAAAAGACATACGCAATAACATACAAACCCTCAGTCTGTGGCAGGTATTATTTTCTTAAGTGAAGCAAAAATTAAATAAATCCTTGTGCTACTTTTCATTAATGTCTCTAGTTTACTCCAATGAGATCCTTCTGCAAGTAATGATGCCCATATGCAGTCCTAGTTTTTCCTTATTGCCACCTAATTAAATTTTCAAACACTGGAAAGCAGACAGTAAGTACTAAAGCAGACAAAACAGACATATATTGGTAGATAATTGGTTTAAAATCATCTTCCACTTGGCTTTGCTTTAGTTTTTCTAGGAATAAAAACCTAAACCTCCATTCTCAAACAGCACATTTAAAACTGTGTATAAATCATAAATAAGTGGACATACTTGGTACCTTAATAAGAGGAGAAAAAACAACGCAAGTGCTTTTCCACCTTGGACAAAAAGATCCTCGATTTGCTGGATAATATGGTTTTTTCCTGGATTTTATAGTAGTTAATACGAATAAAGGGAGACCCTTTTCCACCAGTATCTACAGTTGCCCAAAGCATATTTAAATAGTTGAAATATTTGGAAACAACAGTGAAAATACTATTAATGATATGAAACAAAAAATATATTTTTGTGTCATTAATAATAAATAACCATAACTTTCTTTTGTGACAAATTTCATGAGGGTACCAACAATAATGATATTGAAGAGTGTCAAACTGAACAACTGGTGCACCACATGCCTGATTTTGTTTAAATGTCAGTTATTAATGAAAAATTTTTAGATGTGATGTAATGTACTGTAGTTTTTCAAGGTTCAGATTTTGATTACGTATTGATTTTTGTGTTCTCCATTCCCAGAATTCTTTTCAGTTCTCTCATTACTTGTATAAGCTTATGTGCAATTAAATAGCTCATCAAATGACTCCACTTCAGGTTTAGCTAGCATGTAATAGTAATTTAAAAACTACTTGTTCTAGGAGGTTATTGCTAATAGAGAGGGAAACTTTGGCTATAATCAAAGCCAATGCAATAGAAAATAATCTCTGTATGGATTTCTATGCTATAATTCTGTGATAAAACCATGACATTGAAAATTCCAGATGAAATATTCACTAGGGTTATCACCTATACAGTAAACCTTCTCTCACAGAAACAAATGTATAGAAGATGTGCCTAAGACTTAAAAATATCAGTTTCAGTAGAATTGTTTTTGGCATGTTGGACCCTGAAACATAAACAAACAATGGCTGTTACAAGCACAGCTGTATGACTCCTCAGTCATTTTTATTTATGCCCTTTGTAGTCTCAGACCTAGATAGTAAGACCTTCAAATTTCATAAAGCTGTTTAATTCCTCCTTTTGCCAATCCAAGAGAAGACTATAAAATATGACCTTTCTTGAAAGGTCAGAACCTTACAAATAATCACCTTAAGCTCTTTGTAATAGGTAAAACTTGTTCAAGTTTTTCTATGGAAATTAGACCACTGCAAATAAAATATTTTAATATTCTTCAGTGGCTGAGGAATCTGTCACCTCTCAGGAGGGTGAACTATGCATCCACTAGTAAAACTCAAAGGAGTTTTTTTTTGTGGTTTTTGCAAATTCTTAGCTGAAATCAAAACCCCAGGACAGATTCAGGCAGTATCCTAAGGAAGCCTTGTTCCTGGTGTTAACTAAGCTATTCTCTTCACTTTCCTGTCAAGCACAGAGAATGTAAGTTACAGTGTGCAAGAACAAAGGTGTCTGTCATCACACAGCCAGTACTGCAGAGGCATCCAACAAAAAATGGGTGGGTGCAAAGCTATGTGCCTTCATTTTTCAGACTGCTGTGTTTGACTAAGTCATCAAGTTCATAGCCAAGCTGAAGGTAACCCAAGCTCCTATCCCATATTATATACATGTTATCAACTATCTTTTATAAAATAAAGAACCAATAGACCATATATATTTAAAAACCTGTGAAATCACAATTGATAGAGTATGATAGAATTATTACCAGTGTTAATACAGGTTCTCTGCAATTGCATTATAATAGTCTGTCTCCCACCACGCTATGGTAGGATATTGGAAAACACACAATAAAATTCCTTTTCATTTTGCAGAACTATGTCCCATTTAACAAAGAGATTATATTCTAATGAGATAAAAATCCTTAAAATAAACAGCAGGTACTTCTGTCAGGGGTATCTGTGTTTTCCCAACCATCAGAGTATCTCAGCAACTTGCACTCCATACTGCCTGAGTTACAACAACAGTACATTGACACTGTTCTTTTTACAGATTTGAAATTCTATCTGAGAAATATAAAAACTGGACTTATGGCTGCTAGTTATCCCTGATTAAACCTAATCAAGTATTGCACTCATAGATAATTTTATTCTGGAACAAGATCACCCATACCTGAAGTTAAGAGAGGATAGGTAATCAGCATTAATGTCAGGCTTTAACAGCCTCTGAAATAAGTTTCCTGAGACAGAAGATTATTATGAGATCATGTAATTAAAGTCTGTACCATAAAGCATAAATAGAAGAGCAAATCCTCACTGAGCTTTATTATTTGCTAAATTTCTGAGAACTTAATTTTCATATTTTAAGGCTTTATTACATTTGTTTGGTCCGACATAATTATCTAGTTTTTATGGCTGGATGGGTAGTTGGAAGATTTTTTTTTTTGTAGGAATGAGGAAAGAAAGGGCTATGTTTATTTTTAAGTAGTAAAGGAAAAATCTATATTAGAAAAAAGTTCTCTCTGATTAGTAATTAGCCACAAACTGAAAGGGTGAACACTGAATATTTTCAAGAGCATTTTATGGTGTTCCATTTTAATTAGCAGCAAGCAGTCATTGATTTCGTCCATCTACCAAGGCAAATAAGAACAAAGAAATACATTATAGCCACATAAATGAAAAAAATCACATTAACCCCTAAGAAGTATAGATATGCAGTATTCTCTTATTGTCTCTAGTGCTAATAATACAGAACATTTAAGAATACATAAAAATTGTACTGCTAAAAAAAAGTTCAGTTTTATAATACCATTTTCCTACAAATATTCATTTAAACAAGACAGATCTATCTCTAGCACAATTGAAGGATATACAAGCAAATGTTCAGCTAAAAAAAAAAAATATTCTGGCATTTCAGTAGTGAAAATCTGGTGAAAATTTAAGTGGTCCTAGACATCTTTTCAGAATTATTTTCCAACCACCTAACAGGAAAATATACTAAACTAATAAAGGCTGAAGCAAACCCAAAACTGCCTAGATGCTAATGGTATACCCTGAGCAGATAAGATAATGACACGCATTTCAGAAATACCCAGTCTTTCTTCTAACAGGCAAATCTGATATTGGAAGCAAAACAGAACTGGGAAGGTAAGGAATTAGCCAAAATACCATGGATAAAAGACTGTAAAATGCAACATCACTGAGGATATTGTATGTTCTTCTAGAGAGTGTGTGGAGCACTGGTAAAAGTATAAAAGTATGTATAGGGAATGCACTACAAATAGGAATGGCCCTTTCATAGCTACTCACAGCTAAATTTCTTTAAAAAACCAAGCTCTCTGGCAATATCTTGGAATTTCGAAATAAAGTATTCTATGGATACTTACATGCCCTGGAGGAAAAACTTGCAAATACATAACACAGTTCATGGAACTAAACCTAACCCAAATCACTGTTTTTAATTCTGATCCTGATCTGGAAAGCCATTACCCACAGAGTGGGGGTTTTTCCCCTGTAGATTCCTTCTCTTCCATTTCTAGTTACACAGCCATAACCACACCATATTCCACATTCTACTGAGGACTGCACTATAACTAAAAAATATCTTCAACAGCAAATTATTCCCTTATTTCCACTTGAGATCTGGCATTTCTTCTACTATATTTTAAGAAGAGGTATGCAGTTTCAACCCTGTAACACATAGAGATTATGCAAATGTATGCAGACCAAATGAGACTACTGTAGAAGTTAGCAAAAGATAACTTTTTCCTTTTTTCTTTTTCTCCTTTAAACACTGAGATGACTTCAAATATCTCTTTTCTATAATGTATCTTATATTAACTCTTTTCTTCAGGACGATTTTAACTTAATCTGGTCATCAATAATATCCTTGATTTCAAAATACAGAAAGGTTAACCTTCACAGAGTTTCCAAGCAATATAGAAATGCCTTTCTAATTTCAGTCAAGTATATGCTTCTGTAAGAGCAGAAGGGTCTACTCTGTGACAATGACATGTTCCTGTATGATCATTAAGCTTTCCTGACAACAGGCAGCTGTTTCAATTATCACAAGGGCATATAAAAACACATTAAAATCTACTCAAATGCCTCCAAAACTTTCAGGTTTACTTGATGGTTTATTTTTTAAATAATAACATAAACTCCTCCTATGAAAGGCAGTGTTTCTGATTCTATGAAATTCCAGTTTTTATAACTGGTGTTTCATTTGCTTAAAATAACTTTCTGTAAAATTCAATTCTCCACAGTAAAAAGACTGCTATTTATCTCAATTATATTTTGTCAGTGACAGAAGGTAATCTGCTATTCTTGCAGAGCACTATTCTTTCTAAAGAAAATTGTTGTTCTCCTTAAAGAAAACTATTAGAATGTCCTAGAAGGATTAGAAAGATAGAAAAAGCCTCAAAGAACTCCATTTGTATTAGAACATAGAGAGTTTTTAATTCATGACAGAAAATCATATAGAATACTGTAGGAAAACTTTATCTACGGGTTATGATTTTTAACAGGGTTCACCATCATTATATGTGCAAACTCAATATGAAATCTGTATAGTTACTGCATCTTGAGTCACTGATGATGCTTTTATTGTATATTAAAATCTTCAGCATCTGTGGATTTGACATTTTCCATAATCCAAATTTTCCAAAAGACTACTTTTTTCCAAAAGACAGAGGTAAAGGAAAATATTATTCAGTCTTTGAGTAAAAACAGAGTTCCTCAAGTCCCAGCAGTACTTACCAGAGCAAACAATTCTAGTACTCCTATAAAAAATAATTATTTTATTGTATTTATTATACTTCTCTCTATAGAACCAATGAAGTAAATAATAAATAAAACTGCTACCCTTTCTAATCAAACACAGTAAAAACACGCAGTACTTCACAATTACTTCTCTAAGGATTGCACAGTCTAAATAGATATACTAAGCAAACAGCAGGGAAGAGTGGTAAAACAAAAGCATACACAGCAATGACAGCAAATGTCATGTGATTCGATGGGACTATTTCCTGGCATATCTAGACTGTATTTCATATAAACAATTCACAACACATAAGATGACAAAGAAATGAATATACTAGGGTGATGATCTGAGAAAACAAGAGCTTTCTTTTCATGAAGTTTTGTTTCCAAAATGGAAATAAATACTGTAGACACTGCAAAATACTAGATTAAAAACTCTGATTAGACAGATACAGTAATACTACATAAAGACCCTCAGTGGTATAACCAAGGACTGCAATTGATATCTTGTGGCTTGCTATTAAGTAAATTAAATGGCTTTAATGCTATAAAATATAAGGGGATATAATTTTAAGTAAAATGTTACAACTTTTTGAAAGGCTACCTTCACTCAATTAATTTTTGTCCCTATTTTACTTAAAAATTACCTGGTAATTCAGCAAATATATCCCGGTATAACATATTTGCAATAAAAACTTTGTTCTCATTAAATGCATGGCTAACATTAAACCCATCAAATAGCCTTAATGCTTATATTTAAACATGTGCCTGAGTATGTGTAATCCTGTAAAGGTACATACATACATAGGTTAGCTGGAATACTCTTATTTGCTGTAACATAAACTTTTGGTCTTTAAAAATGGGTAAATTTCTAGGTACTTTTTTCATAACAATCATATTTACATAGTATTATTTATACCTTTTTTATGTAGAACCCTGTAAAATTTATGAGCCACAGGTCTAAAAATAAAGACAATAATTATGACAATAATTCTGACTATATCTGTGCAATCAAGTAACATCAATTGCAGTTGGGTTTATTTTTCCCTATATAGCCTCTGAGAAAGGCTTTCAGGTGAAAAACAAGCCCTTCTCTTTATGTACAGACCTTCATAAGATTCTATCTCCTTGTCTCCATTGTCTAGGGAAAGTCACAAAAAACAAAACAAACAAACAAAAAAAAAGGAACCAAAGCACAGGGGTTAAAAACAACAGAAGTTTTATAAAAGATACAATATACATGTTAAGAAGGATCAAATTAAAAAAAAAAAAAAGGTATGTATATGGCCATTTAGACTGATTTTGCACAGCACATCTTATTATTAGAAGTGGAAGGGTGAAATTTGCTATCAAAAATGTGTTTATATACCCCCGGTTTTAAACATTTTGGAAAACATCCCCATTGACCAGTGCTTTTAACAGACATTAAAGATAAGCACAATTAGAGTATCAGTAAAACATGAATCATGAAATATCTTTCTGGCCTTTCCTATTTTAAAGATTATTACCTGTCTTCTTGCTCCTCCTCATTCAAGATGCAGATATTTTATATTAGTGATCTGTAATACACTCCATGCAAACCCACAAGTGATCAGCTACGTTACTGACTCCCAAGAATCAGCATTTTATCACTAAAAAACATACAAAAGATCATTTTCTGTGCCTGTTGAAGTCAATGACAAAACACCTATTGAATTCAAAAGGAACAGGATCATGCTAATAGCCCACCTTGATTCATGTGTATGGCTGATGAATCATTTCAGCCAAGAGTACTGTAGATGTTAAAACATAATAGAAGAAAACACAGTATAAAATATAATACTACTATCAAATCCTAATTCTGTACACAAAACCTCCAGATATTTCAACCCTAATGGGAAAAGAAAAACAATAAATACAACCAACCTTGGTGATCAATTTGGTAGCGTCATTAAGGAGAAAACCACACACTTACTTCTCTCCAATGTGCCCTTTGGTGGGAGCTGTGGTAACTGCCTGCCCCTTCGCCCTACTACTGGGGTACTCGATGGACTTGTCTGAACAGACCCAGTTCGAGGATGCGACCTATGAGACACATCAAAACAAACCACAGCCATTAAATGAGAAATTCATCTTTAAATATCATCAACAACTGATAACACAACTAAGTAAGCTTTACATCACTTGGGACCCTTGCAGTCCCAGGATGAAACTATTATCTAATTTCAGAAAAAGATCTGATTAAAAATGATAATCTCTCCATAAAAAACAAGGCAAAGCAAGGCTGAACTTCCATACGATGCTTGTCCACATAGTCAAGCCATAAAATCTGTTGTGTGCATATTCATGTGCATAAGGATATAATACCCACATACACATAAATTTATCCACAAGTCAAATTCAATTATCTTTACTCAGCATGTATTTGCTTAAATTACCTTTGAGTGGCAATGAGATTACATGAATTTGTCTCAACAAAGCAATAAACTGACAAAAGACACTGATATTTGATTCTAACTCTCACTGGTGATTTAATGTTAATAACTGTAACTTCAAGAAAACGAAAGTATGTATTCTGCAGTTCTAAAATAAGGAAAGGCTTTACTGAAAATGAAAGAGACCAAAATGTACTCATCATTTTATTGTATTATGTTTATTTAAGCTATATAAATCCTCAAAATATCAATCAGGGGTACTCAAACAGGAACAATACAGACTATGGCACAGTAAAATGTAGTCCGAGAAAATGGTAGTTAAA
The DNA here is from genome assembly GCA_035583235.1 of Hafferia zeledoni. Lineage (NCBI taxonomy): Eukaryota > Metazoa > Chordata > Aves > Passeriformes > Thamnophilidae > Hafferia > Hafferia zeledoni. Next base: position 131,908,125 of record JAWWEV010000083.1, on the reverse strand, counting down.
ATGATAATTAAAAGACAAAGTTAGTACAGTCCATCTAAAGAAACTTTTTTTTTTTAAAAAAAAATAGTTTCATTTGATGTTATGATGGTTGTTCCATAAGCAATGTCTGATGAACACAAATAATTTCTCATTCTGTAAGAGAATATGATAGTTATGAGGTGCTTTATGTGGGAAACCATCCAGGATTCCTGATAAATGAGAAATCATAAGCAAATGTAGTTAAATACAGCTAGCAAACACTTTGCAATGGCAGCCACACTTTATATCCAGAGTCGAATATAAATAGTGTGTTGGCACTGAAAGGGTTAGTAACTATTGCTACTAGTGATCAGCTAAGGATGAGGCGATACCAATTAGCTACTGGGTGATGGTGAGCTGGTGGGGCAGGAGGGGATTAGTCTGATTGATTTGTCTGTTTCACCTCGGTAAGGCAGGTGAAGGAGGGGCAGATCTTCCAGTCATTAATGAAGGCATCGACCTGATGAGGTTTGAGTCAGGACGCTCTGTGGATCGGGAGCGGGAGTTGGTCCGCTCTAGCATAGGACGTTGCTCTGTTGATCTGGATCTTTGATATGGCTGTCTATCTGCTGCTTCACAATTCCTGTAATGTTAGTCAAAAAGCAGCTCAGATGAACTTTTCTATTAATTATAAAATATGCTGCATGATACTGACTTGGAGCAAATCATTTTGTTATGTATATTTTTGGGGGGAGTAAATTTTCTGAGAGAACTTCCTGATAACATACAGTTTTTTATACATGTAGGATTTGACTTGCTCCATATATCTTGCTCTTGATAAATGGGCTGGAATGTTTTCAATGTCTTGGTTATGACTATCCATGCAATAGTCTGTTTCCTGACATTTTCTGGGTTAAAATGTTATTTTGTTAGTTAACGCATCAACCTGGGAAGAGAAGAGTAGCTGACGTAATATTGTCTCACTGAAGCTAAGGACTCATTTAATTTTGCAGTTTAAATTTAATTGTGCAGTTTAATTGTGCATTATTACTCATATTAGTAGACTTTTATAGATTGAATTATTTCTATAGGTAGCACTGTTGTTTGTAGGAAAGTCTACATTCTAGATGTTATAATTACTATGTAGCACTGTTAACTAGTATTAAACTCAGAACGTCTGTCAAAATACAGGCTAGGCTGTAGTGATCGATTCGTATATGGTGTTTGGATGGTAATCAAATGAAAATCTGCATCATCAGTACGTGCAGAGGTTCCAACAGCTAGAGAAAGTTTGGTTTGCAATTATAAAAAAACTATCTTCTAACTCACAGCCTACAGAACTGTGCTGAAACAGCAGTGGCAAAAGTTATCATTAGAGATGTAAGGGATAGAAATTAGACTGAGTAAATGAGAATTTCTTGATCAGGCAGTCTGGTCTTTTACTATCATAGGCAATTAATCGGGTCATTACTTTCAGAAAATAATCAAGCTCCACCTTTTTTCTCAATGTAATTGGTCTGTTTGAAAGGAGTAATATTTACTAGCAATTTCCTAAAACACATTAAATCAAGACAATTTAAAAGTAAAATCCACATACTAATGAAGCTACTTATTAAATTCACACTGGTCCCAGCTCTCCTTAAGGAATTGAACAGCTACAGAATAAAACAGGGGGAATGTGTACCCTTCAGGACTTGAGTGAAGTCATGCCTTTTGCAATGAAGTCAGTTAATACAATGAGTGCCTGGATGGTGATCGTTTTAATTGGTATCAAGAAAGAGAGAGACACATCACATCCTCATTATGAAGATTTTTATGTTAGTAACAGCATTTATTGCTAAAAAGCATTGAAAAAGAATATAGTGGCTAACTTTGCTGAATGGGTTTATAAAACAGTCATTAAAAGCAATGTCTCTTCAGGCCTTCCATGAGGTCATAATTGGATTCCCAGAGCATATGAAGGAATTGCCCCAGACAGATTCAGAATAATACCACACACCATGAACCTATATCTATAAGCTCCTAACAAGCATACATGCCACAGTGAGACACATAATGGTAATTATAAGCTGAGGCACTAAAGATTGGAGGAAAAGTACAATGAGCCTGGCACAAAACCACAACAAAATTACCTCACTTCTTCTTCTATCAGTTCTGTTTCTGAATGGGAAGCTTCATCAGCAAAAACATCCACTGTCTCGCTTCTTTTACATTGTTGATAGACAAAGAAACACAACCTTAGCTTTAATAGGAATGTTGCTTAGTTTATGTAACTCCTTAATAAGGGAGGTTTCAGTACTATGGAGGGTGAGAAAAGTGTCAGCCACCTGCATGATGGTTCAAAACTGACCATGACATACATTCTTTGACTACAGGAGTAAATTCCAGGAAAGAATATTTCTAAATTCAACATAATTACAAAAAAGAATATGACCAAGGTCCAGAAAACCCATCCCAATCTTGTTTACCCACATTTTAAAGTAAATTAGTGAGTTTATAGAAACTTTCTTCATTGGATCTGTCACACACAGAGGCCTAGAATGTCCTGTTATCTTGTCAGTGAGGGAGGACTGCTGGAGCACACAGCAGCAGGGACTGGGTAATATGGTAAGAGGTATCATTCCATTTTCTATTTCTCTCTCCTTTCAACAGCCATCAGGAGACAAAGAGAGGAATAGGTGAGTAGCAACCACATGTTCTCATAAATACTTCATGAGAAGCTGAGACTCTCACTTGCTACTCTTAAGGCCTCATTAGGTATAAAAAGCTCTTTAGGTACAAAAAGTATTTTTAGGATGTCAGGATCTGACCCCTTGCCTGTATTAGAAGGCAGGGAGGCATTTTTACTATCAGCTTAGTGTGCAGGTTTTGTGTTCTGCAGAGCATCATGGAACTGGTGTAGCTAATCACTAAGCCAACAGTAAACACTTCAGAAATCTTATATTTAATAGCTAATATAAATATTCAGTCTGCTACAATCTGCAGCTGGCATTTAGTTCAAGTGGAAAACCAACCAGGAGCTCCCAGAAATGAAGGAGAGAGTGGATTTCGGAAGTGAACCTTTTGCTTTGAAGCTTTGGCACTGCTGTTGTTTTGCATGTTTTGTAGACTGAAGCATTTGAAGAATAAGTTGAATCCTGAGATGAAACTGAGTTGTTACCCTCAAGTTCCAGGTTACATGCTGCAATCCTCTTAATAACCACCACAGCAAATGAAGAGTTATTTCAAGTGTACAGTTTTCCACTTGAAAGCTTCATTTTGTGCTTTTACATCACACACATATAAAGACCAAATCAACAGATAGATTCACTGTCCTTCATGAACAATTATTCTTTTGTCTTTTTAACTCTGAACACATGCAATGTATGGTCCAAGTCTTCAGAAACAAATTGTCCCTTTTATAGAAAAAATCATTCCAATAACCAGCTTGTGGAGTGAAGTTCCTCCCTTATCACCAAATACAATTTTGCTTTAATATCACAATCCAGACATAAGGATAAAGAACAAGTTAAATTATAACAAAATTCCTAACTTTTTAGATACCCTTCTTAAAGACTTATGCTTATAAATGGTCTAGATGAAACTTTCCTATTTTCTCATTATAAATCATATGAATTCCTGATTTTTAAAGAGAGAAATCTGATAGCCTTAGTTAAACTATTCAACATCCATACAATATTTTAATGTATACTAGCACTGTTTCTCTTTGCTAACAGATTTTCATTGTGAAAATACAGTTAATGAAATGTCAAATAATGACCTCTTCCATTTAGTATTGCATATTGTATCATCCTTTGCTAAGGAAAACATGCATGGTAGATGGTCTATTCCCTTGACGAAGTATGCAGGTGTAGTGAGGCAACTCTTCCCTACTCAAAGGAAAGAGTGCAGTAGGAAGTGTTTACCCCTAAACCAAACACAACTATCACTATGAGACTGTTTGAGCTCTCTGTAAGTCACTACACAGAGAGCTCTGTGACTATTCGCAACCTCACTTTATATCCCAAACCCATCAAATATTAGAATTACAATTCCATAGTAGTTAGGTACCTATGTAAACACTAGTTACTATCTAGTTACTACTTAGAATCTAACCAAAGGTGCTACAACATTTTATTTATCTACTGACTTATCTGCATTATTCTATATTCATAGTCTGGCATCTTTTCCCAATGCAGAAAATAACCATTTCTAATTTTTAATTTTTCAGATTTGTTACTTTTCTCAACAAACAAAAAGAATTTTCAAGAAAATATTATACTCATTGATCTAAACTTATCTATACAGAAAGCTTTATAAAAGATGAACATTTTCCAATAGTAAGCAATTGTAACAGCTTACGAAACAAAGGTTTTTTCCCTAAAATGATTGAAAAAACTTACTTGAAAGCCCAGGTTAAGTTCTTTTGCTGTATACAAACTATGAGTTCATGCCAATCACAATTTTAGTATTAGGTTTTTCTTGTAACAAAAAACTGAAGAAATAAAAATAGAATTGCTGTAGGATTACAGTACACTACAATTCAGCTCCTAGTGCATCTTTTTTCATCTAGAAACACTGAGCACATGACAAGAAAAATACAACAATACAATTTCTATTTATCATTATTCAAGCTCCAACTAATTGACAATGGCAATACCTGTCAGTGTCTGTGGATGGCTGCTGGATTTCAATCCTTGGGCATGTTATTCTTCTACTAGCTATAGGAACTTTGCTGTTTAGTCACAGACACAAGATTCTCTGTTAGCATAACATAGATAAGCATGTCTACAAACAACCGAGATTTCTAGTACCAAGCAAACTTGAATTAGAGGCATAAATAGTGCAATGGAAAATGGGAAGGAGCAATACATTGTCAAATATCTGGATCAAGTGGTGATGGAATATCTCACCAAATCACTCATCTATACCTATCAAGAAATTTAATATTAAATTATGTGCTACGATAGTTTCTAAAGGCCAGGAAAATAGTGCTTTTAGGTTCTCTTGAAGACATATCTAGCCATGCTAACACGCAGTGACATTGTACAATTGTAAAAATGCTTACAGAAAGCACATAAATCTATACTTATAGAGATTAAGTCTCCAAATTATCTTTCATCATTGATATATTTACCAAGGGATAGCAAAGCCCCGCATTAAATAGAGAGTTAGAGCAGACAGTTTTTTCAATGTTTTTCCAGTCCATTCCACGGACGTAGTCGGAGGTTTAGACTAGCTATTATAATCAAATATCAATAAACCCAATATGTAAATAAATCCTGGAACAACTGAGACTGAAATGATGTGCTGAAATATTTCATATCCTCCTTATCTGTAAAATCAGATCTAAATAACTCTGTGTATTTTTGAGTAATACAAAAGCAACTTTTACATTGGAAGGGGAAATAGTAAAATATGTGAGCAACTTCTTCATAGAAAATCTCAATATTAATGAAAAGGAAGTGGTGAAATCTTTTGAGAAAGTATGTTTTTAACTTCCAGGTAATGCTATTTGCATTCAAATGAGAGCAAACACAGCATATGAGCAAATAATACTAATTTAACTAATTAACTTCAACTAGTTTAAGAATCAGTTTCCAGTGTTTTACTCAAAACTAATTTCCAAAAACAAACAAACCTTGCAGACTACCATTTCCTTACATAGAGGTGAGCCAATGGCTGCAAGGAGCACATATGCTGCCCTCCATCTTGCCAATTTATTTAGATTGCACTAACTTTATCAAATTGACATTTATTCATATTTTTATTATATGTTTACAATATGAAATGCTTGTAGATATTCCTTCACTACTAATTTGAAAGTCTGAGAGACTTAGATTTTTGCTATAGTGTCATTTCTGGTACTTGTAACGTACATTTTCATTTATATAACCAATTGCCTTATATAGGATCATGTATTTTGCCTACTACTTCTAACTTTTGACATCTTTAACACAGACCCTCAACCGACACATATTAAAGAATCACACTGCAGGAACACATATATCTATGTTCCTAAGATGACTCTCTGAAGATCATGATAAAGCTGATTAGGATTCAAAAGCTGGGATCTCAAAATTCCCAAAGATGAGAGCTGAAATTCTCTCCACTCTTTTGCCCCAGGTCAGTTTTATAACTGAATATACTGCAGCAATTCTCTCAAGATAATAATCTAAACTTCTATAAAACTATCATAAATATTCCAAAATATAACAGTTTCAGCTCTATATTATAAATTTATTCCACATTTTTTCCCATTTCAGTACACAATATTTCACCCACTCAATTTGAATGTTATATCATAATGTATGAGGAACAACAGGATCATTCAAGGGTTTTCATGAACATGTATTTCATGGCTAAATAATAGTGATATGTAAAACAATGAGCAGAGAAGCTTGAGAGGGAAGCGATGAAAAAGAAGTATTTCCTAGTAGGGCTTGAATATTCAAATGCAGTTCAGCAGAGCACTTAGACTATATTAAGGTGAATTAGTTGTAGGCTTAAAACTAAGCAGGTACTTAAATATTCTTTTGTAAAATGCAGTACTGAATGAAAAAAATTGAAAAGTACTTGTATCTTGATTACTTTTGTGGGATTTTTTCCCTCAGATGTTAAATATAACTGTTTTTCTACATGGCACATGGATATAGTTCGCCTTTTTTTTTCCAGTGACATTTTTAAACACCAATAGTATGGTAGTCATTTCACTAGTAAAATGTCACAATCAGGGCTGCAACTATGCAGTTTACTGTATATAAACACTGAAGTTGTGTGTTTGTCCGTCTTAACTTTCGGCTACAGACCTGTAATTCTGACCTCTCTGAATTCACTTGATAAGCCCAGGATTTCAATCAGATAATTCCAAGAGAAGAGGTATGTAAGACTTTTAAGTTCTTACATTACAAATGAGCAAAATTGCATTCAGTTTCTATTAAAGGCATTCTCTAAATCCACTGATCTTAACAGAATCTGATCCATTTCACTAGTCTTTAAGTATGTTCTATGCCTTATCGCTTACATAAAAGTCATATTGATTCACAACAAATGATTTTATCTTTTATTTGTTTTTCCAAATCTTTTCAGAGCTAAATTTAAATGGAGACAGACAGTAGTAACAAATAAGTTTCTTTTTCACCTTACAAATCTATTTTTAGATATTTACTATTTTAATAGTAACCTGATACTTTCCTTTGTTCTTTGTTTATTCAGTACTAATTGTAAGACAAGAGGAGTAAAGCAGGACTACTCATGACTATAAAAAGCAAAACCAAAAGCCTTATTTAGACTAAGCACTTTTCAGCCTTCTTTACATGCTGTTATTTGCAGTATGCTTGTGCAGTTTCCAGGGTGAACTAGTAAGTGTGGCCTTTGCTCTACACTTAAAATTTAAGCACCAGCAAACAGAGGCACTCTGGCTCAAAAAGTTAGGGGAGAAATATGGTTTCAACTAGGTCTCTGCATCTGCACTGATGGTGAGCCAAAAGTCTCTCACAAATCTCTACTCCCTGGGGAAGACAAAAACTTGCAATAAAATATTAAAGGATTAATTCTGGTTTTATCAGATTTTTTTCAGTTTCAAGTTGACATTAGGTTCTCCTCTGTTCACATTCACAAAGGAAGTAAGTAAAAATAAAGAAAATTCTTGCAAGAGCAAGAAGAAAATGAGGGGGAAGCAGTAAAGACAAAGAACTAATACAAGGAAAATATGTGTGCTCCCTTGATCAGAAGCCAGCCACAACTGGGAAGAATTAAAGACTCTGAGGCACACAGCACTTTGCATGGGTTATGTATCAATTACACAGGTAGATAGTGTAGACAGCTTGAACTGGGATCATTTCTAAAAGTAAAAAGTATTAAGTCTCAAAGACACATTCCCCAACACTCTGAATGTGGGCAGGTATTATCATTAAAAACCCCTTTTTCATTAAAGTGGCCCAGAACAGTGAGAACAAATTTTAAAAATAGTTCAAACATAATGTTCTTTTTCTATTTGTAACTGAATAAAATAGTTTAATCTTGGGGAAAAAAAGTAGAACATAAGTGCCTTAGTTCTGAGTCAAGAAAGACATCAAGAAAAATACATTTGTTATGAATAACTTTGGCACAATTATAAATGACCTCTTATTATAAAGATTCAAAATACATTTAGCTTTATCTGTAACACTACACTCTTTACTTACCCATATTTTTCAGCTGAACCATTGTCTACATGATCTGCCCATGAACTTGCACCATTGTACCACCTTTACAATGCAGTTAAAATAAAGAAATGTTATAAAGAAACAAATGTAATATTAATGAACTCTGATTTATGACATGATCACTTCTCAATGAAACGGGAAAATTTCCAAATATTTCCAAGTAATTTCATACATTCCATATTTTCTCTCAGGTATGAAGAAAAGCATCTTTTCCAAAGCTAAACACCAAGAGAATTACGGGAGATTTTTCCTGATATAATTCTTATATTTCACCTCTAGTTTTTTCAGCACTTTAGCCATGAATTTCCTTCCATAAAGACTAATTGATCCCTTATCTTTTCATACATACAAGTCTTCATGTTTTCAACGGTTACTGAGTTTATGGAATAATTAAAAAGGAATTGTGGAGTTATTATATTAGCAAAATATCATTATATGCATCAATAGCTTAAAATATTGCTTTTAACTTCAAATACATGAATTTTTCAATTTTTTTTAATAGGGTAGTTAGTTTTTTATAGTTATTTAAGATGCAAAAGAAAACTCACTTCAATCAGCTCAAACAATGAAAACTAATTAAATTTTATACTTGTATTATTCTTCCATGTACTGAACATGGGCTACCTAAAAACTTGCAGCACCATTTCAGCAAAGTAGTTGAAGACAATATAAAACACATGTAGAAGTATTTTATCTGAAGCAGAGCCATTGAAAAAGGAAATAATGAGAAAAAAAAAAAGCTGCTTTAAGAAATCAGAGGATAACTCCTTACTCCATTTTACTCCATTACTCCAGTATATTAACAATAGATGCAAATCATGCAGCATTTGGTTAGGGAGTTTCAACTGGATCGCTGGAGTTCTGTACTTTCAGGATCTTGTTAGGGTAAAGCCTTGGAGCTTTTCTGTTCTCACTATTCAACACTTTTCACAAGACAGTGAGTGAGAAACAAGGCAGGAATTATTAGAAAATATCAAGGGATCACTATATTATAAATTTGGATTAAAATATTCCTTTGTATGTACTGAAAATCCTAACCAAAGGCTGCAGGATGAACTTTTTAGTGGCTTTAATACACTGATCCAAATGTTTTCATGAATCTGTTCCTGGGATTCACAGCAGTGTTTTTTACATGACTCCATTTTTTCCCAAACTTCTCATGTTCAGAATCTGAGGCTTTACAATATTTTTACAAACTTAATAACTGTACATCTCCTGGTCACTGTGTTGGGGCAAAACCATATGGAGTGCAGTATATGTGAATGTCAATCACCTGTCCTTGTTTCTTCTCTGTCAAATAGGATGGTAAGAGGAATGGCTTTGTATTTATTTTCTTTTTTTCTGCATGGATAGTAGGCAGATCAATGACTGTATAAAATTCACTTTAATCTAATTTAGTTTTAGAATAGATTTAAATTTAGTTCAATCTAAATCAGAATACAGCTGAGGAATGAAAAGTACATCTTTGTGGTCTCCCTGATCATCCATATCCTCGAAACTGAAGCTGGTCTCTCCAGTTACCTAATATTTTAAGTAAGAATTTTTTTTGTAAAAATACTTTATTGCAGACACTATAAACACAAGAATATTATTTTGAAATTGCAATGCACTTTATTTTTTTCTTAAATATGACTGTATTTATTCATAGTAATCAAATAAACCCAAAATATCTTACTATTTGAAAATAAGTCCTGCTTTACCTACTCCCATATTGTAGACAAAAATCAGACATTGACTTAAAAATGGACAGAGAAATATAAAATATCTAATTGTGCAAAGGGAGAGGAACTATGATTTGGTTCTTTCTTCAGATTTCCTTCTTTTTGAACTTTGCCTAGCTCCTTAAACATGAAAGGTGTTATCAAATAACTGTTTCCAGACACACTCCAAAGCTTTTCAGATTACATGTCAGATTTTAGTTATATTACCAAAATTTAGGAAGAACAATAGTACTTTGGATCCCAGCACAGCAAGAACATAAAATCAATTTGAAGGCATTTGGTTAGTCCTTTTTTAAGTCAATATGAGCAGTAACATGTTATAAGCTGAGCACCTTCTTAAGTGACTCAGGTTATTGAAAGGATGAAATGAAGGATTCTAAATGGTCCTATAATCACTCCTAGTGACTGAAAAGGTGAGCCAGTAGAATTATGGTACAGTTAAGTGGAGAAAAAACCTTCAGTTGTACCTAAGCTCCTCTACACTATTCAGTTTCCTCCCACATCTAATGAATAACAATTTTTCAAGTTAAAAATTATGCTTAAAAAAATCCAAAGTCAAATTAATGGAGGCCTAAAAGAAAATGAGGTACTTAAAACTATGGTGATTAGTTGTTCTGTATTTAGAGAAATATGGCATAAAGTGCACTGTAAATTTAAATAACATTAGTCTCAACCAATTAGAAATTTTAGACCACACTTCATAAAAAAATTATTACTCAGCTTAATCTACTTTTACTATATAAATGAAAATACCTTTCTGGAGTATAGGCTGTGTCATCAGAATATGAATTAGGCACTCTTCTCTCCTGCCTAGTCCTCCTGAATATGGAATAAACAGCACAGATATTTCAGACATTTTAAAGTGTGCTTCTTTTATTATGTTTTCCCTTACCGTATTATTAAAATGTGATGAAGATAGAACACATTTATCTACAGTTTAGTAATATATTCTGAACATATATTTTCATATATGTATGTATGTTGATTTCATACTTCTACTTTCAAGTTACATTCAGAAATAATTAGCAACCTATTAAGAACATTCGATCAATTCATACATATTGCATAGGAGTAAAACGTTATATTGGTAGGAAATTAGTATTTGAGCAACTGAGAAATTTCACAGAAAACAGGATATGGATGTTAGAAAATTCCTGACTGGTAAAACGGAAGTCAGGAAAAAAAAATGGAAGTAAAATCTTGTTTTCCTTATGTGAAGCAACAGAAATTCTGCCTGATGCTAACCTCACATCCTGCACATAGTATACACAAACCAGATTTTATTGATTTATAAACACTAACCATAAAGTCTAAGTGGAAAAAACAAACAGGTCATAGTTTGATGTTCTTGATGATGAGACTGAGCTCTGAGACAGGCAAGTTGAGAAAGAATTTCATACAATGAGGCTTTCAGCAGATTTTTATTTGGAATGAATTGCTAATATTTTATTTTTTAAAATATAAGGATAAGAATCTTGGGAACATTACTCTGTCATTGAGATCATGTGTCTGTCAGCCAATTTAAAATGGGTGATTGTTATATTATGAACTAGCCTGTACAGCTCTATAGGTTTCAGAACTGGGGAACATATAGAGAAGCATAAGTAACACTCAACATGTCCAGCCATAATACCCTGTGTATGCTCAACCTGAATATCTGCAGCAGCGGGAACTGATACCAGGCAGTGCTGCTGTGCTGACTATCACATTAAAGAATCAAGGAATTTTGGAATGGAGCACTGAGCAGCAGGATGTTCTTGAGAAAATCCCAGGTCCAAAGGGCACTGAAGTCATCAAAGATGCACATGTGCCCATTGCCTTCCCTTAGGCATATGCTGGAATAAGTATCTTTTCAATGCTGCCTCTGTTACTTTTTGGGAGGGAAAGAAGTGAACTTCTTCAAAAGGGGGGAACCATCAGAACGACAAAATGATGAATGCCATAGCCTAAGAGTGACCTCGGAAATTAAGGTTTTGGATAATTTAATTGTGTCCTAGAACTAATGAACTAAAGACTATCACATCTGATAAACAATAACTGAAACAAACTTCAGCAGAGAAAAGATGAAAGAAAACCAAGTACTTGTGCTGGGTGGGGGGGGGAATGCTGGACTTAAGACCACAAGACTTAATGAGCTAACTGTGAATGACCACAAGATAAGCAATGAAAGGAGCCATGAAAAACAAAGGAGGCAAGTAATTTTGACTAATGTATCTATATGATACATTTGCCTAAAGGACACTCACACTGGTGGATTCACAGGGACAAAAAATAGAAAACTCTGTCCCAGATGAGAGACTTCTCTGAATGCTGGACTGTATGGAACAATGTTTGATATTTTAATGAACAGTGGAAACTGGAAAATTATTTCATATGCTTAATAAAGTGAGACAGGAAGAGAGGTTATTGCTTGATATCAACTGACACTGATTAGTAGATGGAACTCAGAAGACAAGAATAACACCGTGACCCAAAAAATATTGTATTTTAGTGTAAGAATTGAACTGAAGGAAAGTGTAAAGATAAAAGATGAAATATTGTTTAAATGGTAAATTTTCATATATTTCCAATAAAAAGAAGGAAGAGGAAATTAGTGTTTTTCAATGTGTAAGGGGAAAATGGACAAAGATATGCTATAAAAGGTCCTTAAATTGCTGTGTGGCTATAGGGTGCTCAGAGGAGTCTGGTAAGATGACTTAAATAACTTGAACACGAGTGTTACCCACAGGCAGCCTGGACTCAACAGGATCATGGAATCTAGGATCAGTTTCTAGGCCCAGAAAATCTCAAGATATTGTTCTAACAGTGAGCTAAAAATTTTCAACTTCATGTCAGATTTTCCTTTCTGATCTCAGGAGGAATGAGCTTTAATAGCCTTCTGTTAAATAAAGCCCTGGAAAAGATTTACTCCATCTCTCTGCTTAAATCCCAGTTTTTTCATATTTATGCAGTACTCTAATTTTTGACCTTTATTTTCATTATTTTACTTTATTTTTGAAAGATTAATTTCTGTAGGAAAAAAAAATATTAAGATTTACAAGTCAAGATCCTCAAAGTAAGACAATTGAGAATAGCTCCAACTTTCACTAATATCTGAAAAGTCACAGACATAACCAGCAACCTGAAACAGGCCCAGATAAACTAGTGCAAATATGAGTATATATCTAAGGCAAAAAACATATATAAAATTAATTATTGAAATAATATACATATGAGCACATTTCATCATATATTTTCAGAAAACAAACAAAATAATTCTCCTTGTATCAAAGTTTCTACATGTGGAATGAACTACTATATACTTTATATCACTTTTCATATAAAACAGCATCATTTCAAAACAAATGTTTGACTGGGTTCTAAACATTATAATGTCTAATATACTATAGCTGTGGATACTTTAAAAAAAAGCAATATTTCTTTGGAAGGAATTTTCAGATCCTTTTCTGGTTTTGCATCCAAAATTAACTTTATATTTACTAAAAATATGATCTGAATCCAGAGCAAACCTTAACGAACTTCAAAGAGGAACTCATATCCAGAGGGCAGCAATGAAGTTAATATCAAGAATTCTTTACTTCTTGCTTTGGAAATTTTTACATGGCCCCTCTTGTAAAACAATGTTCATATCAAGCTTTATATCTGTTCTGAAGCTACTACTTCCTTTTTATTGGCTCATAGGTTATCAGATTGATATCATTATTTCTATTCCCTGACAAATATGTAGTCTTTTTACTGGTTTCCAATATTTCTGAAAATATCTTAATCACAGGACTACACCTACATCTTTTAAAAGCCACTGAATTTAAGTGGATAATTATTTCGTAGAAATTGTTATGGGCTCAACTTCTCTCTCAACCACATATTTCATGCATAAATAGGAACTATCATTTTCTGCAATCACACTCAGGTATTGTGAATGTATACAAGTACTCCTAAATTACAGAATACACAGTTTATAAATATATACAATGTAAGCTTACATAAGCATACACTTTTACTTTTCACTCTATTTTTCAGTTAAGCAAAGTATGAGATTTCAGAAATACACTATTTCTGGGTACTTTAAAGTAGTTAGGCTTTTGCTTATTATTTCAAAGAGAATAATAAATGCTATAAGCTCTCTGGAGAATTCTAGCAAAAATAAGAGTTCTAAAAGACACATATATCCATATAACCTAATTTATAAAACTGGCTTCTGTAAAGCTATTCATCATCTCTTGGGATTTACCCATAGCCCCGAGTGGTCAGTTTTGGATGCATACATACTCAGAGTATTATAAAGCATCTTCACTGTTTATTACTTAAAACATAGACCACATTCTCAGTGGAGAAATGGAAATCAAACATGGCACTGTCAGTGTGGCAGAGCTAATGATATACTCCACATCAATTGTACCTCTCAAGATCATAGTAAGCACCCTCAGAGTAGGTACGGCACATCTTACGGGAGCGGAGTAATCTGATTGCATCTTCACAAAAGAGGGGATACATTGTGTGATCCTGGCTGCCAAAACATAAAGGGTGAACACAATGAAAAGCAACAAAAAGATGAAATGAGGACAAAACATGAAAAGCAAGCAATGTCAGCAACAGAACAAAACACTGGAACAAAACATGGCTGGAACTTTGGTGAATTTTACAAAATTATTTTAAAAATTAAAGTATGTTGGCTTGTAGCTATTAGAGTTATGAGACTATGAGAGAGGTATCACCTTCCAGTTTTATCATGTTTAATGCAGACATACGTGTATGACATTCTGCATATTAAAATTACAGTTTTAGCAGGTTATAGTATTTGCTGATTTGAATAATTATCTTTATTTATTTTCTAAAAGACATTAATGTAAATAATGCATAGTCTTCATGGACCACCAAATGTAGACTATTGGCAGTGAAATAATGTTCACGTGAAACGTGAAGAATGATCCAGTGTTTGTGTACACACTGTACTAAGAAAGCTAATGCTGATACTAACTGCTCTTCTAAGTTTTCTACCACTATACACAGAGTAATAAAACCAGAAATGGACATGTAGGTACATAGAAGCACATGCATTATCCATACACAGTCACACAGAGGAAAACATATACCTGACATCTCTGTAATGGTGATCTGTGGAGTGGGTGTACCGGGAACGAGGCAAAGTAACATAATGACTGAGTTGATGGCAAAAAGAAAAACACAGATATGAGACAATGAGATGAGAAGGAACGATGCACACCACAAAACTGAAAACATTAAAATATGAGAATACAGGAGCTACAAAAGTATAGTTTAAGAGCGCTGAACTTGTTAACAAAATAATATACAGTTCTAAAGATAAAATTATCTAGATGATTCACACATCTATTCTGAGAAGCCAGTGGAAGACTATGCATCAAGCACATAGCCAGAATCTGGGATTTTCTACAGTATTTCAGTTAAGAAGAAAAGATGCATAAATCTCTCTCTGAAAGCAACTCATGAAGTCAGATTGCCTGCTCCCTTTCTGGAGTTATAACTTTAGCTGCACTGAATTTCGGGTAATTCAAAGAAATGTCTAATCACAACAGTCCACACTGGAAATGTAAACTGATTTCACAAGAAACATATAAAACCTCATATTTATCCTCCATTTTTATTTCTGATACCTTAATTCGTCCATAATTAATGATGTTCCAGTAATCAAAGACATTGTTAGAAGTACCTATATTACCTACACTTATTAGGTGTACTACTCTTTGCATGAGGATAAAATATACCATCAGCCACATGTAAATATTCCTTATAAGCATATTAGGTCAATTATATATAGTACAAGAGATCTTTGTTTTCACTTCTTGTTAAATAAATGCAAAAGCAGAGTCACCACTTTAAAAAACTTCTACTGTAAGTCCTTTGTTCTGTGATTTAAACTCTGCAGTTCGTTGCAAGAATGAGAAGCCATACACACTTCAGCAGGGACAAATTTGACATGGTACACTGAATATCTGAAGGACTAACAATTAAGAAAATAATCATAGAACTTACACTGCAGGCTGAAAAACTATTAGTGTTTTTAAACTAATGCACAGAACTAAGTACCAAAAGCTGTCTACCCATCACAGCCTGGCAGTCAGCATGTTGCCAAGAAACATTAAAAATAATTCCACCATGTTCCTAAAATTTGCTTTAGAATATATGCACACCCACAGGAAGAACAATCAAGTAAAAATGTAGGAGTCTATCCCACAACAGCTGTGATATGTAAGATGATGGTGAACGACTGAATACCAGATTATTCTTTCCACACCTTGGTGACATTCCCAAGCTACACCTACAGGAATATGCCTTTAAATGATTCAGATGCAACCCTGGAATTAACACCGCAAAACTCCAGCAAATTAGCATTAAAAGCAATTAAGTGTTTCCAGATGGCAGATGACATTTTAACAATTCACTTTAATTTTTATCTTTCCAGTGAATTGTTGACAAGTCTTCTTGATAGTCTTTCAAAAATATAAGACATCAATAAATACAATATATTCAACCATTTTTAAAAAGCAGAGCTTTAAACAAAACTAGAACTTCAGGCAGAACACATGTTGCAGAACATGAACTTCATAGGAATGCAATTGCTATTTGCAAGTACATTATTTAATGTCTGTAAGGATGAAAACCTCAAACTGTTGTCTTCACTTACTTGTATGTGAATGAAACACCATTAGTAGATTTTCTGCTCTAGGATTTCAGTCCTAACTTCTTTTCATATCACCACAAAACTATATTAATTGGTCAAGATCTGGTAAAAAGTTTTGTCTTAATACTTTCAGAAACTCAGAACTCCAGTGTTCTTATCAAGTTCTGAGATATTTGCTTGTGAATGTCTCACAGGTAGTTCAACTTTCCTTTTTTTTTTTTTTTTAGATTCAATTCAGGTTTTCACAATCAGAGTATGCTGGTATTCGGAGACAACCACTTATACAGTTTAATATGCAATAACTTTTAACAAGTTCAAAATATGCTTCCTCATCCCTCACTCTTCTGTACAAAGGAGTGAGGTAAGCTTTAGCTTATACTTGACCTGATCCTCTAGCAGTACTGGCTATTCATACTTTTCCCTATTTTTCAGAGTCCATGTTAACCATGCTACTAAGCCTTAATAGAATAATAGAATCATTAAGGCTGGAGAAGACCTCCAAGATCAATAAGTTCAACATTTGACCAAATACCAGCTAGCCCACTAAACCATATAGCAAAGTGCCATGGGTATTCATTTTCAGGACACTTCCAGGGATGGTGGCTCCACCACTTCTCTGGGGAGTCTGTTCCAATGCTTAACCACTCTTTCAGTGCCTAATATCCAACCCAAACCTCCTCAGCACAGCTTGAGGCCAGTTCTACACAGGAATTAACACAGTAACTTACTAGATAGAGTACAAGGCATTCATCATAAATCAGGAATATACGACCTAACAATGTGTATTTCCATAAAATCTCTAACAGTAAAGCACTATAGTATGGAGATATTATTCACGTAAGCATGTGTCTCTACCTGAAAATAGTTTCTGTTGAAGGACAGTAATATTTTCCATAAAATATGCATATTTCCCTGTATGAAAGACATATTGACTGACATGACATATGTCAAAACATGACAGTATGCACAGTATGTGGCAGCATATTTTCCTGTGTTTTATGTATTTCAACATCCAGAGTAAAATGCTTAAATGCCATCTTTCTTATGAGCATCTCGCCAATAATAAACTAGTTGTTTCTTTATTATTAAGACTTTAGTTATTTAGGTTAAAATAAATTCTTAATGTTAACAATACAAAAAATGCCTGTGATTTACCTAATTTTCAATGTTCAAAACTGCAACATACACTGTTTTCATCTGGCTAATACAGAGTGCAAAATGCCTACAATCATAAAGTAAGTGTATCATAATGTTGTAAAAACATTAAGCTTCACAATACCTGAGTGAAATAGGATTTCATTAATGTACCAGATTTGCATCTAAAATAAATATGTCTTTGAAGTTGCTAATAAAAATCATGATCTCATATGTACATGTAGATTAGACTATTCAGAAGACAATGGAGACATGGACAAAGCTTAGATATATCAGATTTTTAATATAACAAAAGAACTCCAAGATACTTTTGTTTTTTTCCAACCTTGATTTAGATTTCTAGTCTCTTACCACACATTCCTGACCTGCTACATGATAGCAATCGATGGCAGCAGTATGTCAAATGATAGTAAGGCAGAATGAACATATTAGCCTGTATTCTCATAGATTTGTGAAATATCACCTGTTTTGTTACAGATAGCATAGATGGAAAATTTGCAGCAACAACTCAATGCACTTATATTAAAATAATGAAGTTAATAAGGCAGAACTGTAGGTATGCAATAGGATTATTACTGTACACATATAAAACCCACAATCCCTTCTCTCAACCCTGTATCAGGTGAAAACAGATTTGCACTGTTCTGACAAGAAGATTCTCTATATATAGGCAAACAGGGTAACTTCCCTTTTTTAAAAGGAAGTAGAAAATGAACTAAATTTTTCTGATATTGGTCACCTATTTATCCATTTCCTTACAGATTCATCAAAAATTCAGTGAACCATGACAGTAAGAAAACAGAAATCAGTGATGCAGTAGCAGGTTAGATTGCCTAATTTTAACAACTTAGTATCCAGGAACAGACCTGACATCCCAGAACAGCCTCAGGAGCACACCTGAAAACACTCACTCACAGTGTCTCACCTGAACCACATGGAATAAATACCTTTCTGTTCTTATGATACAAGGGGAGTTCAGCCTGTTCTCTACTGCTTGGGATATTTTATTCAATAATAAAGAGGAGGCATTTAGAAGATAATCTATTTCCTTCAATTTTCATTCTCTGTGACCATTTGATTGACACTCCAGCTTCCCTGTAAGAGTGGAAAGTAGACTCCCAAGTATTTCTGTGGAAAGGATGAAGTTCCAGAGTGCTATTACATCCTGAAAATCTTGTGCTTAAATAATTCTGAATGCAAAACCTGACTTCCTTTTCCACTTCTAGAGCCTGCATGAATGAAATTCAGTTGACACAAGAAATTTCACCTATTTTATTACTGTTTATTCCATCAGTCAGCTTTTTCTAGTGCATTATCTGACTGTACTTAAAGTAATATATTGTGTAATTGGCAACAGCATTACCCTCTAGTTTTAGTAACACTCTTTTATACTTTTCCAACTGAAATAGCAAATTAAATGTATGACAAGTATAAAACTTGAAATTGTTAATAAATAAACAATTTTTTTACTGGTGTAAATTTGCCTTTAACAAAATACTCCCGAACCTCTCAAGCTACAATTTTCCAAAAACTAGCAATGTGATAAAATGGGAATTAGCTTCATTAGACTGCAGAGAAAGAAACAGGTGGTTCTTTGGGTTGATTAGTTGGAAGTTTAGGGGGAAAAGAGCCATTGAAAATGGCATAAGGGAAAAGAGAGGGCTGATGTATGAAATTTAGGAAAAAGTACTGGGGTAAGGAATGAGGTAAAAAAACTTCCTGGGGTCAAATAGCTTGGAGGCTGAGCACAGAATTGCTCAAGGGAAGAGGAGTCTAGAACTAATAAAATGCTGTGGCTTCCGGTAAAAGCTGTGCTGTATTTTCTATTAGCAGCTTGCTCATTTCAACAATGGAAAGCAAGCAACTCTTACAACTAGTTCCTTCTTCCAAAGAAGTGAGCCCAGTGATATGGTACTAAAAGTTTATTTTCTCATCTGAATAAAACAGGAGTTATGTGCTCTGTGTTAGATTCTCCATGTTGCTTCATAAATCCCTGTCAAATGACACCTAAAAAAGTATGTAAATAAAATGTGAAGTCAAGCTCTTAACCTTTAGAAAATAGCAATACCATTCAAGACTAAAACATTGGTTATGTAATTTCCCCTGCAACACTTCATAGAAAAGACTAACAGAATGATCTTATTTATTAGTTTGGGGTTTGTAAAGGAAAAAACAGATTTTCTTTGCGTATAAACATCAACAATTTTTCCACAAATAATGGTATCGATGTTTTTTGTTACATCAGTTCTATAGAATTTCCTGCTAATCTTCTGGAATAGATGAAATCCTGGAAAAATTCCTTCAGATTGCAAGGGACAGATTGAAGACTTTAATTGTGAAAAGATAGCAATTATCAGCAAAGAATTTGTGAGCTGACATATTCAGTCAAGAGGATTTTCAATAAGTCAGAATCACATTGTCACAGTGCTCCCCACACTGTATTTTAAGTCCTTGCTCCAAAGTGCATAACATTGAATTCTGTTATCAGAACTTCACTATTTTTAACAGAGGCATTTTGTTTGTCCATTTTATTCTGAGGAATGTGTCTATGACTTTTTATTGTTGTGGTTGTTTAATTTGGCACAAAGGTTCTGAATAATGAGTCCTCACAGATGTAGCTACCTTTGAAGACTGCATTTCTCTTGCCACCTTCCTACTCCCTGTGTTGGAGATAACCATCCTTCAGCATTCATGGAGGCACCGGGGTGGTGGGTGGTGCACATAATTGTGCAATTTAACAGTCATTTGAAAGGATAAGAACTTAAAGAAACACTGCAGATATTGAGATTTAAGTCGATGCAAACATTTTATAACATAGCTATAAGCAAACTTCTTATACTTCACTGGGTAGTTGAAAAAGCAAAGAAACAATGACTTTTCACACCCACAGCTGTGTATGTACCCACATGACACACACAACAGAAAACTGAAAATATTACCCCAGAGGTTCCACATAAAGCATCAAATACCCTTTATACTTTACAATGTCTTTGAACCTGTAATTTACATTTAAATTATTTTACAGTAAAATATTAACTAAATAATAAATGACTATTTAATTATGTATTATTCAGCTATGTATTTAACAAAGACTGAGAAAAAAATAATCAGTTCTTTTCAGTATTTACTAAGGTGCAATGTCTCAAAATACACTTTTCCTAGTTTGATCTAACCTGGCACCTACCTAATAACAATATTAGGTTGGAAGCCTGCTACTCATAGATAAAGCACCTGCACAGTAAGATGACACTTAGAAATTCAGAATTTATCTTGCTCTTGCCCACAATTAATTTTGTGCTAAACAGAAGCAGGTAATTAAGTAGTGTTTTAGCTAACACCTAGCAGACTCATTGTAGTGAATTACTTTGATCTTCACTGATTTGAACAGAGTGAACAGAATTTTTTGGCTCTTTCAACAGCATGAAACAAACAAAGTATGTTTTCGAATGTGCAAATGAAATCTTTCAGTAATAGTGGTGTGATAGTCATGCTATTCTCAGCACATCCAGATAACACCTTTGAAGTGATTTAAAGATAATGGAGAATATTTCCTTAAGTAATGATGCTTATCATTACCCCATTACTTTCACACAACAGGAAATAACTTTTGTTCTCTAAAATGGAACATGTGTAACAGCCTTGATGAACAGATAGTGGACTCAGTTTAACTCTCCTTTTCTCACTTTTGTTCTCCTAAGTGTCTAGTAGAAAAACATTTATACTGTATGCATTTTCTGAATGCTTACTTTATCTATGCTGAATTCACCATTAGCAATTTCATGCCTCTGGGAGAGCCCATCTAGGATAAAGAATATAGTTAAAATAATAGTATCTAGACTTTTTAAAGCTCTGGGTACAATTTCCTTGCACTGTGCTGGTGTTTGTTGTTAACTGCCAATTTAACTTTCAGAAAGAAGTACACACATGTAGGTTTGGCTGGTGTGGGGTTTGTTTGTGGGTTGTTTGTTTTTTGGTGGGTTTTTTTGTTTGTTTTTTTGTTTGTTTTTTTTTCTGGGGGAACTATGCTAAGATTCTCACATTTTTCCTCTAACTCACCTAATTGTATTGATAATTTAAAAATAAAACTCTTAGGTTAAATCTGGCTCTTTCCAAAATTTTCTCTATAGTTTGATTAGTTTCAGTTTCTCAAGTGAGATAAAAGTAAGTTTTTAAGCATATATTAAAACATGTCATACTGAACTTTTACAAGGTTATCCCCATGACAGGTAAAATATCTTACAGAACTTGGATATGTATTAGGCCATAAGTATTCATATTTCTTTATGTTACTAATTTAGGCTATTAAAGAAGAGTTTGAGTAATCATAATCCACGTATTTTGACAAAAATTATCTAGTAGATCTATATTAAATATACAAGGAAGAAATTAACATAATTTCTCACTTTGAGTTAGCAGTATACATAGTACAATTCTGACATTTTTGATAGTACAGCAACAGGTACAAATTTTAACTCTAACATTACCTTGCCAACAAAAATATGTATATGATTTAATAACCACATTTGACATATTTAAGGGTGTGGTGTTCAAAATTAAAATTGTCTCAAATTAAATTTAAAAAAATAATGTCTTTCTGGGGTTTTTTTTAATAATTTTATTATCTATTCTAATTATGCTTTCAGTTTGAAGAAATATTTACATTGCTACTAGACTTGAGATCATTAGGCACTCTGTATGTGATTTCAACTAACTCAGTGCCATACACCTTAAAATCTTCATGTTGAATTATCTAGAAAAGGAAGGAAAGAATTTTCTTACTCATATTCTCAGTCGTACTTTAACTCAGCAACTGAGCTTGTCTATAAGACACTTGTTCAAAATCCCCTTTTTACAAACAGCTTCAAGGGATAAATGGACCACGGAAACAAGAAATCATCAGAGCTGCAGGAAAGCAGAGCCAAATGTAGATGATGTGTAGAGAAATTATAAACCTATACAAAAGTTCAGGTTTTCCACTTCTCCAAACCAGCTGCAGCTCCAGCAGTTTTCAGAATCAACACCATTAAAGAGCTACCTCAGGGACAACTGGGGTTTTTGTATGTAACAGAGAGAGTATCACAAATATTTACTAACAAAATGTGAAGTCTAATAATCCTTCCATTCATAAAACCATTGTCAAACTAACCATGAATATAAAACATGCTAAGTGTTTGGAAATAGGCTTTTCCCATTCTCTTCAGTGTTGCCTTAAACCAATATTTTTCCATGTTGCAATAGAGTCATAACCAGTCAGCAATTTGATTGCACAGGCAACAACTCACAATGTGAGAAGATGAGAGCTCTGTGTTTTGGGAAATACCAACAATGTATAAGCCTGTGTTCAGAGATTCAGAGCACATCTAACAAGCAAATATCTATTAATATAGAATGTTCATGTGAAAATTCAATCATCCTACCAAAAAATTTCTGAAATTGTTTTTCTGACATATTCTCAAAACAAAATTATTTTACTCTAAATCAGGTCAGTTCAGTGGGGATTATTTGATTGAAGTGATGGGGGAAAATTGTGGTACTGCATTTCAGGCAACCTTTCAGTGCTACACATTTATCTGGGTGGCAGCAAGAACTCGCACAGTGAACAAACCCAGCAGTGTCCCATAAGGCATATGCAGGCTCCAAGGACAAGTTTAGACCATATTTCAAGGATGATTGGTCTAAAAATCAACATAATATTATATCCCAAAAGCATTCTGTAATTTTCTTTTAAGGAAATCAGAATCTTCAAGTTATTGCCTTCTATATGAGAATCAGATGGTCTCATTGGCCAACGAAATACATTTTATTTTCCATAGCTTAAATAGAAATATTAAATTGTTTAATGCAAAAAAGAGATTCACTTATGATCTACCATACTCGTAAGGAACACAATTAGTATCCTGAATGATAAATAATTGACTAGTTTTTTTCAATATCTTTATTTTTTTCTCATTTGACTTTTTTTTTTTGGTCAAATTAAATTACAATCCACTGGAATAAATTTCTTTTTTAATTCCTTTTAGTACTCTTTTTAAAATTTATCTAATTAGGAATAATTTATTATTATTTTTCTTTTAAAATAAGAAAAATATTATAATCGTATGAAGAATATTGTCTTTGATGAATATTGACCATCACATCACTGTTCTTTTAAGAGACATTAACCTTTTATGTTCAATATTGCTAACAAAAAGCCACTGAAATTCTTTGTATTAGTTAGAAACCTCAATTATTTGCTTTGATGTCACCTGAGAAGTAACCTGTAATGGGCATCTGTGAAGATATTAACTTCAAACATTAGTCATATATCACTCAAGATTACAAAATGTATCTATATTACTCCTTGCTACATGCAATTATGAAATGAGACAATATCTAGCAATCGTGCCTCTCACTGAGTGCAGGTTTTCAACTTGGTGCATAAAAAGCTGGAAGATTTTAAAATTAAAGATAATCGGTGTTTCTTGTTTTGATTTTCTGACCTGAAGACAATGAGGTGGGAAAGATTAACTTTTTTTTAATGTCAGAAACTAATGACCACAATTAATTCAGCAAAATTAACTACCTTATATAATTACTGCTGCGCTTTTTTTTTTTTTTTTAATCATTAAAATTCATAGAGCTTGGTAAAACTCTGCTCACATTTTGGGAAGTTACATTAGGCAAAACATTACCAACATCAGTTACTGCCAGAGGTGCCTCTAAACACTAAGACCACACATTCATATATATTGCCCTAATTTTTTTCCTTTTTTTTTTTTTTTTTAATAAAGTGGCTCAGAAGGTTAAGCAAGGACAAACACAAAATATAGTACTAGAATACACTTTTTTTTACTTTTTTTTTTACAAACTGCACTGTATCTAATGGGAGCATTACACTAATACTGAGCTAAAATTATGTGTTTTAATGCCTCTTTATTCAGCAGCAAACATGACCAAGTCTACCATTAGATTTTTTAAAAAAATATATTCAGCACTTAAAGAATTTTTAAATATAATACATAAAAATAATTTTATTAAAAAAGTCAACTAAACTATTTGTCTACTATATTGTACATTTTCTCATAGATTTTTTTTCAAATTCTCTCCTGGCAAAGACATACTCACTTGACAGTTTTGTCAGCCTAATGTGCACTGTATGTTTTTTAATGTTATTTGTGTTACCAGTGGATAAATGAGTAGGAAAATGCTAATTTCTGGGATTAGGTACGAAATTTTCCTATTTACTTTATCAAGCTACCATGCTGAAGCAACTCACATTGGTAAGTGTAGGCTACAGCTGTTTCTTATTCCAGGCAGATATTTACCTCTCTCTGTCCGGGGAGTAGTGGTCATCTATCACTCGGTGCCTGTCCATTCGGTTCAGGGTGTTGTAATGCGCAGCAGTAGATCGAGTCCCTCGAGGTCCCTGATCAACATTCCGACTAAGGAGAAAAGATATCAGATTCTGAGTTTTGAGTGTGCCTGGACCAAATCTTCTCACTGATTTGTACGGATAATTATTAGCAAACATGTTTGCTGTCCAGGGTTTTGTAAAACTTTACTCTCAAATAATTGTAAAAATCAAGATATAAAAATTTCCTCTTTTATGAAAAAGTGCCAAGTCCATGACACAGATAGAGTTTTCTTCTTTAGTTTCAATATTTGTTTTGGAAATGAAAGATTTTTTTTTATTAAAAAGGTTATTTTAGACAATATTACAATATTTCATTAGTTTTTCCAGACTAGTACCCTCAAGGAAAAATTCCCTCTAGCTGAAACATACACTGCAAAAAATTTTTCATGACCTCTTGATTTTGGCCATACTATAAAGATTTAAATTGCAGTAAGTCACAATGGGGACTTCTGGCTGTTATAGTAGAGTGCAGCTGGAAACACTGTCAGCTGAATTAATTAATAGCTGCTTGTTTTGTCCTGGAAAATTTATTCTATAATATCACTAGCATAGAATCTGAAAAAGATCTGTTTAATTAGTGTAAGTAGTACCCATAGTGCAGTCTTCGTTAATTAGCTCCAATCACCTTTACAATTTTGTACTATTTGACACCAAAGCTTTGCCCATTGATTGCTTTACTCAGTTTGACCATCGATACCTAATGATAGACACTAACTTTGCTTTTTCTACTCTGTAAAACAAATCCACAAGAACAGGAAGATAGAAGACAACAGTCAACTTTAATAATTATTGGATAATTCAAACAATTGTTTTGTATAGAGTTGAAAATAACAGATTGCATGCTTCCCTCCAAACAAATTCAAGTTTTAGACTAGTAAACTCTTCTATCTTCTGTCTTTGGTTGCAATCTGCACTACTGTGAGCCTCTGTTTGTTTTTGGTTGGTTGGTTTTTATCATGCAGTTCCTGTGCCCTATCTTGTCACTTTTTCTGCCCTCTTGGCACCCATCACCCTTATTCTCTGTTATTTACCAGTTCCTGATTAGTGCTAACATGTATGTGTATCCTTCACTGCTGCTGCCATGCTGCTGGGTTTTTTCCATGTAAGAGCTATGAAGGTGTTGCACTACACATAAACTTTTGCCTCCTGCTCCACCTCATTTCTCATTAAACATTTCTTCACTCTGGCATTCATGAAACCAAATAGAAAGTTCACTCTGTCTAATGAACTTTATAATTACCATATTAAGAGTATAATTCTTCTACCTTCTACTCTACAACTGTTTCCTACAAGAACTTTTTTGCATGTATAACCTTCACCTGCCATTGAACACTTTCATGTGTATCTGTAATTTAAAATGGACATTGACAGGATTCCTCTGCTGTCCTTTGTTAACTTTTTTACTTATCCAACATTCACTTCTCATTCCTCCTGTTCTGTAGTCTAGTTTCTGCCAGATCCTCTTTTCCAATCTTATTTTTCAGGTTTCAAAAAAATTATTTTATTCTACTTATGTCTTCTTTTGACTTAATATTTAAGCTTTCTCAAGCTATCATTTCTTTATAAAATTTTCCAAATATCTGGGATATCTGCCTGCACAATCAAAACTCCTGTCTAAACTCTGATTATAAGACTTAGTTCTGAAAACTCAGTACCATCCAGTCTGCTAAAATAACTTTCTCTAAGATTATATTATTGACTTATTGTCCAAGTATTTTTTTTCTTTAAATTCCTGTATTAGATCAGATACTGACTTCATGTTGATTTTTAACATCCTACACAACTGTATTTCTTCTACTTTGAAGTGTTAATACTATTTCAATTGTTTCCTTTTACTAAGGACATCATTGCCAGCCAGATTTACTATTTAACTGAAAGGAATATATTTCCCCCTGTTCTATATCAAAAGTTTCTTTCACAGCATGTGTCTTTACTCCTTTGGAACCTTCTTGCAGTTGACAGAACATGTATGGAGCATCTAGATAACAGGTAAGCAGGTGAAAAGTTGTAATTGCAGGTGATGATGGCACAGAACAATGAGCATCCTGATTTCAGCATAGCTACTTTCTACCATCGCCTTCATCTTGCTTTTTCAAATCTATAGTCTTAGAAAAAGCTAAACCTGATGTTGTCCTGTGCCTGTCACTGTCTAAACTCCATTCTGATCTACAAAGAGAATAACAGTCCATGAAATATATTAGATGTAAACACTTGTCCTGGTTCAGCAACTGGGACCACTGTGTGGGTGTGACCAAAGCTGTGTATTCTACACCCTCTATACAATCTCTCATGAACTGTTAACAACGGACCGTTTGCAGCAGCTGCCCAGGGCACACCTGACCCCGGAGGCTACAAGCTGGGTGTTAAAGGAGCCTGTGAGACAGAAGCTGTGATATCTCCTCTCCAGGAAGTCATCAGCACCTTCACACCCAGCCTGAGGGGTCATGTCTGCTAATGGGCCAGCAACGATTCCAATAATACCCCGTGACTCCCAAAGTGAGATCCCCCATTGTGGAACTGCCTGCCCTGGGGGAGGCGTTCCCACCTGAACCTGAGGGTATATAATCTTGGGCTTTGGGGACTTTTGGTACCACTCATCAGATCCAGAGGAGGGCCAGAACCTCAACAGGACTGAGGCCACCACTCTCGACCAGACTGCGACCATCATCTGCACCAACAGGTTTTTCACCTCCTTTTACTTTGGACTTGGGGGAACCATGTGGGGCTCAGCACAGGGACTAACAAGCACCATTGTGTTTGTGCCACAGGGGCTGGGTTATACTTCCGAGTTTTGTGGGTTAAAACCAATTTCTCTTTGTGCCACTGCATTTATTGTAATATTTTTATTAAATTGTAACTCGGACTTATGATCTCTTTCGTGTTGGGTTTGTTTCTCCTGCCAGTTTTACCTTTAACCCAGCACAACACTATAACAGCAGTATCAGTTTCTTGTCAGCTACTATGCAATGGGTGGAGTTTATTAAAAAGTTCAGTAGGACTGAGGACTGCAAAAGGGCTTCTAAGATATAACTTCTATAGCCTGCAGAGGTGTCAGTCGCTAATTGGGAAATCTCAAGGTGCTCACTGCAGCTAGGACAACTGTATAGCAGCATGTGTATAACAAAGCTCAACCAAAGAGGGTGCAAACATGATTGATGCTTGTAGATTTCCTGAGTACCTCTGTATTTTCAGTAGATTTAAAAAAGACATTTCTATATCCCGTGGATTATGATTCTTTTCTACAAACTTTTAGCATCTGGTAACCCAATTCTCTGAGCTTGATAAGTCCTCAAAGAATAGATCTGGTGTGTTGTCAGGGAAATATTACATAAATAATTCATTTGATTCTGACATTGTAGGAAACAGCTGCAATAAATTCAAAACTATATTTAAAAATTTAGCTTTAGAAAAATCAAAAAGCAGGAAACATTTTGAACATCTAAAGAAATGCAAAACTGCAAGAAAATGAAAAGAAGGTTTTTCAATGGTGTTAAACAAGTGTTAATTACTAGTTTGGGTAAAAGTCCTGCCCAAAATGCATACAGCATGCACACAGAAACAAACACACACAAACAAAAAGATTTTGCTCACATTTGTGTTGATATCCAAAACAAGTAACCCCTGGATATTTAGCATAGGCAATTACTTAGGCTGAAATCAGTATAGTAAAAATCAGAATAGGCCCCTTTCCATCTACTCTTTATGTCTCATTTCAAGTCAGACTGCATGGTTTTATATGGGTGGAGATTCAAGTAGAAACACAGTTTCTGCCTGTTAGCTGTATGAGATGATATGGGATAATCTGGGGTGCTAATACCTCACTAATGCAAAAGGATATCATATAGTCTACATCTGTGAGAGAAAATGGTGAGTAAAAATATAAGAACGTAGAAAGAGAATGTAAGGGAATTTTAAGTTAACAAAACCCCAAAAATAACATAGAAAGGAAAACAGAGCACAATAGATTCAGAATGGCTGCAGCAGAAAGGGAGAGACACATGTACTTGGCAGGAAATATTGGATACCAGGTTTTCAGTATTAAAGGGGAATTGTGAACATTATGGGCAAAATAAATACCTTCCCCTTTCTTTCCAAGTGAATTACTCCATTTGGAAACCTATCCATAAAGAGCAACAAAAGTTCTGAAAACCAGGCTTCATTCCCATTTCCATCTATCCTTCTGTTTCCTCTTAAGAAAGCTTATCCTGCAGAAGTATTCTTATTTTTGCTTAAGTGGTCTATTCAGTCAAGTAGTAGTCATTATCCAATAGGCATAGTTTGTGGAAGAAATTTCCTGATCTTTGTTTCACAAGATAAAAAGTTATCAGAAACCTTCCAAGATCAGGAGTTGACATTTTTCAATACAAAATTGTATATGTGTCTGTTTATTCTTGATGCTTGTGTCCTAGTTCAGCAGGTGGGACCAGTTTATCACTGTGTGAGTGTGACCAAAAGCTGTGTATTCTACACCCTCTATTCATTTCCCAAGAACTGTTAACAATGGACCATTTGCAGCAGCTGCCCAGGGCACACAGGACTCCTCAGGTTGTGAGCTGGGTGTGAAAGACACCTGTGAGATAAGAGCTGTGATAAGTCCCCTCCAGGGAGTCGTTAGCACCTTCACCCCCACCCTGAGGGGTCATGTCTGCTAATGAGCCATCAACAATTCCAAAATACCCCATGACTCACAGAGTCAGATCACCCATTACAAAACTCCCCACCCTGGGGGAGGTACTGGGTATTCTCATCTGGACCTGAGGGTATATAATCTTGGGGTTTGAAGACCTCGGGGACCCACTTTGCAACCATCATCTGCACCAACAAGTTTTTCACTTCCATTTGCTTTGGACCTGGGTGAACCATGTAGGGCTCAGCACAGGGGCCAACAAACACCATTGTGTTTGTGCCCTGGGTGCTGGGTTATACTTCTGAGTTTTGTGAGTTAAAACTAATTTCTCTTTGTGCCATTGCATTTATTGTAATATTGTTATTAAATTGTAACTCTGATTTATAATCTCTTTTGTGTTGAGTTTGTTTCTCCTGCCGGTTTACATTTAAACCAGCACAGCTTGATATAAGTATGAAAAAAACCAGTAAACTGCAAGATATTGCAGGCTGGAAGTGCAACATTCCCGGAACCTTAATTCTACACAAACGAAGGGGCTGAAAACTTCTATTGTCAAATTAATGTTAAGGAAATGTCAAACCACCACATACTATAAAATATGGCACCTTTTAAAGAGCTCTAGAAAATCAAAATGCAGGGAAATATTTTGCTTTCCTTAAATTGGACTGTACTGATTTTTGATGAAAAATTAGATTAAAATAGGCATAAGTAATGGTATAATTATATATTTTATATATAAAATATACAATTATATAATCATATAATAATAAAAATAA
Source organism: Hafferia zeledoni (assembly GCA_035583235.1). Lineage (NCBI taxonomy): Eukaryota > Metazoa > Chordata > Aves > Passeriformes > Thamnophilidae > Hafferia > Hafferia zeledoni. Next base: position 131,877,648 of record JAWWEV010000083.1, on the reverse strand, counting down.
TATACTAATAATAGCCTATAAATAAGATAAAATTAGTTATAAATTAGGCACATCAGTATAATGTAAGAAAAAACATTATTGGCTTTACATATTTGTGTAAGATATAACCACTTCTTTGTGGCTTTGAAAGTCTGGAGATTCTTTCCAGTATTGGTAGAGGACCAGTACCAATTAAATTTATATAACTGCATAGTAAAATACCAGCTTACCTTTGTGGGGGAGGGACACTGGGAGACCACGATCTCGTCCGTCCTATACTATCTCCATGGTGAGGGGACCCTGATCGAGAACAATGGTTAGATGACATAACTTGTTCTGGCACTGATAGTGTTGAACTTTGAAGATCTCTCCCATTATGTCGATAATCTAAAATGAAATGCAAATATTCACTGACTCTGATGCTGTACTTTTTAGTTTCCTGACATATCTGTAGTAGTGAGAAACACGATAAAAGTTGAAACTTGTATCAAGAATATTATCGTGTCTTCTTGGGTTCTATAATAAAACATACATAGATAAAGTTGACTCCTGTTGTTATGCTTTACTTAAATACAATTACAGTTCCTATAGTTATACTTTAGAAGTATAGACATTAATTATCATACACTAAACTGGGGATTTGTAATAATCAAAATACTCAAATTTACCATTTATTTGTGTTCAATATATGTATTAATAATGAGACTAATAAAACTGGGGGTTTTTCCCAGTAACAAGGTTGATTCAAGGTTGATTATTGCATTTATAATTAAAATTATATTGCAACTATTGTGTATAATGTATTTCAAACAAATATATCCACAATTAAAAATTAATCCAAAGTTCTGCTCTACCATTTGGAGTAGGAAACTACTGTGGAGTTAAAAAGCAGTTTAGGTTCAAGAAAGATTTGTATTTCTGAAACAATTAAAATAACAATGACTCAATTATATCAGATTTCACTCATGATTCTAAATTAAAACACAATATTGGTTTCACAAATATACCAGCACCCTGGAACTAATCTTGTATTAGGATAATAGAAGGCATAAATGGTCTAAGCAAAAACCTTCCAAGTTACACTACACAGGCTTTGAAGAAAAATCCTTTTAAAAGCTGGATGTATTAAAGTGACTGTTTGCATCTAATTGAAAAAGTTCAATTCAGAGTCTCAGGGTGCCATACTCTCTGTGGAAAAAACATGCCAGATACACAGCAATTTCAAATAAGTTACCACAAATTTTGTGAGGACAATATGATTATTAGAAATTGAAGTTTTGCAGTTCTTAACCTGATTATAATGTTTTGCGTAAATAAGTCTTTAGAGAGTTCCTGGTGGCTATGACAACTGATATAACCGATTTCTTTGTTCTGAAGACAGTAACCAAGTAAAGAACACTTAGACAGATCCACCTGGCACTGGAAAAACTCTGGCTCATAAAGCTGTTATTCTTTTCCCATGAGAATCTTCTGAGATTACAATAGTATTTGGTCTTCTACTCCAGATTTTTCTTATTTATATTCCTGGAAAATGTTCAGTAAGATCCTAAGTAAAACCTCATTAATTCAGTCCAATACCTTCCACTGAGTGTTCACAATTATTGCATGGCCTTAGAAGCAAGGATATATATGAACTACTCTAACTGGTAAATAATGTCTTCCTTCTATGCTAAGGTGTAAACAGCTTTGTGTGTATCTGGTATGTGTGTATGGGGAAAAAAAAGCACATTATCACATTAAGATAATGATATTGAGGATCAGATAGCTTCTCCTCACTACACAGCAATCAAATCATGTTATGTGTAGCCTCAGCTGAGAGTCAGTAATGAACTACAGAATTTTATCCTGTGTATGAAGGACTTATTAGCACATGCACTGGCAAAACATGTAAGGGAGAGTGCAATATAGTTGTAGGTGAAATCACCAAAGGAGAGAGAGGGGAAGTTTTATCTGTGTCTGAAACTCACACAATGAAGTATAGAAGGTAAATAAATAGGTTTTTGTCTGGAAATCAAGAGACTCTGCAACTCTGCAATTCCTTAACCAAAAGGAAAAGAACTAAAGTAACAGTAATGAGAGCCCACACTGCAGCAGGCTCCTGGCAGGACCTATGGAGAGAGAAGCCCACACTGGGGCGGGGTTGGTGGCAGGACTTGTGACCCATGCTGGAGCAGTTTGTTCATGAAGGACTACAGCCCATGTGAGGGACCCAGGCTGAAGAAGTTCATGAAGAGCCCATGGGAAGGATTCACATGACATAAGTTTGTGGGGGACTGTTCCCCGTGAGAGGAATGTGTGATTTGAGAGGAATCCTCTGAGGAGAGGATGTGTGATTTGACTGACTACAACGCCCACTCCCCATCCCCCTGTGTTTCTGGGGAAGGAGGCAGAGAATCCCTATCCTTATCTCAGCCCACAAGTCTGTTACACTGTTTCTCCCTGAATGCCTAACTCAGGAGGGGAGTGATGGCATCTAGCCAGGGTCAATCCACCACACACATAAGTGAGTAGCCACTTATTATGAACTTCTATGTACTGAAATAGAAACCATGATTAACAGTACAAGTACACAGACAGAAATATTGTCTTATTACCCTAATAACACATATCTATTGATAGAAAAATGACAGGGTTTTTTTGTATTCTGCATTCACAAGATACACAAGAAGGATTTGTTGCATCTGGAGATCTAAAACAATGAAGAGCAGTAATATGAAGAAACAGGAAAATCCTTTTAAGGATGAAGTCTGGCCTGCTGGCAGCCCAGACCTGGGCCTTGCGTGAATTTAATTGTGACATGGGAAAGCAGAGAAGAGGAAAAACACCTGCAAAATAACAAGATATGTTTTGAGAATTGCCAGCACAAAGTCTGAGAACTGCCAACACAGAAAGGGGTATCAGCCACCTATCAAGACTCGAGTTAAGGTGTGTGAACAAAGACTTTAGCCAAATAAAATGATATATGTGTGAATGGACAGAGAAAGAGGCTATAAAGAGTTAAATCTTCTGTTAAGGGAGGCTCCTTGGGGCCCTTTGGGCTCTTAAGCTCTTTGGGTTTTTGGGCCTCTGGGCTTGCTTGCTACTTTCAGTTTAGTTGTTAATAACGTCTTACTTGCCAGCAGTTGGAGAACGCTTCTTAACACAGACCACCACATCCTTTTAAAAATCAACAATTTTTGTAATATTTAGTATGTACAGACATTGAAGTACAACGTGAATGAGTATTAGCATAAGGTATTCTACCTGAATAAGCATAATGAAAGGCAAGTTAATCAATTAACAAAACCCAAACAAAAACCTCCTTTGTGTTAAGGATTCCTAGAAGTGAGAACTCGTAAATCAAAATTATTGTATATATTAAATCTGTATAGAGAAACAAATCTGTATATAGAAACATCTTAATTACACTCAAACAAAAAGCTTCCTGCAGCTCTAACTTGTTATGGTAGTTGACCACTTGCACAGTATTGTTTCAATAAATCAAAATATATGACTATGTAATTAACTGTTAAGTCTAATCCTGATCAAAAAAGTGTTTTACATTAAACTAGAAGCAGACATGCAGTGCTTTTTGGTAACTAACACTGGTACTGCTTCCATATGACAATATCAGAACAGAGAAACTATCAGCATTCCTGGAAATTTTGCATCAACAAAACTAGATCTGTTTAGCTCTGTTCAGAGAAACAGAGTAGTATTTTCTATGCTTTGATGCCAGAAAAGAAACATTGAAATTTATAATTCATTTATTCAAAACAAACATTACAATATTTATTAAATTCTCTTTTGCCCATAGGTCACACATTGAAATGTAGCAGTTTCTCACTAATATCAGGTAGTTCCTAAGTCACCCTTTGGTTCTCTAAAGATAAAGTAGCTGATTTAACCACCTGTACTGTAGGTATGTTTTAACTTCGACTTTCAAAAGTATTCCACGTCCTGGAAACAAGGTTAGTGAAAGAAAAATATATTCTCATGGAAGGAAACTATAGACAGTAAGACCAGGTCATAAATGCAGCTTGACCAATGAGTTGCTATTGAGCAAAGCAGATAATTATTTATAGCAGTAGTAAAAATAGGATAAACATTGGAATCTGCTTGCAGCTATAAATATTGAGTCATTACCATAGCATCAAAGGCTTTATAACTCTGGCAAGCCTCTTAAATCAACACAGAGAGCACATAGAACCTGATAATCGGTGCAGAGATAATCAGTGATAAACAACTGTGAGCTGTGGACACCTAAAGACAGGCACATGACAAAGATATGTGCAATGCCACCATCTTCTTCTTTTCATGGGAAGGTTTCATTAAAAACCAATACACATCAAAAGAGGGATATTACGAGGCACATTAAACACATCTTCTTCAGACCCCAAGTTTTAATTTTATCTGTTTTAAGAGAGACTATTAGTATATTTGACTTAAAGTATTTATCTAAAAGGATGGTTTTACTATGCTAATATTATGCTATGAAGAGTACACACAGTTAATACTGATATTAATGAATTCTTATCAAATTGTTCAGCTTTCAGGTACAAAACTGCAGAAAATCATAAACTTCCAAATACAAGGTTCACACCAACAGCCCTAAAATAACTCTAAAAAACATTAACTGAAGTGAACTAATGAAGATTTTAACTTAGATGCTTTGCTGCTTGATTGACTTGAAAGGAACTCCTTGTATGAAAATTGTTCTAGAAAGGAAATACTGGAACTGTTGTTCTTCACAGGCAACATAATTGGCTTGTTTCTGACACTGATGCTAACGGCGTTTTCTCCACTTTAACATCTGTATATGATCGAGGCATCAAGCTTTCTCTCTATCAGACATTTAACTTTTCAACATTCACTGCGGTTGGGTTTAGAACAAGCATTAGTGAAAAACAATTATATAATCAGATACCAGAAATGCTTAACATACCAAGACTTCACACATGGGCACTTTGTAGAGAATTCATTTATACAAATGTGCTCAACTTCTGTGGTGGTTTGAACATCTACATGAAGAATGTGGATCTCCTCTAAAAAAGTGCTGCCAGTAACTGATCCAATAAATTGAACTAATATCTGAATACTCTATACATTATGCATGGCTTAGGGGATTTTTTTATTTTTTTTTTTTTTGCATCAAAAGATTATTCTATAAATATGGGAAGAATGAATGTAGAGTGAAAGGAACCTGCAAAGATTACAGTAGGAACAACTGGCTTCTTGCTGCATAGTAACTTGGTTCTTCAGGGGTGTTTTCAGCTCTGCAGCGCTAGTGGTATTTATGGGCCCATTACACTTGAGACAATTCTTTTGATCATTAGTATGTGTGGAAGAGCATTCCCACACAGTAACAAAGCAGAGTTTTCACTGCTGTCCCTACACCCTGTATGACATGCAAATCTTGGGGACAAAAGAAACCAAACCACCAGTTACCATACAGATTTTCCTTCTTAAATACTCATCCATGTATATTTTCAATGTCCAGCAAGCCACCCAAATCAGGCGCCTCTTCACACTGTTCATTGGAATTTATCATCCTTTTCATGTAGCATTTCCTTCTTAGAAGTGCTCATCACCAGAACTGTAACTCAACTGTAACTGTAACCCAACCAGCCTTTCCCTGAAGTGAGAAGTGTCCATCCAGAAGAACGTCTCTGAGAGGAAAGCAACCTCATTGCAGATTTCCTTTACCTGTTACATGCCTTTGTCACTCCATACATGTCAGCACTGGGGTAGAATATGAACTAACATGCTAGGCTAATATTTGCTTAACTTTTCTTGAAGAGAATGCTACTGATAATTGCCCATAATCTGAAAATAAAACTTGAATTAAATTATATTTTTACTTTCAAAGTGAAGTGACACAGTTTATATTTCAAAATAGTTTAAAACTAGTTAAAAAAAAAAAAAGAAAACATTGAGAGAATTTGGATGTTTGAAGAGAAAACTGATTTGTCACCTGAGGAAATTATACTAATGAATTTTTTTAAAATATTAAAAATATTATGTCAAAAATTCAAATAATAAGAGAAAAAACATGCAAAAATAAAAATTATACATTAAGAACGGGAACTGAAAATGCAAGGAAAAGCTTGAACATTTATCTTCATAGCATAATATTAACATAGTAAAGCCAAAATATGTGGAGAAATACTTTTAAGTCAAATACATTAATAGTCTGTCTTAAAACAGATAAAATTAAAACTTCAGATCTGAATTATAATAATGTGTAAAGAACTCTAGGCAAACTCTAGTTTGCAAATAATATATACATAATTTGTTTAAAAGTAAGAAAATGGTTAAAGATTCATTGACCTGAGGGGTCAACATAAAGACTATTTGAACATGGCTTGAATTTCACTTTCAGTTTGGGAGGGGATTTCTGAGACATATAGACTAATTTTTTTTAACTCAAGGAAGAACCCAGAAAGAACAGATTTTAGAGCAGAGCATTGGTTATCCACATATAATAAAAGAAGAAGCTTGTTAGTGTTTATGTCAGTAGTTACCAGGCTTCTGGGTCACTGCAGGCTTCCATTTAAGACTAGCTGGTGATCTACAATGAAATCCATATTTCAGTAGTGATAGGAGTCATCCAGTTTATGTGCTAATGCTGCAAGATGTCTTTCTATAGGCAGTTGATTCCAAACTGTAATCAAAGTGTTTATGTGTTTTGTACCTGCTTTGAGAAACAATCATCAACAGAATTCAGGTATAAAAATTCAGCTCACACTATCAGCAAGCAGAGAAAAAAGCTTTTATTTCCTCTGCAGGAGGGTGGCAACATGACAGTGAGAGAATTCTTTTGAACAAAGGACTCCTCAGGTGTTTAGAGAAGTGAAGCAAAAATGGGTAATTCGTTTTCATTCTTCAAACACAGAAACACTTTTGTAAGTTCAATAGTAATTTCTTTACTTATTGTTATTATTTTTTCCTAATTTACTTGGCTCTAACTATGCTCTGAATAAATATCTTATTAGTGTTCTTATTTGTTCGTGAAACATACTGCTATATTATGGAAAATGATAAATTAATCACTATAAATGTTTTTATTTTCAAGGCTGGAGGATGCAGTTTTTATTTGAAAAACCTCTTCCCTACAGAGACTTGCAGTTTATGCAGAATTAGCTTTACATTCTTTCACAATTCATCTCTTGAAACATCTCAGATTAACTATGTTCCATAATACGTTGCAATGCAGATGAGATACTGGTGTAGAACTGAATTTTAAACATTAATATCTCACTTAATATTTTAGTCTTACAAGAATGATAGGTGAGGATTTTATGATTACATGGTCCTGACAATACATGTCTCTGTTCAAAAAGGCAGACTCAGTGGGCTGCTTGTACTCAATAGGTTACAGCAGGTTCAAAATACATGATGAAGTACATGGGAAGAAAACTAGAAATTTTAGTCCATATGCATTGAACTCGTTAAACTGTAATGCCCATTCAACTTTGGACACTAGAAAGGAAAAAAAAAAAAAAAAAAAAAAAAAAAAAAAGACAGACTCAAAAAGCCACCCTGCTTTTCATGGAATTGTATTTAGTGTTGCAATTTAAATGATGTTTTCTGAAGTGCTCTGGAGTTTTTCAAAAATCAAATAAAGATACTGTTTTGCTTTTGTCAATATTCAAGTAAAAGTATCCTATAGGCCATGTGAAAATGCTGAGGTACTCCCACGCAGAGCGGCTACTGGCAGACAACTTTGAGGGCCAAAGTTTATTGTTCAAGACAGGAAAATGAATGCTGTAAATGGTTTGAGGGCAGTGCATAAGCAATCTAAAGACAAAACCAGAACTGCTAATGCTGTCATTCTACTATCCTGTTTTAAGATTAAATCCAGCAAAGAGAAAATATAATAGACTCCATTCCAGTGGTTTTGATCCCAAGATGAATGTACGTTATATTTGAAGAGAGTTATTTTAAAATCTAGTAAAAAATTGACTTTGAAATACATCATATGTTACAACACTTGGTGACAGTCACTGCTGTAGAACACATGAAAAAAGAAGATTTTCAATCTGTTTATCATTATTTTCTTTAAAGCCTTTCCTATTGACAGAAAAAACAGACTGAAGTTTATTACATTTTTCTAAGCAGACCAAGATCCAAGCCATGAGAAGAGACAGCTTTTGTAAATAATTTTTTCCAAGTCATCATTAAATATTAGAATGGTTTGAATTGGAAGGGAACTTTAAAGAACATAGTAAACCATTATGAATAAAAGTATATTAAAAAGGAGCCAAAAGGGAACTCTTGTTCTTCTTAAAGCTTTCTAGAGCTCAGTTCATGGGTGCAATACTTGGAATAAGCATTAATTTTATGGAAAAGATCACTGAGAGTACTTGACAGATGTTAGCGAACACAATTCATGTAATACAGTATTTATATGGTAGACAGAAAAAGAGTGAAGTGTCATGTTAAATAAAACCTGGAAATACAAAATGAAAGAACTGGGGTAAGTAAGAAAGAAAGAAAACAAAGAGAGACAAATGGTTTCATGCAAAGAAAGCATATATTTAAAATAAGATTGTGATGAGTCGGCAAATGAATAGGGGAATCTTAAATGAGGGAGGAAAGATGAGGAGAGTGGATGATAAGACAAGACAAGGATAAACCAAAAGACTTGCAAACATAGAGACAGCAGCACAAAAAAAAAGAAAGACAATAAATTAATATTTCAAAATGAAAAGAACATCAAAGTTTCCTACCCACATAGGCAGGCTGAATTAAAATGCAACTAAGGTGTAGAATTGTCAGCAAAAGTTCCAAAGATAAGAGATCCTAAAGAACTAAAGTACAGCAGAAACTCAGGTGAGCGAAGCAGACTTATTCATCGAACTGTAAATATCATGATTTTACAAGTTGCCAAAAGATGAGTTTATCAAATCATAACATTGTAAATCTAGATGTTTCATAAGAATCTCTCTGTTGTCCAAGCACCTGGTAAAACTTCTGCAAAACTCGGTACTTTTTCCAGGACATGAAAAAAATATCAGTTTCAAAATGGTGCCACACTAAGCACTCTAGATATATATCCATCAATCCCACTCTTTTCCTAGCTTTATTATTGAGCTCTAAAGTTACATTGATACATTTCCAATTTTACCAACAACAATGTGGAAGCCCTAATTTTGGGGAGGACAGGCAATGTGCAAGCCTTCGTGATTATTAATCAAATGAACATTTCTTGACATTTAATACAAAACTACTTTCATGCTATTTTTATCATCTTCTAGACAAGGAAATTCAGAGATGGATTTTTTTCTCTCTGTTAATAATTTTTGAGGTTAACATGCATTCCCCATAATACTGCTTATTTTGTGTTTCTTGGAAATATGTGCATTTAGGTCCCACTTGTTTTTCACCAGAAAAACATAAACTTCATAACAAATTATAAGAAATATTTCGACTGAACTTAGATAAATAAATCAAGACAGTAATACCTGAAACAACACCAATTCCATCATCACAGTCATAGTCAGAGACTTCACTATCGCTGATTCTTTTGGATCCTGGGGGGAAAAAAGAAAAGAAATATATCACTTGTCTTCCTGTAAGTTAAAACTATCCTCAGACAATAATACATACATAAATGTACGAATTTCATACAAGACAATGAAGCATTACTGTCAACACATAAGGGTAATTATTCATGTTACATTATTGAAAAGAATTAGTGTACCAACTATTTTCAACTAAATCTTTAATGTAACATTAAATTGAATGCTGAAATACACCTCCACAACATTGCTTTTGTGACATATTTTCATGTACTTCATGTCTATATGTATCCATTCCATACAGAAACTGGCATCACACTGTTCATCTTTCAAGCTTTCATATACAAAACAGTGTCCCTCCCCAAAGTCTTTGGATAACAGAAAAATTAATGATAATATTAAATGGATATAATATTTACTTTGAGGTCTTAGTAAGGGTTATCAGGAGAACTGGCAGCTTCACACATATAGTGTGCCATGAGAAACAAACAAATAATGAAACGCTCTGTAAGAGTACACCTGCCAAAATAGCTAGAGCTTCGTTGGCAAAAGTATATTCCACATCCCCATACAGTTAGAGCCAAAATGTTGGTCACATGAGATGAGTATTTATGTATATTTGTGTTTACCTTCATTTTCCTTCTGTTTTCTGTGGCATCTTTTAAACAGCATTTGATTGCTGAGATCAGGGTTAAGCACCGGCATGTGAATGATAATTATTCATTTACTTGTTTTAAATGTGAAAAAAACCTGTTCTTCAGCAAGATGGTGTGTCTATTCTAATTTTCTGGTCATCTAAAAATAGGTAACTAGAAGGTAGAAACTTTAATTGTTACCACACCTTCAATCACATGCAAAATGTTTTTATTCCTGGCACAACATGATTTATTCTCAAATATGCAAAAAATACGAGTGAAAACTGGGAGTTAAACTGAAGCAGCTTAGGACAGAGCAGTATTAATCTTCTGTCTTGGTGACTGGCACTGATGGATCTGTACTCTCCTTTTCCCAAGAGGAAACTGAGAAAAGTGCTAAGAGAATTTTTGACAAAAATAAAAAAGTTTTCAATTTAAAGAAATCCTAAAAATTGTTTCAATTAAGAGAAACGCTGTCATTTGTCAGATTGTCCAATATTTGTCTGCCCATCAGGGGATAGTGAAAGGTCTTCTTTAGTGGAAAGAGTCTGCTTACAAGATCTGTATGGAAACAGATTTCTGTGTTGCACACTTCTGGCTTTCAGCAGGCAGGGCCTGGCAACTGAGACTTCTCCTAAGCCATCCTTTTTACAAAAAATAATTCATTCTCCACAGATTGATATAATTTCTTTCTGAGTCACAGTATTCTCTTGGCCTGTGTAATATGCTATGTCAGTAAATTATACAGTTTAATTATGCATTGTGTGAAACCAACTTTCCTATATTTTATTTCCATTACATTATTTCAGACAATGCCCTCCAAGCTTTTGTATTCTGAGAAAGATGAATCATCATTCTGTATTCTCCTATAGTTATCCCCTTTTATTTGTTTCTTGGGGTTTTTTTTTAGCTGAAATACAATTGTTTGGTTCCTTTACATATGCAAATAATTCCATATTTCTGATTGTCCCTGCTGTATTTGTATGTTTTCTAGTTCTTCTGTGACCTTTAGGAGAGTTTGGAAGTGGTTGCAAAAATTAACATGTGGGTGTATGAATTTATAAACTAGACTGCAGACTATTTATTTTGGAGAAAAAATTCTCTGTTTAAAAATAATTCAACTAAAACATGGCATAAGTATGATATGTGATAATTCTTAGAAAACAATCTAGCCTGACAATACATTCTGCAATTTCAGTAAAGAAATGTTACTTGTGGTTATTTAATTGCAGTAAAGGTTGGTGCTTTCCTCACAAGCAGGAAATTAAAATAAGTACAGGGGAAGTCATGCAAATCTCATATGGTAGAATTATTAGATAATCTATTATAAAATTTTAGAAAAAGCCATGCTACAATAGGTGGGGGACAGGTGTCTTGGAATTAAGAAATAACACGGAATAAAGTCTTTCTCTAAAACAAAATTTTACAAGCAAGTGAAGTGATGACAATAAGCCCTTGAGAAAACCTAGAAGATGAGGGCAGGAGTGAAGGAAAAGGTTTCGACCTCCTCTGATTATTTTCTTAATTATAGTATTACAGAGGCCCAGTGAAAAATCTCTCTTTCTTCCCAAAGAAAGCATCCATTCCACCTGTGATGCTGTTCCTGCTGCCATTCTCAGCAAAGCCTTCTACTTGTGTGGTGATACATGTGCCGGTGAGCAAGAAGGATTAGTCTCTATTTGCCTTAGCCACTGATTCAAAAACAGGTCCTTAGAGAAGGACAATATGTGTGAGCAAACACTGAGCAAGAGAGCCCTACTGCTGGCTGGGATTTGGCTGGTCTGAGAGGCAGTAGCGCTCAGAGGGAGTGTGATTTTGTCCTCTGGAAATCCTGCCACTGATCTGGCAGTGGGTCTGTGCCTGCTGTGGAGAGATGCCAAAAATATCACTCAGGTTCTATCAGAGAGAGGGTTGTGGAATGGGAAGCTGAGGGCAACTGAACAGTTTGCTGATGCTCATCACGTGGATGCTTGGAAAGGTTTGTATCATGAAAGATATAAAAAGGCTGAATCAACTATGATTTGAATGGCTAGCATTTACTCATCATCTAATTCATTCTTATGAATGAATCTAATTAATTACAACTGAGGTTGCTTTTTATTTATGTTTATATTTACAGCTAAGTACATCTGCTTTAACATATTTTTAGGATATTCTGTATTGTGGAGAAAAGATTTGCATCTCTGAGGGTGAAAATAGTCAGCTGTTGTCACAGTGGGCTGTAGACTTTCCAGCTGCATAGCTAAAATTATATTTTAGTAGTCACAGGATGCATCTGGCAGAAGCTTCAAGAGACCACTGCTATAAAAGAGGGTTTTCTCTCTCGCTCTCCCTAAGGCAGATCCTCCTGTTCCAGGATCTTACAATATCTCACTCCAAATCATCTCCCAGGATCTAAAGACCTTTTCTTTTCTTGAGTACAGACTTCTATCTTCAATCCCAACTGACCTTAGGGGAAGAGCTGGGGCATGGGGAAAGTGAACAGGCCAGGACTGAGACAAGCCCAAAGGATGGGAGTAGAGAAATAAGAAAAACAAGGAAAGAGTCAAACTTCAGTTTCTTTTCAAGTTGCCTTTTTTTACCATAAAGAATCTCTTGCAATACCTAACACTGCTTAAATATGAAAACTTTATCTGTAAGATAACATATGAAGTTCATTTAGATCAGATTATCCTTTCTATCTCCTTGAACTACTTTCGGCCAACGCTAACTACTAACAGACAAACCAATTGAACAATAATTATCATGTTCAATTAATATTTCCCATTTCATTACAAAAGTAAATTTAAATTAAGGTAAAGAATTCAAAAGAAATTCAAACCAGAATTAATTACTTGGTTTTATCTTTTTAAATCAATGTTTTTAGAAAGGACAGAGGAAGGAAAACATATCAATTAAATATATAATGTCAAGAACTACTGCCTGAAATATGTAACTTCTCCAAAGGAATCCGATTATATTTATTTAAAACACCTTCCATTGACTTCAGAAATGGAACAACTAGCAAGTGCACAGGTCAAAATCTTTTACTGAACTGAGTATTCAAAATGCCAGTATAATTGCTGGCAGCTTAGTTTAATATTTCTTGGAACTTTGTGAAAGTAATTTCGTCTGTTGTATATTAATTTTAGAAGGTCATTTTCTCTTTAACCTATTGACAATATAAATTTGAAGATTTAGGCATCAGTCCCAGCTTAACCACATGTTTTCCAAATACTACTTTACTTTGTAAGCAATTTGAACCCTGATCATAAAAAAGAGAAAGAGCAATTCATATTTTATCTGGGTAATGTGACAATGAAGCCTCTTGCAAATTATTCCAAACTAATATATTGACTGAAACTTTATTTAGTATTTTAATGGAAATCTTAAACTGTTTGACATATAAAATTGGGTAATAAAATATATTCTTACATAAATTCAAAGTTCAGTAAACAGCCTAAACATGTAACACTCAGGATACTGAGCGCATGAAATAAATGCATTAGTGCCAATGGCTTGCCTGTAATTTATTTTGTCTTTGATGGATTTTAAACATGAGAAATGGCATTAAGTCTCACTATCATTCTGCTGGCATTTAGTTTATTAAAGAAACTTTATTAGAGGTATTATTACCCTTTTGTCTGATAGCTGGGTGGTAGCAGATGGGAAATACAGACCTTTGAATTCCTTCCACCAGGATTAAGGGCTATTACTGTTATGGACTGAAGGCAAAATAGACCCCATGCTGTATGATTAGCTACTGTAACCCGCACGAAAAATGTCTTAATTCAGCATAACCCCGGGCCTACTGAAATTGAAAGATATATTCTTTTTCACTTTATCAGCTTTAATAGCCTTCAACTCTCAATAAAACTTTTCCAGGGACAGCTTACCTTGGGAACAACAGAAAACCTGCCCACTAGACATCAAAGGCACTCCACACCTACCTACTCCTTCCCTACAATACTGCCCATGCCACCATTCTCCCCAGCATAACTCCACAAGAAGATGAACACAGTAGGACTGGAAGTTTACAGCACTTGCACTGCAGCTTCCATTGTAGGGTTGGGCTAAAACCCCATCACCTGGAAACCATTAATACCATTATTTTCAATTTCCACTTAGTAAGTACTTTCTATTTAATTTTTGTTTATTTTACTATTTATATTTTGCTTTGTATTAGAAAAAAATATAATACAGTAGTTTCTTAGTATAAAAAGATCTCCATTTTTCATCTCCATGGCTAGCAATAATATAAAGAAAAAAAGAGATGTTTCTTTCAATTTTATGAATGAAGAATTTTTTTTTGGTTAACTTTTTATGGGCTGCAGTGTTGAGGGCCATGGAAAGTTTTAACAACTTCTGAATAAAAATAATATGGAAATAATTGAAAAAAAGTTTAGAGAATATTTTTTGGATTTCCCAAGCCAGTCAGTATTTAACAGGAATTTGAACAATACATTTAATGATATGCTTTTACTTTTGGTCAGTACTGAAGTGGTCAGGCAGTGGGACTAGGTGAAAATTGCAGGTGCCTGACAATTGAAATATTCTATTCTATTTCACCAGAATCACATTTATAACCATAACAACATTCTAAGTAACTGAAACTCTTCCAGATGAATGAAACAATATGCAAACAAATATTTTCTTGCAAAGCAACCAAAATCTATGGAGGGTTTCAAAACACCTTTGGCCTTCTGCGTGACAACTGAAGTTGGCACAGAGTTTTGTTTCATTGTATTATTAATATACAGAGGTAATAATGCAAGATATAATACTGTCTGTGCTTCATATATTGCCCATTGATATTTCTGATACAGGCCTCTAAAGCTCTAAAAACTCTACTAAAGATGGTTCAATAAACCAATATAGAATGGACTAAGACAGGGGATAGGATGAGAAATAATATTAAGATTAGTCAGCTTAAATACAGAAGGAAGTGCCAGATTTATGGCTCAGGAATTCTCTGTTACTGTAGTGGAGGGAAAAAAAAAAAAAAAGATGGCAGACTGAGCTCCCAAGCTGGGGATCCCATCCCTTACAATGCAGGAAGCTTTTTCAGGGTTTTGTGGACTCCTCTGCAGAACAACGGGTAGTGAAGCATGCTTATAGTTCCTTCCCTGAGGCTCACAGAAGGCCTTCACAACCACTTAAAGTCATTTAACATTGCCTGTAATTGTTCTGTGTACAAAGCTGGCATATAAGCAACCCCAAAGTCAGTCTCATGACTGTCTTAAGAATTTGTTCTCTAATACTCATCCAGCTTGTGCCTGAGGGCCCTTAGTGTGAGCTAATTTCTCATGCAGTCCTGCCGTCTCCAGGTCAATCTGTCACGTTATTCTCCCGCACATTACAGTAGGGTTTAGACTTTTTGACCAATTTCATCCACATTGACAGAGGAGCACAAATACCAAATTCTATTAAGTTCCAATAGATCTTTGAAAATGGTTACTGGATAGAAGAGAGAGATATAAATGAGAACTCTTAGTTAAAAAGAAAATTATCAAGCTAAAATTTATTTCTAATCCACATGTGCACAAGTCCACAGATGCCACAGCAAACTTGGTCTCTTCCCATGTGAGGACATCATAAACATGAGAAGAATGAAGGATTATTTCAGGAGAGAATGGAATAGAAGAAAAATGGCAGATTGACGTTAGATGTAATAGAAATGAGATTTTTATTAGCACTACTCTCAAGAAAGTACTACTTGTGGCGGTTTTGTTTCTTTCCACCATAGTATGGATCTATTTTCATGACAATGTGTGTTTCATTTCTTAAACATAACTAAAAGATAATTAGTTGAACCAATTCTCAAAGAGATTCCAATAATTAAAACTGCAGGAACTGCAAAAAGTCCCACATGAAATGCACTACAGAAGTTAAGTTTGTGAAAACTGCACATTATTAATTCACTTATATTTAATTAAGGCAACTTCTCAGATGGATTTGTAATGGGGTATTTAGAGCACTATGAAACGATAGAAATATATATCACTGATTTTGCCAGTTCTTCACTTACCCCATGTTGTATTCTAAAAATACTTATACTAGTTCTCAAACAGCTGTAATATAACAGTGTTCCTTTTAATACAGCTTAAGCAAAAGAGCTTTTTCCTAGTATAGTTAATACAGCTCACTACAGTTTTCCTACCATAGCTCTACCTAAAATAAAGGCAAGCAAAGCAAGTCTGGTGTTACAATATTGCTCCAATATCAATACTGAGATGTTAAGAATAGAGAAAGAAAGCCAACAAAAGACCTATTACTGAAAAGCAGACGGGAAAAGCCAAGGAACTTTTAAGCAATTTAGCATCTGCACAATAGGTAGCAAAAGCACACAAATAAAATATAAAATCAAATTTTGCACATATATAGAAGCAATAAGCATTTCTGGCATGCTGAAAAATTACCTGAATTATATGAATATAAGCCTTTATCTGGAAAACAAATATTGAAATGAAGTAGTGTCAGGGAAAAATACATGAATCAATACATGTAACAGGGATGATTAGAACCTTAAATTTCATTATAATTGCTGCCAGATGCTGAAGAATTGTTGGCCACATTCCTTCAAAATAGTAAAACTCAAGCAGCTAAGAGAAATTAAACCACAAAAATGCCAATCACTTGTGGATCACCAGTTATACTCAGTAGCTACAGAGGACCAAGAGAGCTATTTCAGGAAGTTCCAATTCAGAAATACAACTGCACACTTTTACTCTAAGCATTTAACTTTTTAAGGGCAAAATGTATATTCACCTAGGCATAGAATAGGAGGAGCTGCTACCTTTAAAGTTAATGCATGCTTCTGTTGGCACAACAGCATTAGCAGAACTTTCCCAAGTGGTTATGAATCCTACTTTAAATACTTGCACTATCTGATTTATTGTTTGTTTCCCTTAAGTCTGACTGTTTATGTATTTTAGCTTTCCATATATTCATACTAGTTTTTTCTAAACTGGACAAAATGACAGTATTCAAATATCTGAATAAGTATGGAAACATGAATTGCTACTTTGCAGTTGCAGCTTTTGTAAATATGACTTCCATCAGGTAATGAGATGGGAAGTCAGAAGAATATTAATAGTATGTTGTCATTAGCAAGACATTAAGAACATATTTATTCCTTATAGTTGAACAGCTCACAGACAGCATCTTAAATAGAAAAGAGTGACAGCCCATGAGTGAATGATGCACCTCAGATGATAAGACATGACAATGTTAGAGGAAAAATGAAAATTTCAATTTCTTGCCAGCTGGTGCTGTTAAAGGATTCACTGGATGACTAAGTACCTTCTGGCAAGTCACACTTTTTCTGACATCCAGGTACTAACTATTTTAATATGTGGACCATGTCACTAAATCCTCTACTACTTACAATTTCTAACTCTCTGTATTTTTAAGTTTGGTTTTGTGATAACTGTAATAAAATTTTATGTCCCAAATCCAAAATTCCATTGGGCAATATAATTTCAAAGAGAACAATAGGGAGTTTATTGTCAGCATCATTTACAACCCTTTAGATGTGATCTTTATTTTGTAACTTCTCTAATATTTGTATTCCTTGTTACTAATCTCTTCTATTTATGAATTAGTTTAGAATTTAATCTTATTTGGCTACAAAATTATGAAAAATGGAGTTTAGAAAATTTTCCTAGTTTATCCCAACAACATTAGAAACTCACTAAAGGTTCAAGTGTGCCACATTCAACCAAAAAAAAAAAAAAACAATTAACATAGTCTAGGAATTATTTAAATAGTTAAAAAATATGTACTTTTGAATTTAACTCCTGGAAAGACTTGTAAAAGGGTAGTCCTTCTAGAAGAGCACAGTAATATAAAAATGCTAAAATTTTGATGGGATTGAGAACTAAGGAAGCCATGTTAGTTTCTACATGGTTATAGCAGAGAGAGTAAGAAGTCAGAATAGGATTAAAGCCATTTGAAAACTTCATCACAATCATCACATGATTGAATAATAAAAAAATATACACATTATCTTTAGCCTAAAAAGGAAACTATTGTATGGACTTATATCATGTAGAATATTTTTAAGGGTCCTCTAACTTCCTATTTGTTGACTGCCTAATAAGGTTACTTTACTCTATGCCCTGAGTTCTTTGTTGAAAGAACATTGCTTTTCTGTCATTATTACATGACAGAAAAGTAGTTTAATAACATGATTCTATCAAGTAATCAGAGCAACAATGTAATGAATATTCAAATTCCCTTAAACAGCTTCAAAACAAGCTTTTAAGTATTTTTGTAGTTTAATTACAATTTAATAAATTAATACCACAAGTGAGATTTTTTGTCAGAAAAAAATATTCTTATTGTTTAAGGCCTTTTTAGACACCCCTGTATCATGTTAAATACCTTTTTAATTAAAGTATTTAATAAATCATAGATGTACAATAAATATAATAAATAAATCATAGGGGTACAATAGATACAATACTGTTATATATATATATATCCATATTCTGTTAAAAAAAATATCACTGCATGCAAACAAAGACAACATGCCCAAGGTCTGTGCTTCATAAAAGAAAGAGAAAAACTAAGGAAGAAGCATGAAACAGAAAAATAAATGTTATTCTTGCTCTCTAGAGTAGAAGTCTTATAATAAATTAATCATTCATAGTCTGTGCCACCAACCATAAAATGCTCCATATTATAATTTGGAAAAAGTCACTGATGGATGTTTCCATTAAGAACAATTCACTTACCTACTAGTGAACAGGTTTACTATCATTTCCTCAAGTAATGTTCAGTGGC
This sequence comes from Hafferia zeledoni, assembly GCA_035583235.1. NCBI lineage: Eukaryota > Metazoa > Chordata > Aves > Passeriformes > Thamnophilidae > Hafferia > Hafferia zeledoni. The sequence goes on along the minus strand of JAWWEV010000083.1, from coordinate 131,858,765 downwards.
ATTGATTGAAAATTATCATGACTGACCACACTCACAACAATCTAGAAGGAAATTGCTGAGACAGCAAGATCACGATTCTGTAGTAAAATGACACCCCACCGAGCTCCAAGAAGTCAATAGCTTTCATTGAAGAAGATTGGGCATCATTTCACAGGGTCTCAGGTTTCACAGGATAACATTTGGGATACACTTTTAATTAATTATTGTTAAATTTTAATGATGTTGGTACTATTAAGTGTATACCTTGATGTTCTACAATATGGACTTGGCAATTTTATCACTGAAATAATGGAAGAAAGGGCTTGAATTAACACTTAGAACATTCAACTCCTCTTTGATTTAGTGTTACAGCCACAGAACATTCAAAAAACAAACCCTCAGCACCCAGCAATGGGAAGTCAACATAAAAATGTTTTCCCAAAATTAATAAGCAGTGATGTTGTTTATTTGTCGATTTAGTCTCTCAGGTTTGGGGGTTTTGCAGTCGGACATAAAATTTTTATTATGTTAAAGTCTCAGCATTGCCCCAGAAACTACAATCTGACTAAGGGAAATGTACAAAGCTGAAAAGAAGATGACAAAATTTTGTATGCTATTCAAAACACTTTGTTTATACATTATAGATTCCTTTTTATTCCCATCTGAAAAAATCCAAAACCAACACAATAAAATTTGGAAAATAAATGTTGTATATGGCTTTTTGCACACTATATGCAGATTTTTTTTTGTAGAACATAATATACTCATGTTTTGTTCCCAGAGTTTAAATACTCTTTTCTGTAATTTCTCTCCTTCCAGATTTTTTTATGTGCCTGAAAATTCATGAAACTCGGTGAAAGGAACTGTTGATGAATTTCATTCTAAAAGTAATGAAAGCCAAATTCCCTTTAAAATAAAACCACTCCACAGCCTGTTTATTTACAAAATTTTAATTCAGATTGACTTTTCTGGTGTTCAGTTCTTGAAAAAATACAATTTGATCCACCATTTTGGACTACTATATGTTGATTTCCAAGCACTATAATTTCTAAAATCTCCTAGACTTTGTTTTCAGCAGAGTTTCTCTCCCATGGATTTATTACTTTTCCCTTACTGAGGATGCTCAAAACATTAAAAATTCACTTTTCTTTTTCAAACCATATTGTGCACTCTTATGGCACTTAAAAGATCTCCTTCAGTTCTTTTACTTACTTGTGCTGCAACAAGAGATCTGCAAATGTCTGGGTTTACTGCCATATCTACCTTTCTTCTCTTGTGTGTGCATTTAGCTGTTACCTATACTGTACACCCACTTGTTGTGATCTGCAGATCAATACTTCAACTTTGGTTTAAAGCTGCCAAATCTGACTTAGAAAACTAGTGGCAGTTACTTTTCAAACCTAAGTAACTGAGAAATTCTCAAAAGAGTTGGAGTAAAACAAAACCTGCTTCTAAGACAAGTTCAGAGTGGACACAAAACTAAACCAAATTGTTCTTCAAAACACACAGTAACCCCATATTCTTCATCAGCTCAACAATACCAGCTCACACTGCACAAATGCTCGAATTACACAGACATAAATGTAAAAGATTGAATAAAAATGTCTCAAATACAATTTGATGTATATCTCTATATTCTGAGCTGCCTGGAAAGGGAGTAATTTTTAATTTGTAAAACCATGGTATAAACTCTAATTTCTGTATCAGCTCTCAGTGAGAGAAATACTAAAAATAATTTCCATCCTAACAACCATGAACAAAATTTTCAAACCACATTCAACTTTCCATGTAATCTGTAGTAAGATTCTTACCTAATCTGAGATGGAAAAGTAACCTACCAATGACAGGAATTCTTAAACAGCCTTTAAAATAATTCTTAATTTTCTATTTACAATCTTCTTTTTTCATAGTCAATATAAAAAGAACTTCATTTTGCTTGTAATTCTAGATACTGTTGTCTGGAACTCTTAATGTATAGCTGATTTTATGGTAAATGTTAAAGAAAATCAACCAATTTTAAAAATTCAGTTCAAAAGTTCACATTTCACATAAGAAAAAACCTAAAATATGCTCACTGGATAAACACTCATCACTTATTAAAATCTGAAATATAATTAGCTGAAAAACCTAGTAAATCATAATCCTATGTTCTACACTGGTTCCAGTTTCTAAGAAGAAGTCTCAAAAAACACAAAGCAAAATGTATGATAATGCTCCTTCATCACTAGGAAGTTAATGGGATGTGGATCAGAGGACTGTGCAAGAGAGGGTGGACAGCTGACTATCAGTCTGTACCACAACACACTGCCCACTCAATGATTTTGAGAGATAAATATATGTGAAAGCTAAGCTATTGCCTCTGAAAGCTGGTTCCTAAAAAATGGCATATGGGGCTCTGTGGGAAGCTTGCACTTTGCTATTGGCAATCTGTAAATAGGACTTCACTCTTCAGGGCTGACAGTCTGCTCTTCTTCAGAAACACTGAGATTCAGTGATATTAAAAAGAGAATAGAAGTAAGTGGTAAGTGTAGGTGGTTCTTTTAAACTACTTTTAGAGAATAATATTTAAGTATTGTCTTCAAATAGATGTGTTTATCGCTACTTGGCAATCATGAAGATAAGAAAGCTTAGATTTGTCGACTTGTATTTATGCAAACAACAAACAACCTTGTAATTCAAAATATCTCTGTTCTGATTTCTCACACTAACAATTTTTGAGGGCATTCAATAAAGTACTTCATATTGTACTCACTAATTCTATACATAGAAGCATCACAGAAATGAACAAAAGGTAGGAGGACTGAACTGCTCAGATTTTGTGGCCCCAGAAATTGAAGTCCGTCTACTGTATTAAAGCCCAGGACATGTACTAAGATGTGCTTTGAAAAACACAGACAAACTTGCTAGACATGCCTAGAATGTTTTGGGGGTTTTTTTGCATTGTCATAATGTACCACTGTATAACATTTTCTATTTCATCATATACAAGAATGTTATTGAAAGATACAAAAACATCTAAAGACATGAGGAACTAATATATTGTTTAACTTCTGAAACCTCAAAAAAAAAAAAGTGAGTTAAAAGCACAGACTTCTATATATTGTTAATATAGTATAAATATTTGAATTAGTGAAGGCACACAGTCCCACGATGTGTTGTCTGTCCTTCACCACTCCCCTGGTGATGACATTTAAATTGGAAAGAGCTTTTTGGAGGCCATCTGGTGCAATGCCTCTTTCAGGCTTGGCCAACTTACATTGCTTACAGCCTTGTCCACTTGAGTGCTGGATCTCTCCAACAGGATATTCCACCACCTCTTTGGACACCAAGAAATAGTTTTATTTCCATTTCAGAGGTGTGACAGCAACAGAAAAACATGTCATTTTTAATTGCTAAATGGATTCTGCTGTGATCAGGTGCTGTATTTCCAATTGTATCCCTTTTCAGTCCCCAAAAAGAAGATATTTTAATTCTAAGAGATCTTGTTTTGTACATTTAAAACTATCTGTTTAAACTGAAAATTATTTATGACACACAAGGGTTCAAGACATGAATATATTCCCCGGACACTGGAGAAAATCCTTTGTGGGATCTCAACCTCAGTACAAATGGAAATATCATAATTTAGTGGAGGAGTATGTGAATTCTCCAGCAATAATAGTGAACATCTGAAATTGTTTATTTGGTTGAAGTTTTCAGAACTTCAGGTTGTCAGACTAGTGCTCTTGGAAGAGGCAGGCTAAATCATCTTCATTAAAAAGCAGGACTTCTATGCCAAATCTATAAGGTTCACCAAACCAGAAGTTTTTTTAGTTTGTCTACATTTCCACATAGGCAGAGAAGATTGTTCAGTTGAGCCCATTATTAGAATTAGTATTTATTAGCATTCGTATATACTAGTATTATTGTTAAAAAACCCTGACTGACTTTCAAATTTGAGTCAATATCATAGAACAGATCTTTAGTCAAGCATTACTAAAATATGTTCAGAAACAAAGCAGTCACTGTTTTATTCATTCTTGATAGCTGCTATGTATTGCACACACAGAAATTATGATATACAAATGGGGTTTGTTTGCAGGACTGAATATTTCCTGAAAACTGGATTTCCACTAACTTCCCATGCAAACAGACATGACCACCTGGTCTGTAAAAACAGCTTTCCATAGAATATTTAACTTCATAAAATGTCTTAAAAGATGGAAGAAACCATAAGAAAAATAATTTTTAAACTTTACTTAAACAACAATCAATTGCAATAGAACTCCTTACCTTTTAACTATCCCTTCTTTCCTCCTTTGGTGGACAAGTATAATCTTATCACTTCAAGCCTATGTAGTGTAAATCCCTGATAATGCTTCTATCTCAGAATATTATGATATGGAGCATTTTAATTCTTCTCACCCTCCAATGCACAGAAGCAAAACAGATCAACCACTTGAAATACTTATATATAAGGGGTTATCCAATAACAACTCCACATAGAACATGAAAAATATCCAAGCTTGTTTGTCTGACCACACACATCTGTTGCTGTGAGTTTGTGTGAAACATATGCATACACACACTCACATACAATGACTCAAAGAAATTGTATGTGTAAGAAATAATTTAGAAATTGGTTTTGGTTTGTTGAGGTTCTTTTGTGGTTCTTTGATTTTTAGGGGGGTTGGTGATTGGTGATGGTGGGGATTTTATTGTGGTTTGCTGTTTTGTGGGTTTATGTTTTTTGGTTAGTTGGTCAATTTAGTGTGTTGAGGTTTTTTATATAACTGCCAACTAGTATTTTATAAAGTCAATTCAGTGAAGAATAGCCTTAAATCACTGACAGTACTAAACAGTTAAACTAGAGAAATAATAACATATTAAAGAAATTTTCACCCTTTACTGTCTTACTCTTATGTATCTACTTTTATTAGCATATTGTAAATACTCTGTTTTCAAAATATATTGATACCTTCAAACTACTGTGGATCAAGTATAACAAAATCTACAAAACAGAATGTTCAGAGAAATTTCATTTGTGAATGTAAAAACTGAAAGTAGTATCAAAACAAGGCAACATGCCATGGTATTAATTTAGCTATATATGACGTTCTATACAGATTACTTTAAGAAGTATGAGATAAAGAGAGAGGTCCTGCACATTCATTTTAGGTTAAGCAATGAAATGATGAACATAATGGAAAAGATAAGATTTTCTGATAAAAAGAGCACATTGCAAAAGACCAAGATATTTTACTCAAGCTGAGGATCTGAACTGGGTTGTCTCATATGAAAAAACTGGAGTATTGCACAGTGATCGTTATTACCATTTGCACCAAGACTCACATCAGTAATCACAAATAACCTAATTCATAACAGCTAAAAATTAACATAAAATTCTGTCAGTCCTCCATCTGCAAGAATTTAATATAATTTCTTACACATTAATTCAAATTAACTATACACAGTGTGTAAAACTAACAACCTACTTTGCAACCTCCTTGTGGGGCTCTCGCCATGGAGTTGTCTGCGTGGCAAATATGGTGAGGGATGGGGAAGTGGCAATGAGGAGACATCATGCGTTTGAAGTTTGTACCAGTGAGGCTCATCATCTAGCAATGCTGTCTCTAACTCAATAAGAATCTGAAAAAGAAAGAGTGGTTAAAAGTAGGAAAGCGTTACGTGACAGAATACTTTAAAATAGGTATAGTCATAAATGTTATTCTATTATTCTATTATTGCTAAGCACTTTGAAGTTATATCAAATCATGCATTTAATATGAAAGAAGCTCCTGTGCTTTTTACAACACTAAGTACACCAAAAATCTTTCACAAAAACTTTATTACCTTATGACAGCCCTTACAGCATTCATATATCTTGTAACAAGTTAGTGAGCAACATTTCAAAATTTTGCTAAAATAGAAATATGGCTAATACAGTACAGATTTTAATGAACTGGAAACTGAGAAATCATGTTCATGCTGTTACTGAACAAACACAGAAATAATCTCATATCAATGTCATATGATAAGTGCAAGATCACTATTTTTTTACTACTAGGTGAAAGGAGGAAAAATATAACAATTAAAGTCAGTTTTGCTTTGCATGGTAATTTTTTCAAAAATACTGTATCTATACATGAGTATGCAAGCAACTGTGTTTCTATAGTAACTACCAATACTTGTGTACCTCTCCTAAAAATTCACTTTCTTCCTCTCGAACTCGTGCTTGGTCCCAAAGAGTGATTTCTAACATTCGTTCTCTAAACTCTCTCCGATGAACTGGAGAATAAATAAATGTCTGATTCCACTTAGGTTCCAGTGTTTTCTTTACTGTTTTTGTTCTTCTTTTATTTTTATCACTGAAAAAAACAGTTAAATATTAAATATGTTCAAAATAGCATTATACTGTAGTAAGTATATAATGGAAAATAGGAAAACTTAAATCAGCAGTTCAGTTTGTAGAACCATGGGTACTATAGTCTCCTTCAGGAATTTTCCTTTATTGTAGAGTTCAGAGAATATATTAAGGATAATTCATTATTTCATATTAGAAAATAAGGTTAGGTGATTTCGAGTTCGTGTGCCAATTCCAGTTTTAAGAATTTCTCTGAAAACCAGAAAGGCTTTAATACGTTTGTTGGGGTTTGGTGGGTTTTTTTCAAACAGCATTCTTATAAAGCAAAATGTACTTCTGCAAAGGGGATTTCCATGAGGCACAATCTGACAGTAGAACATGTATGCTGACAACATTGGGCACAGCAAAAATCTGCATTTCAGAAAAATGAGCCAGCTGGTTCACTCGAGCTCCCAGTCCTGCAGCACTGACCCCAACTGCAGAGCAGGAAGGAGCAGCTGGCACACATGAAGGAATGGGCAGGGAGCTTGCGGCACTGCGTGGCCTTCTCTGCAGGGTTTCCTGACTGAAGGCTCCAGCTCCACAGCTGGCAAACCAGAAGCCCTGCAAATGAGTTACATGTTCTTTTCCAGCAGTGCTGGAAGGAACAGTGTCTGCAAAACAGCTCCCAAAATTCTTTGGTCACTGCAAGGATCCACCCAGGTTGTGGTGGACCTCCACTACAAGGCGAGGTCTTCATGCAAGGCGACCATGGCAGTTCTGGCTCTGGCTCCAGAGTGTTGTTAACGCAGTGTCTTGCAGAATGTTTCTCCTTGAAATAATTAATATTTTCTGATGGAAACATTTTTTGCTGGAAAACACCCACGCTCCTTCTACTGAGAATACTGACAAGAGTTCTCATAACAATGCCTAATTTTAAACCTGCTGATTGCTGCATAATGCAGCTGCCATACTAATTTATGAGGAATTTTTAATAGGCAATGCAGATAATGTTTGTTAATACTTGCAACTTTAATATAGTTATTGTATTTTTGAACTCTTATTTAGAAGATAGATCAAAATATTAGCAAAGAAATAATATTTTTAGACACAGTTAAAAAATTAATATTATTTCTATCATACTAAAGAATTGTTTACCCCTCAGAACTGAAATTGTGCAAGCTTTTTCAATGAAATGTCTTTAATAAAAGAGAGTTCAGCATCTTCATCTAGTTAAAAGCCTGACTTACTTAAGTGTATTTTACCTCTAGTGCATTTCCTTCTACTACACAAGAATATATTCTTGCTTACTTAGCTTTTAAATCTAAGGAAAGGAAAATGAATTTGCATGTCAGAAAAAGAACACAGTTCTATAAGACAAATTTCTGATCATTCTAGAAAACACATGTAACAATTAATGAAAAAGTTCTGAATAGCTCCCATAAATGGGAAACACCATAATAGCATAATAAAATTTAAAGTCTGTGTATTTTTTAGTTGTTACAACTTACATTGTGAAACATTCTGAACACAGACACTTTTGGTACCTTTATTAAAAAAGCAGGTGAGATAATTTAAGCAGATCTGATTGTCAGTTTAGCACAGCTTCAACAACTACAAACACACTACAGCAATTTGAATAGGCTGGGAATCTAAAACAACAGTTCAAATACTGGTGAGCTCAAGAAAATCTATCCAAAACCTTTTGTCATCAAATTAGGCAGTCACAGAAAATTTGCATATCAACATATGGTATATAAAGAAAGTGGAAAAGCAGTGTCTTCCAAAATACTGAATAGTTTTAGTTCCTGCTGGAGTCAAATGGTACTGGAGATAGTTAGCATCTTCCAAGTTTAGCTATTAGGAAAAGCAAAGGAAGTAAAAATAAAAGTTATATCCTATTCTAAGATTCAGAAACCATTGATCTATCTTTGTTATATTGAATCACATTAAATCTTTTAATTATTTGGCTGGTACACTATAAAGTAAAGCTAAACATGTTCCCTTACTGACACAGTCTGAGGAAATATCAATGAAAATTCAACTGGAAAACACATTCTCCCTTTTGCTGTTCTTCCCACCACTTGAGCGGAAATGGTAGAAGATCATGGTCTAGAAGTGAAGCAGCTATTCAGGAAGTAGGGTCCTACTACAGTTTAACTTTTCCTAAATGCATATATAATGCCAATCGAGAGTAATATGAATCCTGTGCTTGAGGGGAAGTTTTCAAGGTTCATCTGGGAAATCTCAGCTGAGTTCCCTCATCCTTTACTCACTTATACTGTGATAAGGAACCTGTGAGTTTCAGACGCCAAACCTGTTCCTGCTTTGTTGGGCAAACCAAACTCCTGGACCCAACAGTTCAGAAATCTAAGAACCTAACTTTGCATTTTCTTTGCACTGAACAGGAATAACTGACATAGGACATAAGGGTATTATAAACCACTAACAACATTCTCTGCAAATAACAGATCCCCATTCAAAGACATTAGTTTACCTTTCCTTTTCTATTCAGTATTTGATAATATAGGCAGAACTTGCAAGTTTGTCCTTGGTGTTCAAAGACACATTGCTGTTACATAGCAATACAGAAACTCCAAACTGTTTTTTTTCCATGTAAGTGTACCAATAAACTCAGCTGTGCATACCACCTGAGTATCAAACTAATTCTTACTGAAATGTTGCTTGTCTTTGTGTTCACCCTACCTTCTGTCTGGAAGAAAGTAAATTTTAACATAAGGATTCCTTGGCCTCCCATCTTCCCTTGAAGGAAGATCCTTTGCTCCCAGTATTGTCACTATCAACTGATGACCAACCTTGTCATACCACAGTTTTATCTGTAAGGAGAAAATATTAATTAGTGAACTCATTTCTACAATTAAGTAGTATATTAATCCTTATAAATAAATTTGCTCATAAGCTTCTATTCATATTGATTACTTAGATATAAAATATTATGTTCCTATTTGTATTCATAACAAAGAATAAAAATAAATTAATATAATAATAGTTTCAGTATGTACTTGGAGTTACTCTCTCTTTAAACCCTTGTACAATAAGTACATTATTTCACAGCAATGGTTTTTCACATGGTGCTCTGGTTTGGATTATTCTCTCTTGTATTGTATTACTTGCATTACTAATGTATAGTATTCATATATATACATTTCTGAGTTTATGCACAATGAATGAATGAGTTTTTCATACTCCGCTGTGCTAAAAAGACTATGGGATAAGACCATAAGTATTTTATATCACTAAACATTTTTCAAGATGTATAGACTTATGTTGACATGATATAAGCCCTCCAGAAATTGTAAGAGAGGGAGGCTCAGTAGTCCAGCTCTTTTCATAATCCAACTGAGGAACAAGGTAAAAACTAATTTTACTCATCTATATAAATTAATAAAATTATTAACCAGTCTTAGGCCTGATCTGCTATCCTTTTTCGCTAGTCATTAGAAGCTGCTATTTAACTGTTTTAGTTTGAATTCCATGGCTGCAAACACATCTGTCAAGGGAAGGATATAGCTACTTAAAAGCAGTCACTGCAGAAGGGGGAAATGGTGCAGTTAGAGCAAAAGAAAGCCTTCCAAAGAGCCAGGGAGCCATTAGTGGGGGCAGCACTGCAGTGTCACTCACTGCAGCTTGCAGAGGAGGCTCTCTTCATGGAGACTTTGCCTGGGACATAGGACAAACGAGGACATTTAAAGAAAACACTGACCCTGCCTGAACTTAAGGGAATCAAAGAGGATAATGCCAAACTGCACACCTAACCAGGCAATCCACCTCTAGGGAATGAATGCCCTGGCTAAGGTAGACATAACCGGGGGCAGGTGCACTTTATGTTAAAACCATCTCACATCATTTCAGAGACAGGGTTTCCAGGTGCCATCATAGCTCCTCATCTTCAGCATTTCAGTCTCTTAAAGAAAGGTCTTGATGTAATTCTCAAGACTTCTAACCCACAAAGAAAGGGCTGATTTAGCTCTCTGCCATTCCTAATACTTCACTAAGTGAGATTACACTAAGACACGCCAACTCAATCATTGGTAGCGGTGTACTTCTTACTTCCTCACTGCTTCAGAGCTTGCAATTCCTGTAGTCATCAACTAACAGTATTTCAATGGATATTAAAAGGGGGGGAACAACTGTCTTCTAGTATCATGTCATTGGCCTGACTGCAGACTTTAAAGATTTCTGGTACCAACAGTTAAAGGGCTCTATGGCTACTAGAGCAAAAATCTGTATAAGAAATTATCGTAGTATGTCAAATTTAAGAGAGTTTTAGATGTTCTTCCTACATTCCTTTAAAGCAAAGGGCTTTGACAGTATTTTTTCTAAATTGAGAATTATCTCGACTTCCAGGTATCTCCACCCAGCTACAGATCACAAGTGGAAAGCTTTATACCAACAGTATGAATTTAAATCAAAGCTTTAAAGACCTCTGAAGTGCAAGTAAACGTAAATGTTCTCTGTCAATAAGTGTATCCACCTGCAGGCTTTCTTGGAAGTCCTCAGGTAAAAGACAGACTTGGCTAGTCCCACATCCCAAGAGGAATAGCAATAAGGACAATCTTCATTTGCTTTTTGGGAAGAAATTATACTTGCTTAAGGAGAATGCAATATATTTGTGATGCAGACACTATCACAAACTGCAACTGAGGGATGTGAAATAATCTAGACATGGGTGCCAAAAATACAACCAGAATTATGTGTTCTTACTTAAAAAATTTCTTCATTATATTTGTTTCTGACTGAATTTTTGCATGAAAACTTCAGTCAAAATATTTAGAGAATCACTCTAAGCAGAAACTGAAATCATTTGACACCATTTTTTTGAGACGCTTTTAGAACAGAAGCTCAAAATTTGAATTGACTTATACCTTCTACTTTTCTCTTGATGTTCTGAAGAACTTGTACATAATGAAGATATTTTCCCTGTATTTCCCTTTAATTTGGATTGTTAGAGTAAAGGTCAGGAGTCAGAATTATGACCAGAAGGCTCTCTCCTGTGTTCACACTGCTAGCACGCCAATACACAGCACATGCACTTGTAACCCAAGCAGTCACTTGAGTAGGATGCAAGAAGAAAGGATGAAACTGTGAGAGAATAAAAAAGAACCTCAGGGAGGGAGGGATGGGATTGCAATAGGGTTAGAAAAAGGAAGGGACGAATCTAAAACTGCTTTACAATTACTGAGAAGGTAAAATATGCATAGTATTTCTTGGTGAAGCACAGGAAGAGTGGAGCCAATAATGTCAGGCACCAGAGAAGAACAGAGGGGCAAAAATGGACTGAAAGAGTGAAATGGCATGAGATGGCAAAAGAACTGGCCATGCTGCAACTAGCAAAAAATATGTTGAAAGAGAGACTGGGATGAAAAAAATCTGACAAGAAGTCAAAGCAGGAAATTGGAAAGGAAAATGAGAAGCAAGGAGTTAGGTTAGCATACTGAACATGGTAGATGAGTTTGGGAATATGACTGATCTAACTCTGACTCTCCTGTGCATAAACATTATGACAATATTTGGATTGTATGGTATTTACCTACAAGAACTTCTTTTCTATTCACAGGGAGAGAAAAGACATCCATTTATGACAGTCATGCAACCATGAACTGGATTCCATCCCTTCCACTTTTTCAGAGCCATTGTGTATCTAAGGGTGCATCTCTTAAAATATTTTGAAAGGTATTTACAAATTGCAGGTTCCTTGCTGTCTAGAAGCCTGGTATGAAATCCTGGCCCCTGATTTGTGTATTAAGTAAAGCATTGGCATTGAAGTTTGAGGTGCTTGTTATGCCTGGACAGAATCTGGTTGTGTCAGACTCTGGTCATAGTTTCTCAATTCCTAATCTATAAATACAGGACAATTCTACCACACCTCACAGCATAATATAAAAATTTCATACAGTGAAATAAACATGTGTATAACAGAAAAGTTGATGAGGAATTTTTCTTTTTTTTTTTCTTTTATAGCTTTGTTAAGTAGATAAAAAGAATCCTGATACCCAAAATTGAAGAACATTCAATTATTCAATCCATAGGATGAAAGTACCACAAGAATGTACAGGTGTGATGGTCAGCAGTGAAAGACTTAAGAAGCTGATCAACAGCACAGCATCCACTATCCTCAATTCAGCAGTTTTTTATACATATACTTTTAAAAGCTTAGAATATCAAAGAAACTGCAACTAAGCAATCTTGATCTAAATGAAGGAAAGGGAAAGCTAAACTTACAACACATAAAATGCATCACAGAAAAAAATATGCTGGTTGATGTTAATCTGGAGGCTAACACCTCTAAAAAATTCTTCTTGAATAGGACTTCGTCTATCTAGATTATTTAGGATGTAGGCACCTAAAATTCACTTAGAAAGAGATTCAACCTGAACACTTTCTGAAGAGCTTTCCAATTAGCATTGAAGTTCTGGAAACTTATTTGCCACACACAAGCTCATATACTTTCCTCCCCAGGCTTCTTCACTAGCCAAACATGTACCTGATGCATTACTAAGCTTCTGCTGTAACCTGCCCTCAGGCAAACAGGCATCTAAATTCAATGTATGCTGAAATTACAACGCTGCCTGTTATTGAGAGTGGTGCATCTGCTGCACTCCTTGAGACAGGCTTCCAAGTAAGAATAACTGCTACATGGAATGCAGGAAACAACTCCTGCAGTCTGACAGTTGGAGGCAACAGAGTTGAGGGTCTGGTCCCAGCTTCAAAGGATTCTTTCTGTTTCTTAACTAATAATTGTCTAATACAAGAGCAATACTCATTCTGGATAGCAGGTCTGGAACGTGGTATGCCAAAATTAAGCTTCCTCTGATAAACCATGCACTTTTATTCCCAGCCAAAGTGCATCTCTGCTTCAGATGAGACTTTGCAGTCCAGAGAAGAAAGGGATGTGGAATAGCTTGATGATAAAGGCACTCTTCTGAGAGACAGGTTCAATCTCTTCAGTCGAAACAGTATCTATACAGCAGATGTCCTGTTTCTGAAATGAGCTTCCTACACATACAACATTATATAAAAGCTGACTGCTGGCATTGCATCCTGAGAACCAAAGATGCAGGTATCTAGTATATATGGTACTCCTTTTTCACAGAATCACAGAATTGGTAAGGTTGGTCCTCTGTAGCCTCAGAAGAAGATGCCTCCCTCCAGAGAATAAACTCACCCTCTGGAGAGCCTAAGTTTCAAATAGTATTAATGGGGTTGGTTTTCTTTTATTTGGGTTGATCACTCACTGCAGGTATTGAGGTACTTAGTTCCTTCCTTCCAATGTACAAGTCAAAGCTCCTCCTCAAGGCACCTCAGATTCATCTGAAGATAGTATGTTACAAAAATTAGGGATATAACTTCAGTTTACTAAATTCTTTTTCTTTTAGATCTCATATTCACTAAAAATTTTAGAGCATTGATTGAGGTCAGAGTTCTAGAAAGTAAATAATCATGTATTAAGAACATATACTGTAATACATATGCATAAGGGAATCAGATAAGAAAACCTAGATAATATTATTGTTGCCACTTCCTATATTCCTATCTCATGAATGCTTGACTGATTGCTGAACTATGCAATTCTAATGTGGTGTTGTGTATAAGACATACAGGCACAACACATGTTAAGTGATAACTTTAGATTTAGAAACAGAGAATAGATAATGTTTTAAATTCTATGTTAGGGTTTTTTTCTTTATTTGTTATATAAGGGTTGCTTCGTAAATCTCATGAAAAGGAGGGAAAACTTGTGCCACTGGGAGAGACTGTCTGCCCTGCAGCTTGACTTTTACCACCACACTCTAACATCACCGGGTTTGAGAGAAAGCTGGCCAGATGTTTTTGTTCACTTGCTCATTATAATTTTTCACGTAACCTACATAGTTGTTTATTAGTATAAAATACTGAAACTGAGACACTATATTTCTTTCTGTTTATTTTTTAAAATGCTTACACTAATCATTTTATTGAACTTAAGCTTATGTAGTTGTGGAAACTGCAGGGGGTAAAGTCTTCTGCACAGCTGAGATAGGTAAACATACCTCTACAAATCCTGATTTCTGAGGGTTGCTAAATCACACAGTTATTGCTATCTGCTTTAGCTGCTGTCTGATATGCTGTAAAAAGTACAAGAAAAGGCTGTCAAATGGAAAAACTTGTAGGATGTTCTGTATTAGAGCAAAAAGGACATCTGAAATTTTTGAACATAGAAAAAAACCCAGTGGTTTCATGGCAACTCTAGCTCAAAAAGAGGCTCCACCAAGTAAACAAGAGATACTGCATAGAAAACACAAGTGTAAGAACAGATTGTTCCTGCAAAGATGTCATAAAACATCGCTTTGCAAGGTAGAAAATTGCTGGTATGCTAAACCAAATCTAAAAGTTCAGGAAATAAATTCACACGATTAGTAAGAGTTCAGAAGGATATATGATGGGAGGAAAAAAGGAATTGAGTGTTTTTCTTCTCAATAAAATAGTGATGATTCTGTGAAATCATCCAGAGATATAAGATCTAAAAAATGAATGGAATGACATGGAGAACAGTGTGAAAGAGGAGCTTTTGCCAGAAAGGATCAGTTTCACACTAACAAGAAGATGCAAACAAGAATAAAGATGTGCATTTCCTGTTGAGAGTGATGAAACAAATAGGTATAAACAGAATGTCTGGAGATCCTCATTCTTGTGAGGAATTCTACAGACACAGCTATACCACAGCCCACAGTGAAATGGATACTTCCTGACCACTGCAAACAGCAGCTCAGAGCTCTGAGTTAGCGAATTTGTCATGCCAAAAAGTAACCAGAGTTTTGCACTGCTCCTGGACTGCTTCTAATACCCTTGTTTAAAGACAGCTGGAGAATTCTTGTTCTTCTCTGCAGCCTGAATGGTAAATATATCTTACATTAATTGTTTTAAAACTATCTATCATCCCTACTAGTAGTGGGCAGATGAATGACTTTTTGTTTCAATCTAGTTTTAAAGATATTGCCAAGGTCGTAAGTTTGAGTTTTTCAGGATCTCTTGTCACAAACCTCATGTTTAGCTTTGGCTCTTATTGAGCTCTGCAAAAGAAAAACTGTTAGAGAAGTCCAGAAGGACTCCACAGGCATTGTGTAGAAACAAAACTGGGGCTAAAGACAGATCTTGTCTGCAATATCAAAAATAATCCAACCAGAGGTGAGATAGTAATCCTCATATACTTTCAGATCTTGCTAGATATTCTCTATCAAAGATTATATTTCATTTTCCCAAATGACTACTATAATCATTTGAAAAAGTTTGGATTTTTTTTTCATAGAGGATATTGGTCTAAGTAGAATAGACAATTTTAACGTGTATTTATTTTATATATTATGATTAAAATAACTACATGTTATTTCTACATTAAAGAATTTCATAACACATGCAGGTTTCAGGCAGATGTTTCCTTTTTAAATTGAACAATCAACTTTTATATAATATCTTAATTTATTTAGCACATATCTAAAAACAAAGTAAATATTAAAAGACTACTTATGCCATATAAAATATTTACCTCTATGAACTACTTAACAACTTGTGATTGTACCACTCTGATTTCATTACCATGAGCAGAATATAACTTCCTTTATCATGCCAAGGGGTATTTTAAATTTTTCATACAAAGCAAGTTTATGACAATAGCATATAACAATATAACCTTAAACAATAGAACCAAAACATTACTTTTTTGATCTCTTTTTATTTTCCTTAGATTTTTTTATTTTGAATTTATATTTAAGTAGTTGTAAGGCCTACTTTGGGGAGATAATATATTGGGTAAAAATTGTACTTTACCAAAAATGAATAATATTTGATAAGTTACTTATTTAGAATTCTTATTTAGAATCCCTTTATAAATATATATGGATGATCTCTTTTCCATTTCAATATGAAATTTTGTCATGTCATTTTGATCACTTAGATCATCTTTTACATCTTTCCTTGAGCAATTGATCAAACCAGAGAAACATTTATACAGCTCCCATACAAAAGATTAACATCTCCATAAAGATATTTTGTAAGAAAAGCAGACAATATTCTATTTACAAAAAAACATGCAGCAAAGCAAGATAAGCATTGTACCATATTAGTCAAACCTACTTTTGCATTAATCTCTAGTACCTTAAAAGCTTCCTAATGAAAAAAGGCAAATAACTTGTACCTACATAAAATATCGAAGCTAAATAAATTCAGTAACACAATGGGAGAATTCATTTTCTATTCAAGTAGGGTTCTGGGTTTTTTTATGTACTTTAAAATGCAAGAACCAAGTGTCATACACAAGAAATTTGTTTCTTTAAACAAGGTACAAATTTTTTGCCCATCTACTCAAGGCACTACTATTATGTGGAAAATGCAAAAAAGTATGTGTTAAGTAATGAGTGATTTAAAGAGACATTCATCTTTATATAATCACCTCAAGCGCAAAATTATTTATTCCTTAAACAATACACAGATTTTTTTATGTGGGATGGATAGTCATCATCACTATTGAAACCTGTACGAGTTTAATATTGGGCAGACAGCAAACAAAAACCTAGTTGTCTCTTTAAATTTTAATTTAATATTTAAACCTCCATGCAGAATTTTACAAGCTGCTCACAAGATGACATGAAAGTTGTTAATATGGTTGAAAGAAACACACTCAAAATATGGGAAAACGGACTATAATGTAACGTTTTCCTACTATGCATTTTCCATAACAAACAAAAGAAAAACCCACAACTTTAGTCTCTGTCAGGCAGACGAAGTCTTTACCTGAACCCTAGGAACAAAAGGCGTTGTTCTTCTACTAAGGCTTTGGCTCTGGTAAGCAAAATTAAAGAAAAAGCAATAAAACAAAACCAAAAAGGACAACACGCTGGAAACTAAAAGACCAAAAGTAAAAACAAAGACACACAACTATTACTTTAAACACAGCCTTACACCAACAACATATTTATCTAACACAAAGTATTTCAATGCAATGAATAAATTAAATTTGCAAATCTGTTACCAAATCATATCAAAACCCTGTTCTGGAAATTCTTGCCTTAGGGAAGTCAGCAGGAATTTTATCACTGATTCCCCAGGAGCAAGGATTTCTCTTAGCAGGCCTATAGATAACATTTACAATAGATTTAGAAATAACATGTAACAAAAAGAACAGGTCAGCAATTGTGATTTAAAAGTTGGATTGGAAACATAAGTTAAGCTTGATCACATCTTTCAGGAAGACTGTAGATGCATATTCAGAGAGAAACAAGCCCAGTTCATGCACTGACAGCTTTGATTGCTTTGTAAAGTGAAGTGAGTAAAGTAAAAGGTTTTCTCTTCTCTACAACATTAAATGGCATCTCTATAAAAAGCCCTCCTAAACTATTTTAGAACTATTAAATGAAAGTTAGTGCCCTCTGGTATTAGCATTACCTGGGGAAGGTACAATGTATGTATTTCAATTCTCTAGCAATCATGACAGAAATGACATATGATGTACATGGAAAACCCTTGCATGAAATGGCATCTACAGCTTTTAGCAAACTCCATACATAGACACATTTTTAACTCTTATTTTTGTGATGCCACTCTTCAGACCACATACAGTATTGTAGCTTCCAGTGGCTACATCAAGACTACATCAGTACAGGCAACACTCAAAAATACTAATTCCAAGAAACCATTCTCCACCCTCAGTTTAGGGCACAGCTAACAGAGTGGCACAGAATTGGTATGAGGTATGGACCGGAACAGGAGCGCATGTTGATACCTCAGAGGGCCAGTGAGTGGGAGAGCATGAGCATTGGCAGACATCTGATGGACTGGAATCTCCTTTACGTCCCTGATCAGTTGTCCTGAGATTATTGATCTAACTCAAAATGATAGAAAGAAGCTACTACTCAGCATTCACTTCCATAAGAAATGTAGCCAAGGCATGGAGAAAGGCAGCGTGATGATGCTTCTGCCACCCTCCTTGCTTATTCGGCATGCACAGATGCTGGAGAAATCTGTTCTATAAAATGTGTGAAGTAATCTGTTCTTACACCAAAGCAAGATATCTAAGAGAATCTGACAGTCTGGATCATGGGTTTTGTGTGACATGCTCCCTGTGCTCTGCAAGGGGCAGCAGCTGCACCCTGGCCCCACTCTGCATGGGCAGGACTGCAGAGCCCAGGAGATGGTGCCACAGTGTGACCTACTCACAGACAGCAAAAGTAGATCTTCAGCTTGTTTCTATTGCAGAATAATGCAGTCCTGAGAGGGACATGTCGTAGGACCTACCTCCCACCATGCACCAATGGTCCTCATTTGCATATTCTGCCTTGGAAATGGAGGACAATAAGCATATTGTGTGCACTACCTAGGATTTTCCATGTTTTGATGTTACAGTAATAGCAATTTAATTGTATAGAGGAAAGAAAAGGGGAAAAGGGAAAAGGGGGAAGAGAAGCATGTCTCATACTTGATCTCATCCCCCCAATGTGCTGACATATATGCCCTTCCCAAGGTATAATAAATAATGCTACAAATATTATAACTATAATTAAAACACCTATTTTTATTGCTTTATAAACTAATTAGTATGGAAAAGCTATTAAGTGGTTTTATGGTTCAGGTGTACAAGGAAATAGATTAATTTTATAAATAACATCCATTTTCTGTTAGAATTTCCACCAGTACAAAAATTAAATATTGTAATTTTATGCTTGGTTCAATTTACATGGCCTTCTAGTTGTGTTATTATTCCTTAAACCTAATTATTGCAAAAGCATTCCAAGTTGTACTTTTCCTGTAGTAATGAAAAAGTAAGCAAAATGCAGTAATGAAGGTAAGAGCACCAACACACAAAGAACATTTTTGACTTTTTCAAAATGAAATTAAATGAAAAAAAAAAAAAATCAGTGAAAAAACCACAGACACGGAAACTAGGCAAAGCAAATAATAATAAAACTATAATTGCAATAACAATCAGATACTCCCCTGAAAGAACAATGTGGATAAAAAGTGCCATAAAAATACAGAGAACACAGATAAATTTTATATACTTAAGTTGTAACACATAATGGTGTACTGTAGTTGCATATAAATTGTTCAATTAAATATGTATTTGGGCAGAATAATTATTAGTGTAAAGAAAATTTCCTATTTATGTGAGATGGTTTACTTTGTTTTCAATTCCATTAGTCAGTGTCACTGTAACCCCAACAGAAGAAAACAGGTCCACAGACCAATGCCAATACAGAGGAAAAGATGGGAGACTGAACAAAGATATCCCTGAATTAGTACTAGAGAGGCATCTAAACTGGCTAAAACCATTATTGAACATAAAGAAATACATTCCAAAATACTAATAATATATAAAAATCCTTTAAGGACATGTAGCACCATCTGAATAAGAAAACATATAGCAAAGTCTTCAAATACTTCAGACCTCCATCCAAACTGTAGTATCTCCAATTCTGCCCACAACTCTTGTATTTCATAGTCTGTTAACCACAGCTGCCCTAATAACAGCCCTTCAGAACTTCATGCTATTGTCCAAAAGAACAGAAAATGCAGGAAACACTTCCAAAATCTTGCTTATCATCTGCTTTCCCAGTTCGATGACTCCTGTCTGAATTTAGCCACCATCACCAAGAATGTCACTGACCTGCCACCTCCACATAGAACAGCATCCTGTCCCCATTTACTGTCAGGGTTCCATAGTTATTCTCCTGCCTAGGCACTTACCAGAAAGAGCATATTCACAATTGCATTTGGAATTTAGTATTTCCTTTCATTGGCATCTTACTCAGCTATTTGGAATGAATATTTGATCCATCAACTTTTCTGTTAGAAAATAACCGATTAAAACAGGGAAAACGAAAATACTGAAGCATACCCATTTTGTACCTCTCTACTAATCTTAGATGTCTAAATTGCAACTCTAGAGAGTTACAGAGCATTTCTAACCTCAGTGTCAGTCAGCTGGATCCGTGCATTCTCAGGTATTAGTTGCTCTCTAAGGGAAACACAGATAATGCATAGTAGGGAGTATTGTATGTAATTGCAAACAGTGAATAAGGAAGTACCAAAGAAGACAAATGTAGGAAAGATGTTTTAATATCTGTTAATATTATTTGGTTTCCTTAGATGGAATTAAACTTATTAGTAAAGACATTTTTTTATTCAAACAAACAAAAAATAAATAAAAATAGGAATTATGACTTTAACTAAATGCTGTATTTTTATGCCATTATGAGAAATAAAACCATGGAATTTCTGTTATTCTCAGTAAATTAGAATATACAAATTTCCTGATACTCAAACTGCAGTATCCTATCAAACCACTAAACCAAGAGATTTACTGATTGCACTAGTAAATCCTAATCTTAAACTCATGAAGATTTTGATCTGAAACTGAGAAAGTGATAAAGTCAGTTCTGTGTGGTTCCTATTTGGACCATCATTCCACAGTGTCGTGTATTGGTCATCTGAGCAGCTAACTCTGGATCTTGAATTTCATGGTGGGACCTAGGCACAAAAACTTTTTGACAGCTTAATATTTTTATGAAGTTTAGACAAAAGAAATTTCTTTCCTCCCTGTCTCCACCATCAACAATTTTTGCTGTCTTCTAAAGCTAAAAGAGATTATAGGAACCTTGATCCATTTATTTTCATAGTTTGTGTTCATATTTTATTGTCATTGTATTTTGTGCAAAGCATTCTGCACTCTACAGTCAATATTTCTAGTTTTGCATTTATCCAAGAGATTGAGTCTTTCAAAGTAGCTAAGTACAATGGTTTCAAAAAATTAAAAATTATGTATTGTAAATGGTTGTTCTGATGAGCAAACAAATAATGTCTCATGCACTGCACAATGGAGCCAACATGGCCACTGAAGAGACAGAAAAATATTTCTTCCTCTTTCCCATCAATGCCATAAACCATTTCTGTGAGACCTATAAACAGTCTGCTTAGATTTTATGCATATTTTTATAGCACACTCATCTTAACATGTACAACTGGGAAGTAACATGAATGTGACATTTCCAACTTGTTTAGCACCAGTTTTGCACTGCTTTCATTCCATTTCCTTTCCATTTCCATGTATGCTGCACCGCAACTGAGCACTTTTGAAAAATCACACTTTGGAATTGTAAATGACACGAAAGGTGTACAAAAGCCAACTTCTTTGGTTTGGAACAAAAAATTACCCTTTAAAAACAAACATCCATGTAATGAACTTTGTTCTCAGTGACAGTAAAGAACAAAAGTGCGTAACGGTACAAAGAATACAATATAAGTAAAATACAAAAGGGATATCTGGGGAAGGCATATATGAAAGTTAGTGCTAAGAAATGAGCAATATGAATGTCCAAGGCAATAAAATCTGCCGAATCTACATGTAAGTGCGACAGTTGAAAAAGTGTCTACACTCAACAGCACAAACATAACTGGAGGCCTCAGACCATTTGATTCTTCCAGGCTAGCTTACCAGATGACTATATACACATATATACCTAATTCAACTCATAAAATTTCCAAAAGCTAATAAAATGGAATGCACTTATGACACTATAGCCCTGCCTACACTGAGATATACAACATTAAACAAAAAATTTAGCTACTTTAACAAGAAATTTCTGTTAGAGGTAGCTTGCACTACAGTTAGAGTTGTATATGTTGCAAAAAGCACATCATTAATATCAATGAAATGTTTACATACTGAAAGTTGTCCAGACAAGAACTGCGGAACATCTCTTAACATGCCAGGACTCATAGGAGAAGTCACTGAAATAGAAGGTCGGTCCATTTTTTGAGATTCAAATGAACTAGAACCTGTAATTATAAACAAAAATATTGTACAAATAATAGCAGTTTTGTATTTTTCAAAACCTTCTTCAAATAAAAATTATAGAAGTATAACCAACCATGCAGCAAAGTTGTGATAAATATATTTCTTAATATATTTAAAATAACCAAATAATGATAATCTTTTGGTGCTCAGATGCAATCAAAAGCTTTTATTTGTAGAATGAAAAACAGTTTATTCAGATATTTCTGACTGTAATTATGTCACTAAGTTGAAGGCCCAAAATTCCTAAACAGTAAACACTACTGTGGTCAAAGAAATTCATTCTTCTAACTTATTATCTTGTACAATCAGAGAAATTTTTAAATTAGATTTTTACATAAATATCAAGTTGTATGTAATGTATCATGTGCATTTTGCTTCAAATTGACAAGTTCTGCAAATGGTCAGAGGGCACATTTTGACATACAAAATATAGACCAAAAGTAAGCTATTTTTATAAATATAAAAGACAATCCACATCTCACAAAACATAAAATGAATTTTAAAAGTTGGCTGCTGCGTAAAAAGTCATTGGATTTTTCAAATTACTATAATTAAGATTATGCTGCTTTATTTACTCATGACTTTTATTATAATAGAGTTCTAAAACAATGATAAAAAAACTTCAGGCTGAAATCCATCTTATCAGATCTCAGCCATAGAACAAGTTATTTTTCCCTACATGAAATACGGGTTTAGTCAATTTAAGTAGTACTAAATTGTTCTAATAATGTTGAAGTATTATGAGTTCAAAGCAGCTATCACTCAGACTGTAAATAAAGAACATTTCTTTCCCATTTTTAGTTTATAAGAATCAATTGAAATTCAAAACAACAAAACAGGAAATAAAAAATGCTATTTATGTTCTTATATGTTATTTATAATTGTGTTTTTCTTTTCAATCAAAACCAGTCTAAGCATATAACCAAATGTCAAATGTAAATCAAAACATCCTGACTTTTGATAGCTTATTATTAAACAAAGGTAGATAGATAACACAGTAAGATGACATATTAAGACAAATAAAGACAAAGAGACAAGAGCTATACTGACTGCAGATGACATTTTTGAATCTATTTGTGCTTACATAAAAGAGAGAGAAGATTTTCCTACCCCACAATTGAAACTTACTGGACTCCAGCTGTGCATGTGTGCTGTCAGGTATTCTGGGAATGTCCCTGAAATCAGGAAAATTAAGACAGGCTGATCTTTTATCTAACAAGCATATTCAAATTTCAGTTACACTATAACACTTATCAATCCACCATGGAATGGCTCAGGAAAAGTGTATGATCTGCTGTCTGTCTTCAGCCACTGGGATGATTTATCTCTTATCCCAGCACAAATAATTTTAGTGTCAAATTAAATCCTACATAACAATTGGTTTGGTCAACACAGGAGAGAGGCTGCACAGTTACAAATAAAATAATTCAGTAAATAAAAGAACAATCTCAAAGTGGTAGACTAAAATTGTGAGTAGTAGATCTTATTATAGCATTATAGATTATCTAAATTTACTGGGCCCTCACTCAAATATACTCAATTGCCAGTAATGGCTGTCCCAGTGTGTTCTTTACTGTGCTTGAGCCCCAGATTTGAGCAATCTTACCTTTTCTGTTACTAAATAAAATGTACAAGTTCATTTGGCAAAATGGCATACTTGCATACACAGGACGTGGTGCCATGTACATGGACACCTGTATTACTTTGTGTGCACAGCCACATGATTTTGAAGCCCTTGGTCGCAATGGCTGAACACCCAGTCACACCCACACCCTGCCAGGGAGCACAGCCTTCCTTGGAGGGGCAAATATTACTGCATGCTAAGTAAAAATATCAACATGCTAACAAATCATTTCAGAGGCATTTGATCAAAACCAAGCCAGACGAAGAGCTTCAGCAACAACAGTATTTAAAGTCATGTTGTGTGTTTGGTGCAGTTGGTTTCCCCCAGGCTCCATCGGGTGCCAGTGCCCCAGCGCTGGCAGCAGTGCCTGCCCTGTACCAGGCACAGCCAGCTCCTCGCCCGTGAGGGTGGTGCCTCTGTGAGAACATATTTAAGAATGAGCAAGACAGCTGTGCAGCAGTTGTGATAGAAAAGTAAGAAAAAGAAGCCATGATAGAAACATCACTGCAGACATCCATGTCAGGGAAGAAGGAGGGGGAGGAGGAGTGGACTGCAACTCCCATTAGCCATCCTTTGCACTGTTTGAAAGAGGAGGAGGCAGAAAACCCAGGAGCAAAGGAGTGAATTTGAGCCTGGGAAGAAGGGAGATAAGGGCAAGGTGGGTTCACTTTTGGTTTTATTTCTCACTAATCTATTCTTTTAATAATTCCTAATAAAATAATTTTACTCAAGTTGAATTTGTTTTGCCCATGATAGCAACCACTGAATGAACTCCCTACCCTTATTTTGGTCCATGAGCTTTTCCATCTTATTTGCTCCCCTTTGAGGAGTCCTTCTGAGGAAAGGAAGGGAGAAAGTGAGTGTTTGGTGCTCAGTCAAGATCAACCCACCACAAAGGTAAACGAAAAATGCTTTCATCAGTATACATCTACTGTCTCATATAGTGCAAATAAAGGAGTCTGTATGATATATAAATAAAACTTATGTACTTCCTTTAATTTAGCTTTTCCAATTACCTTTAGTATACCTTTTCCAAATATTTTTTTCTAAATTCAGTGGAAAGAAAGCTTTACTAAGCAGATTGAGTGAGTTCATGCACAGTATCCAATCATTCAAGCAGATCAGAAGGCATGCAACTGCTGTGAGTGCCCACTGCAGACAAGGTTAAATCCCTGGTTTCAGTAAGCAAAATTTGTCAGAACTCACAAGGGCTACTGAAGAGGCAAAGATTTAATTTTTCGTATTTCACATGTGTAGAATTTATAAAGGGATCTAACACTCACCTATTACTTTACTCAGAAATACACTCATGAGCCTAACTTCTCATTTCAAAAGACTATTTCTATCATGGGAGTTTGAAATAAAACCTTGAAAACATATAAAATATCATTATGAACAGATTGAATATGAGTTTTCTATAGATAGCTGAAACAACAAACTTGAAAGCTTTGAACACCACCATTTATGTTCCTAAAGCATATAGATCTCAGTATTTCATGGCAGTGTGAATGGCATTTCTTACATGGAACTTTCATTGAGATAAACAGATGTAAGATATGTTCCACTGTGAGCATATTGTATAGCATAATTATTAAAAGACACTGCACAATTTCTACCAAATTAAAAATAGTAGAAACCATCAAAACAGCATGCATTTTAAATTAACTATTTCTGAGAATTAGAATGTAGAAAATACATATAAGGTTCCTCGTGTATAAGGAACAGCCAGGTCACACTGAATAGCAACTTAGCCATCCGTTTTTATTTTAAGATGGAAAAATCAGTAAATTACGTGGTGAAATAGTATGTTTTATGCTGTTGGGGTGTTTTTTAAATGACTTTCCATTTTATCTGGCTTTATCAGCTTAGCTTGTCATTTTAAGTTTTCATAGCTCTCAGCTCATAAGAAAGAGAACTAATAATTGTGTTTACTGGAATTTTTTTTTTACTCAGAATATCAGAATGTGACAACAGGCTCTCAGCTAATTGCCAGTAACTGAAGGTTTCTGGCATGATGTAGAGTGTTGCCATGAGACTATCAATCGACTCTACAAGTAATAGGATACATCTCAATGCAAAATTAAGTCCTTCAACTGGACAGCAATTACTCTAATTGAAATGAATAGCACTTCTAACACCTAGTAAATATGAACTTTTAATGATTTTAATTATATTGTAACTTAATTTCCCTGGTCAGAACACAAACATGTTGTTATGTTTCCTTGGGCAAGAATAAGGTATTCACTTCTATCATCCATTTGATTATGAACTGAAATCTTCTAAACCAAGAAGCTAATATGGTCTTTCCAGTTCTTCAGCTCAAACCTCATGAAAAATATGTCTGAAGTTATGTTGTCAATATCAGACTCCAAATAGTTACAACACACCTAACCAGAATCCAAAACCTTCCCAGTTAGTAGAAAGTTGTCACTGAAATTCTCTTACATCTACTGCAAAAACACATGGGGAATTGAATACACTGAACAACTCTTTGATCACTGATGTGGCTCAATTCTTCAGACTGTGAGGCGTGTTTAGTGTGGAAGAAGTCATCTTGAGAGCCATATCACTTTGGTTAAGGAATTACAGAGGAGCTGCTCTAGCAGCAGCAAGTGGAGCACACTGTAACATTAGACGTGATGATAAGGAAGATAAAGAGACAGCAAATATAAAAGCACAAGAAAGGATGCAGGAAGTTTCACACAATGAAGAGAATGCAGAAAGATAAAAAATTTGAGTATTTTCAAGACGTAAGAGGTTCCTTGAAATTTTCCTATAAACTTCTGTTTGAGAGATATTATAAAAGATTTATAACTCCATGAAATTAACTCGAGTTCTGTAAAAATATTTTTCTGGTAATATAGTCTGTCCCTTAGCATTACTATTATACCTACAACTCCCAAATTATGCAAAGGCTTTTAAGGATAGGACAGATGATACAGCCTTTACCCTAAAGGGGTTGCAATTCCACATGTATGTAGGGAATAATCTTTTATCTCACTGACAAGATAAAGCAGTTTTTATTATTATCAAGTTTGTTTAAAATTGTCATACCAAATTAAGTCCCTACATGTTAATTTCCTGGTGTGTCAAACACATTAAGTTCCTATTACAGCTGAAACAATAAATTATCTTCACTGAAATTCCATTCTCATATTATAGGGTTCTAGATACTTTTTAGTACATCTTAAATTTCAGTTGCTATGTGACCTGTGGTTTCTTATATAAAGCTACGATCCTTGTGTGCATCATATACAAAATAAAAGGATAGACAAATTTATTAAAATATAATACAGAATCCTTTCTGCCCAGGTTGGAAGCAATCTTGAAAGATCATCTGATCCAACTTCACATGAAAAAGGCAGCCTAGATGAGATTACCTGGAACCCTGTCCAGTTGTGTCATGTACATTACAATAAGTTCTGGGATGTGGAAAAAGACACTTCTTAACAACTGTATGCATCTTTGAATTTAGGGACAAGAATTTCCCTCTTCACAGCCCTGGTGTGATCAGATAGACAACTTCCTATGGAGAGTAAAAAAGTGATGGATATGACTTTAGGGTGTAAGAACTTTGAAGAAAAAGAACAAATGAAGAAGGGAAAGTAGTCACGGTTTAATACAACAAAGCTGCTATTGCTGTGCAAGAAAAATTTAAGTTTAGACATTGAGAGATAGGTTTGAAGATTAAGAAAAATAGTCAATGTGAAGCACCAAAGAAAAAGTCCCACACAGTTCTATCTGTTCATTCAGCTATGTTCTATATTAGATAACATGCAGTAATTTAATAGATCCCATTGATGAAGATGATGTAAATGTGGATTTAGGACTTTCCAAAGCATATTGATTATCCCATTAGCATACTGCATGTTGTGCAAAGAGAGTTCGTAATCTGTCCCACACACCGAATATGATCCTATAATTATATATACATATATATATATATATATATATATATATATATAAAAATAAAATAAAAAATGGAAATAGAAAAATAACAATCAACAGTCAAGAATTACAAGAACAATGAGTATAACCACAGTAAAAGAGCCAATACAGGCTGAATAACCAACTGAACAGCCACAAAAGTGAACCTATATTTGACAATACTAGTAAATAATGCCTGGGACTATCTCAGAGAATACAGGATTACACACGTGCTCTTTTTACTCTCTATGATCCATTATTCTACCTAAGCTTTTGGTTTACTGAATTTTGCCTAAAGTTTTACTGGTTACAATGTTTATGAATGTTTGGTATACTACCCTAAAAGTGAAATTTAGCAATACTTTTGCCATATTTAATACCAAAAATTCATGAAATTACTTACCCTATTGGTCTTGAAACTACAAGCTCCACTTGTGGCTCAGGTTTGGATTCTAAAATGATGTTATACACCTCCTCAAAGGTGGCTCCTTGTAGTAGCCTTCCATTCCATTCTAACACCTCATCACCTGAAATTTCAGTAATAACACCGTGCTTAGGAAGTTTGCATCTACAATGACAATTTAAGCCATTCTATTGTCAGTTTTCTGGATTAGGAAAAACTGTTGTAGAACAAGTTTGGAGTCCTTCATGCAGTAAAATCCTGAGTATTAAAGATTTATGCTTCATATATATAAAGTTCAGTTAAACAATATCATCAATAGGACTCCTATTAAAATAGAGCTCTTACTTGCTTTGGCAACTGTGGCTTGTATGCTCTTCAGCAAAATTCACATCTTTAAAACAGCATACTTACTGTTTTGAAGATCCATTTACTTCTACAAGTTTAAGGTTCAGACAGGTTTTTTTTGTTAATAGTTAACATTTCTTGAACATTCTCAAATCTAACAATCTACATTGGGATAGATGCAACTTCTTAGCCAAGCTGATTCTGTTCATACATTTGTTATAGCTTGGTGTGCTCTAAATAAAATATACATCACAAAATGACTGGGCAGGATATCAGTGGAATATTATTTTGAGTATAAAAACATGAGTAAAAATGTTAAAATAGTTTTTTAATAACATGAGAATACATATATTTCACAAGGGGAACGGTTTAGTAACTGAATATCAGTTTGAATTCAGCAGTATTTTATCACACCTATTTAACATAATTTCAAATCTAATTAAACTTGTTTACTTGTTATCACCTTCAGGAAAGCAACTCAGCAGTATAGATGTGTAGTAAATACATACCTGGTCTAAGATGCCCCACTGTATCAGCTAAGCTTCCTTTTTTAACTTTGGTGATAAAGGCGCAGAGTCGACCTGATTCCGTCATCTTTCCTCCTACTACCTGTTTCAAAGAGGAAGTATTTTCATAAAATGAAAATTACTTTAAATTACTTAAATGTTCTGGCAACAGAAGGAATAGTTCAGCTTTTTCCTTGGCTTTTATGTAGCCCAGGTAATACAGATACACTTGGAAATCACACAATGGAATTTTGGTAATGACAGGTTATTTTTGTAGCTATTCTGGTAATTTGTACAATTTAAAAACAATGCAAATAGAGAATGGTAAAGCTTTTAAATTTTAGCATATTCACACATAGTATTTCATTGTATTATAAATTGGCACCTAAAACAATGACTGCTTACTTCAATACCTTTTTAACTGGAAAGAGATATATTAATATAACAGAACTCACAATGTTCACACTAAGCATCAAACATCTCAATGAAAATTCCTTTGGCTGGGCAAGTTATATGAAAATGTTTGTCATACTGAACATTTCTCTGTGGGACACTTCAATAGGTTTGACCTTAATATTTGTCTTAGAATCAGGAGATTCACATATCAGAATTCATCATAACTGTATTATCTTCACATTCCTAAAGTTTCTTAACAGTCTTCACATCGGAATGTAAAATTTGTAATACTAAATCAACTTTAGTTTACTTTCAATATGTAAATACTTGAAAATTGAGGTCAGGAACAACTGTTGAAAATCACTCTTTTCAGATGCTGAGATTAAAGAGTAGTTACTCTTGAATCTGAGCTATACATGAATCTCACTTCATCTTTATAATCTAGGAATTTAGGCATTTTAATATAGACATCTAAACAAAAAAGTACTTCATAATAGCACTGTCAGCCTCTTCTCTTGTATTTTCTGACATAAAGACAAAAATAAACATATAAAATGTGATGCCCAACTGGCTTGTCCACTGACTTAAAATATTTTTTAATTAAATAAAAAATTCAAGGATTTCCAAAGCATGTCAGTATATGGTATAACTACATTGATTGAATCCCTATCAATAGGGTATGACTATAGTCTAATCTGTATACCCAAAGTGAAGAGTCATGCTAAACAGAGAACAGAAAATTAGAACTTTTTAATAAATTCTTACAACAAGGATGTGGAATCAAAAGAAGTACATGCTTTTTTTATTTCACTGTGTAAAATTAATCTCATTCTTGTGCTAATATTTCTGGGACTGCAAATAATAATATTGCACAAAACTGAGATCAAGATACGAGCTAAAAATAACTTCATAATGGGTTTAAAGAGCATTGCATCATGTAAAAGAGGTGAATACAGGAAAAAGAGATTATTAATTTGTGATAAAAACAATAAATATTAAATAATTTTCTGGTTTGTGTTTTTAAAAGGTGGCAAATCAAACAATCTGAAGGGAAAAAATCCAGAAAGAGGCTGTTACATTGGCAGACTCTGACCTGTATTGAAATGTCATTAACTTACAGATGTCCCCCCCCATCTTCAAGAGACATAATGTATTTTCCATTTTTCTCCTCTCTTTTGGGGAATAGACATTATACCATGGTGCAATGCTCAGTAATGAAGGATAAAGGCAGGACTTGACTTGCCTAGCATGGATGCAATTAGTACTTTGCTAAGAACACATTCTCAGAATACTTGTGAAAACATGTCTAGTCTTTCAGAAAAATACAATTTTTTGAGCCTGCCAAGGACTCTGTGAATTACTCTAGGTAATTGAATATAAAATGTCTATTTTGTAATTTTGAGAATAAGACATTATTGATATTTATATACATATTCTATATGAGAATACTTTTATTATAAAGGTAGATTTAACGGAGGAAGTAGTTAATTCCAAAGTTATTCATTACCAACCTTCAATCCAAGCATTGCTCCTGAATCTCTAGGCACACTTCCATCTTTTAGTCGCTTATTTAACAAAATCCGACCGATGAGACGATCTCCATCTTTGGATGGTTGCCAAGTTACTGGGTGCTATCATATGGTGTTAATGGAAAATACAGTGAATATGACTTTAATGAAAAATATTTCAGTAATACTTTTCATCTCTGGATATATTTTAAAAATGCCATGAAAGTATTATGATTACAATAATGTTTAATATGACAGAATGACTGAAAACTGTGCCAGAAAGTATTTGTTTGGATATATAGTTCATCACAATGTATGTCTAGCATTTAATAACATTATCTGTTTTACTAAATCCAATTTGTGAATATCCAGAATGATCTTTGCATCTTGATTTGACAGATATAGACAATTATACATAGATATCTACACACAATGACAATCACACTTGAGTACTGAGAAAAACAACTGTAGAAGCCTAGTATAAGAGTACTGGAAAAGAAGTTTAACACAAACCAAAAATTTGATGTATGAAATTTCTTCTTTTTCTACTATTACAAACATGTCAATTTTTATCTAAGACTGATAACCATTTTTACTTTCTCATGGTAGTATATTAAAAATTTAAAAATACATTAAAATACATTAAAATTACTTGATTTAAATATTCTGTTCTTTTCTTGGAATAACTACTTCATATGTGAAGCAAAGTTACAGTGAGCGTTATTATTCCATTACTATATATGGGCACAGTTACACTTGTCTATTGCCATAATTAATAAATTTTAAGGGGTTCTTTGTGTAATCATAGTACTTTTTCACAGAAAAACACTATTTCATGCTCTATTTCATGCAAAATTAGCAGGCACAAATAAATCTGCTCCCATTACAACTAATAACTCTAAAAAGATTTATCATAATCTCCACCAAACAGAAAGCAAAAATAAAATATACCAAAGCAGATGGCAAAGCTTTTAATTCTGCACAATACTGCACAAAAATCGCATGGCAGCAAAACAAATGCACAACTATGACAGTGAAAGGGAAAAAAGAAAAACAACTTTTCTGTGCAGAGAGACCCAATTTTCTCCCTTTTTCACCTGGGCTTTAAACTATTAATTTAATTTCAGCCCCAGGAGTTTGAGCATAGTAAATCAAATAAGCCAATTGGTAGAATCCTTATTGTTAATTACTTTATGCTTTAAGGTAATACCATGATATGCTATTTTGCAACCATAAGAACAACATTCCTTTATGCTTCTTAATTTTTTTTCTTAGGCTGCCAAACAGTAAAAGCTGCAAGCATGCAAAGACTTTTCATTTGTTTTTCTTTTCTGCACCTTAAGAAATGCTATATTATCTCTAGAAACACCCTATCTTTTACTTTATGCACTATTTTAATGAGTGACAGAGAGCAAACAAAGACCAAATGAGCAGGTTAAAATGCAGGCACCAGAATCTCAGTACCTTCTCACTATGGCTATGTTCCTCGTTTAGAGTTGTGCTACTACACGTATCTACCCCAGAGTCTTTTATCTGAGGCTCAGACCATTCCAAGTCCTCTTCCAAAGAGTGGCCACCAAAGCACACCATTTTCTTTTGCCTCTCGGTTAAGGTGTTAGAATCCGACAAAACTGCCTGCTCACTAGTTTTTCTTTTTCCCCTTTGACTGTCCCCTATAGGTGTGGGATAAAAAAAAGGATACAATAAAGAAAACATGCAAAGGTGTAAATAAAACCAAGGTAATGTGAAATGATAAAGGAAACTAAATGGTAAGGCTCCACATGTCTCACCAAAGACATTGGGGATGCCTCACTGCTATGCCAAGACGTATGGTCCAACCAGTTGTAATCCATGTCTCCTGTGAGAATCAGACAGACAAGATAGTGCAGTAAAGGAAAGGTGAAAGAAAGGACAGAGAAAGGCACAGTAAAATTGTAAAGATTTCTGATTATCCTATCTGATTCATAACCTCTGCCAGCTGGACTTGCAAAGGGCTTCCCAGGAAAAGTTAAGGCTCCAACAAGAGAGTACATGGAATATGAGAAACAGTAAAGTAGGAGACAAGTCTTTGTGTGCATAAAATTATGTTCAGTGTAAAGCATCATCACTTCAGAGTTTTTAACTGTCCTTATAAAATTATTTACAGTAAATTAAATGAAAAGGCAAATTGCACTGTATTTCTAAAAGAATATTTGTAAGGGAAAGTCTTGGAATATGGAATGAATTGCCATTATGATGTAAAGGAACATTTCTGCCTTAAGGAAGTTATTTCTTTACTTTTGTAACACAAATTATTATTTATTCTAATCATTTCAATAAAATAAAACAATGGCACTAGGTATTCGCTGCAAAGTAAGTGATGTTTTAAGGAAGGTTAAATGAAAAAGAAATCTAGAAATGATATTTAGAATAAAAAGTATATTAACTTTGCTTTGTCTACTGGTTAAATATCAGGAAGAATCCCAGTAAGCACAGATACCATGTAACTGGGAATGGGTAGGTTTTTGACAAAATATACAAATGTTGTCTAGAATCAGAATTAAACCTGCATGGCAGGCACATGGTAGAAGGAAAGGACTGAAAAACAGTTTTAAAGAAAAAGGCCTAAATTAATGCTGCTGTCCATAGAATTGGGGAATGACTCATGTATTTTAATAAAACGTTCTCTTTCATGCAGGTATTTTAAACTGCAAATTTCGCCCACACATTTTGCATTATTAAATTTTTTCTTTTTTTTTCCTCACCATTGTTACCATATGTTAAATGAAAAATATTTTGTTACTACCTGCTACATAATCTCTTTATAATATTGTATGCAGGGAAAAAATGTTTCATTTTCTAAATGCACTAAAGCAAAGAAATTCTGCTCTTTTTAATACAGACCACAAAAAACATTTCTTTCTTCCATTACTTCAGATCCTGCTTTGACATTACACAACCTATTCCTCTGGAACTACATAAGGAAGGTGGTGAAATAAAACTAACAGGTCTTATCACTGTCTTAACACCTGTCTAGAACACTTCACAGAGAGGAGATGAAGATACAGCCCCATAAAACTAAGCTACTGAAAGCCAAGAGAGTCTTTAGAAAAGTAAAACATAGTCCTTTGGAGGGATAAATATACAACATGAAGTATAATCTTCTTTCACTGTTTTCTCCTAAGATATAGATTGCATATGCCTATATGAAAAGAAAAATTAAGTCTCACTTTCAGTTTAAAGAAGGGAATAGTCAGACTACAAAGTCTTTATTTTCAAAAAACACTTTGAACCCTCTGTCTTACACACTGCAGAAGTATTGTAGCATATTAAATAGCCTTTTCTTTCATAAAAACTGTCAAAGGGACCTCATGAGATTATTTTGAAGCTTTAATTTATTCACATTTTCTAAGTAATACATAGGCACGCTGTAAATCTATTAACTATGTTACTTGATTCTTGAAAGGAAAACAGTATTTAATAATGGAAAATTCTTACCAAAACTTCTTGCCTGTATTAACATCTTGACGGTATTACAGATAAAAGTGTGGCTATCCGGCTAAAGGGGAAAGAAATATTCTTCTAAAAGCTAATAACATTTTGCTAAAGGTACTTTTGCCATGAAATTTTCAGTCAACTCTGCCCCCAGACATTGCTTCAGGGGCACTCAGTGAAAGCATCAGTGAGTTCATGAAGATCTAGCTCTTACTCATGAATAAACATTTAGAGATAACCAGAAGACAGCAAGAGTTCCAGTCTGCATATTGCCTGTTTTGCATATTTCCTGGGGCCTTTAAACATTGGGCCCAGGCTCATCTGCTGATGTAACTGATTTCTGCTTACTCAAGAGTCCTCTCACTGAGGTATTAATGTACAGTCCATCCACATAATATATCTGTCCAAGATTAGCTGAGCACACCCAAGGCATTAACATGTAGAAATTACCTATATTTTTAAAAATTCAGTCATTTTGCAAAGACAGTTACTCTTAATCAAATGATAATCCCTGAGCGTAAACCTGCACAGAGGAACACTTGCAAAGTTGAACCTGTTGCCTGATCAAAGCACTCCCACTTCTTGCTCCACCATTTTCCCTTCTCCTTTTCAATCAGTACATAGAAAGCTGACTTTATTCCATTAAATATGTAGCTAATATGTTTCAAAAAATTGTCATAGAAATTATAAATTATAAAGCTCCTGTAGATCTTACAGATTTTGCCCTCAACACTGCATTAAGTAATCTAAATGACAGACCTAAATAGTATGCAAGTTAATAAAAGATGGCTGTCTGGAAGTCCTCTAACATATTACATTTCTATGAGAGACAGGTACGGCCTGATATGCATGCACTTTTTGAATTACAATGAATGGCTTGATAAAATCATTGGACATAAACTTTTCAGTGCCAGTTGTAAAAATATTAAAATCTTGACTAGGTAAATTATTTTTGAAATCTTGTGTAATTAAAAGTAATACATGTAAGGCACACAGTTCTTTGTACGCCTAAAAGAAAAATTGTTAAGCCATAATCATTCTGCAACAAAGGCACCGTGGTATTAATTGTGAGTACCACAGAATGCATTTGCTGCTCCCTTAGGTGTTTCTCTCCCACAACAGAAAATGCTTTATTATTGAAAATATGTACATTTAGGTTATGAAGCAGAAATGACTCAGGAAAAAAATGTCATCTTGTTGATAAATTATGTAAGTTTTAATACCAAAATCATCTTTCATGGAAAAAGGAATTAATACATTACTAAGCAAGATACAATCTTAGCTAATGTAGTTATAACTCCATTCAGACGCCCCATGAGTTCAGGAATGCAGTTGGAGATAAGAAAGGACATATGTGAGGTCTGTTCATATTAATGTCATTGAGCTCTATGTGTATATGGAAAGCTTGCATGGACAAATCACTTTGGAAGAAAAATTACATCAGTGGCCTAGCCTTTCTGTATAAATGGTGTTAAGCTGAACCCTTAATCTTACCAATGTTGGGTATGTTTTCCTCTTTTTGTTGAGAGAAAATCAAACACACAGAGAAAAATATTTTCTTCTTCTACATCCAGGAACCCACAGCAATGGGACCTTCCTATAGCAATAAGAACTCAAATGTTAGTGTATAGTTTTAAAGAATTTTAGTCAGTTTCGATTTCCTCTATATGTTAATGTTTTATTGTATGGCTTTTTTCCTTCTTAGAATGGCTTTCCTACACAGAAATATGGTAATTGAATATTTTTTATAAGGCACTAGTGAATTTGTATATAATCTACATTGTATATGTCTACTCTTTGAGTGTTGTCTAAGTTCATGATCAAGTTCAAACCCCGTTCCCAAACAGTTCAGACATAAACATTTTTCTTCCAAACAGTTTAGACTTAAACCACTCAATTTAACTGGCTATCCTACACATGGTCATTTTGATGCTCTAGCGTGCTCAAATATTCACACAGGATATAAGAATGACTCACACCCTTTCTAACTAAACCAGGACCTATCTAAGCTGAAAAGTGGTTGCCTTAGTAAACTGAAAACACCATCTTACTTGGAAACAAATAAACCAAAAACTTTCCCTCAAATTCAAACCTCACAGCCAAAAGAGACAGGTCATATAACTTTAAATTCTTCAAGTTGAGAAGTCTTACCTGACTGTATATTGTATACTGAACACATACTACATACTGACTGCTTAAGCCAGTGAAGGTGCACACATGTCATTACTCCAAACCACAGATGATTTAACCTTGCAACTGAGTGTATATATTCCCCCTCAAAGCTAATTTTCAGCATAAAGCTACAGTGAGCTGAGCACATCCCTGTCTCTCCATCCTCCACTGAAAGGCTCCCAGCGCAGCCCTGTACCAGAAGGGCTCTGGAGAGACACAACTACACCTATTGAAGAACTTTCATCCAAGCAGGCTGTTTTTGTACTTGCAATACTACCCATCTAGACTGTCACACAGTGGGTGACTCCAGAGAGGAGCCAGAATTGCCTGGAGGTAATTATATAAGAGCTTAAACAATTGCTTTGTCAGCTCTGGACACTTCAGGGACATGCTAGCTTTTGGTGCAGGAACAAATGCAAAGTTGTCTGGCACACATAAAGTACAGAAATAGTTTTCAACAGTCACTAATGCTGTTTGAGCACTGATAACAAAAAGAAGCATCTTCTTGTAGGTTTACAGCAGGCTTTGAAAATTCCTACCATATGTTTCAACATTTCTTGTTGGAAAATAGTTATTCCTCTGGATTTGTCAACTTTCAATATGGAACAGCCTAGGAAAATGTCTGAAGGATCTGGTCCTATGGTCCTACCAAAACAAAAAAAACCCCAAAACTGTTCTTTGTGAAAATGATATGAAATACAGTCTTGGCTTTTAATATGTGAAATACAGAGAAATGCAGCAATTAGGGGGAAAATGCATCAGTCTTCATTAAAAATCAGGAAAATCTAGACCACACTCTGGTGTTTGTACTTAGTTCCAACTTTGTAAATCAGTGACACCTATGCTAGGAGCTGTATGTAAAGGCCTGAACAGCCTTACTACTGGGGGCTGGGAAGTCTCAGGGGAACAAGGTAACTAAATGTAAAAGATTTAGGAGATCTTTTGTCAGATCTCCTGGAAAGCAGGCTTTGACCTGCTTGAGAGATTCAATGCTGCAGTTTTTAAGAGAAATCAAAGATGAAGTAGTGCAATCAAGCTTCTACAAAGGAATGACAGCCATGACCACTATGAAAATCACTGTGCACAGTTCAGCAGAAGCTTCTGATGTGGAGCCTAGCAGAGGTTGTAATACGTAGGAAAGTATCCATCACCTGTAAAGTAGAGACAACCCACAATCACCTGAGGTAGAGTTATGTTTCTCTATCTAAACCAGCTACTCTTGTCTCCATTCATCAGGCCTATTTTATAAATCTATTTTGAGCCTGACTTGAATTGTACTCAAGAAGTAAAGTAAACAAAAAATAAACAGCGGAGGAACTGGACTTCACACAATCTGTGAGTTTCATAGTGAAGACATTTTATTACACAAAGCACACAGTTTATACAGGGTTAGGACTACAGCTTATTGGCTAAAAGACACACCACCACGCTAGAAACTTCAGTTGGTTAAAACCTATCTCTCACAAGTCCCATGTTTATATTATTTCATCCTGGCTATTTTCAAGCACCTGCAGAGTCCTGTGAATTCCTACTGTGTGAATTCTTGGGGAGTAACCCTCCTCCCTACCAGCCAGCAGCAACTGAGCTCTTTGCTGCTTCTGGCTGATAGCTGAGTCTCACAGGGTTTTCTATAGATCTGAATTGCTCACTTTTGATTTTACTGTAACAACAAAGAAGTGGTTTTCTTCAATAACCATAAAAGAAGTCAACATCACTACCTTGGGTGTAGATCCCTAGTTTCTGGGTGTTTTCGTTCAATCAAATGGAATCCCAGGTTTCATATATGAATCTCCAGATTTATAGGATCTCTGCACGTGATAAAAGGTCTAAGAGTGATTTTGTGTGATCTTGCAAGATTGCCCTTGTTAATGGTGAAAGAAAAACGTAAAAGAGAAGCTACAGACTGGGAAGAAGGTTGTGAATAGCAGAGTGCTGCATCCCACAAGGTGGGTGAGAGAATAGACTGGGGGAGGCAGGAGCACAAAACAA
Organism: Hafferia zeledoni; assembly: GCA_035583235.1. Taxonomy (NCBI): domain Eukaryota; kingdom Metazoa; phylum Chordata; class Aves; order Passeriformes; family Thamnophilidae; genus Hafferia; species Hafferia zeledoni. The sequence goes on along the minus strand of JAWWEV010000083.1, from coordinate 131,820,273 downwards.
TGCACACCCATGTGGCAAGAATGACAACATTGAGAGCATGCTGGCTTTGAAAAGAGATATTACTGCCAAAGAAAGGTCTCTGGTCTACATGGTTTAGTCAATAAGAATTTAAATATACCTTGAATTTTTTATTTTCCTTTTTTGTAATTCATACTGTTTAGGGGAAATCTTATTAAAACTGAAGACCCTTCTTTCCCTTCAAAAACTATGTAATCTTGCTTTCAACTACTACCCGTAGTGCTTAATAGAAATCATATTACTCTTAAAAGAAAGGGTAATCTAATTTAAGGGTTGAAAATATTTCAGCATGTCTATTTCATTCTGGCTCTCTTTCTGAAACTGAGACTTTGGATCACTATTAATAGAAGAATATTCATTGGAAGTATCTTTTTAAGTATGTTTTGCTGGAAGGATTTAAATTGCAGAAAAGACTTTCTTCAAAATTACATTTACAAAATTAGGCTCAGTCTGTTAGTCAAATATATTTTGATAATTGTCTTTCCTTGGAATAAATTGAAACAAAACATATCATTATGGCAAATACATTTGTATGATAAATTGTCCACTTCCTGTAGAAAGCTATTGGCATAAAATCTAAATGGAAGTCAACACTAAGCAGACTCCCACTGGAAGAGATGCCTCCAGTCACAGCATAGTGCACAAAATAAATGACCTCCAACACTTACAGCCATGTCTCTCATATGGCTCCTGGAGTGTGACCCTGTATGTCACACCACAACCTCTGTCATGTGATCCAGTACACAAATTCACACTCAGCCACCAAGAAAATGCACTGGTACTGTTAAGAAGTCATGGGAAACAGACAGAAATTTTATACTGGGGTCTCAGTTGTTATCCTAATAATATTCAGTTTTTTCGGATTTGCATAGTTTTGTCATATATTCCCTCCTACTCTATTTCTTATCAGATTGGGGAAAATTGGAACTAATTAAGCATGATATCCTATGGATTTCTCTTGTATGATTGTCTGTAAGATCTTGCCTTAGGAAGATGTTTACTCCAAATTACACTTTTGACCCTACTTGTAATATTTTCATTTTTTCATTTCTTCTTGCTTTTGGTAGGAAGGTTTGGGCCTATACCTGACCAAGAAAATTCTCTCAGCAGAATACAAAGGAAAACACACACGGGAAAGCTCAGATAAGACAGTATTTCTGGATCATGCCCAGCAGTAACTAATCAAAAGCAATTTACTCCTCTTTTTTATTATTTTTAAAATATTCTTTTTTTCTTTTTCTTCCCTATTCTGCAAAGACCATAGATGTTTTCATGGGCTGACCTCACACATGTCCCCTTCTTATCTGTTATAATCATGCATGCCTTCGTCTTCGGGTTGCAACTGACAGCTTCATGGCATGTTCTTCACCATCTCAGGCTTGGAACCAGTATCAGCAGTACTGGGTTGCCTACATCTGGATGAGGAACCCATTTAAAGAGGAAACAAGCACTACTAGTAATGCAGGGGAGAATAAAACCTGTTAATCTCGTTAAAGAATCCCATATCTGGTTCCTGTTTCAGCAGCTCGGTTTTATGTAACACTGTAATGATATTCCCATCAATTAAAGCCAGGTAGCCCACTTAGGTGCAGTGCTCAATGAGCACACATCTGACTAATCTACTGAAAGTTAACAAGTTCTTAGATATAATGCATAAAGGAATTAACTGGAAGGTGAGAAAAAAATATATTTCCACAATCACTGACTCAGAAAAATGAGTCACCTTGGGAAACCACAGCTAAGGATGCACAGAAGATCCGATGGTTTTGTGATGTGGTGGAGCTGTTGAACAACTGGGAACCAATTTGCACATGCACAACAAATTCCTGTCTCAGACTTTGAAAATAGTGCAGGCAAATTCAACTGCCTTGCTGCCAACAGCAAGGCAACAGAAAAACCTGACAAGCCAGTTGGAAACAAGCCTTATATCCCCTGGTAGTGAACACAGTTCATAACTGGAGCACTATGGAAATTTGAGAGAAATAGCATTAAGTTTAGGAAACAGGTTTGGGTCTTGTGTGCTCGTGGTATCTATTTCCATCAGATTTTTCTTTTCATTACCATTTTAAGTACACTCACCAAAGGAGATTTGGTTAAACTGAAGAAATAAGTAGCTTCAGGGAAACTCTATTTAGCATTAGTAGACATATTTGCTTATGCAGATCACTTTGTGGTGGCTTACCCTGTGCTCAGCTTTTGCACAGATATACAATTTTTTTATATCCTGAAGTTGTGACTTTGCCAAAATGACTGTCAGAGTAGCTCCAACAAGGCTGCCTGGCATCTGGAAGTCTCAAAGCCATAGCGTTTAATGCACATATAATGAATCCTAAATGGGAACCTATTTCTATTTGAACAGAAATATGAGCTCTCTACCTTTGAGGAGCAGTGTTTAACCAGGTGCATTTCAACTCCTTTCAGAAATGGACATCTGCTGACAAGGAGTCTAAAACAATGCTTTCTATATGCATAGTTCCTTCTAAAATTTATTAGCAACAGAAAAAATAAACCAACAAGAGAAGCCTAAAAAAACTCTCATATTGCAGACTTATTTACTTTCAAACTTCACTGTTTTGATGTCAACACTAATTATTACAGAAAATAACCCTAAGCTACTTTGAATTAGTATATCATCATTACTAAGTAAGCCTCAAATCTGCAAAGGGAAGACAATGGGAAACCATGAAATACAGCAAAGGGATGGATTTTTCATGAGGCATGATGTCAAATTCACAAATGAGGACATAAACTCAACCTGTCAGTTGTACTCAAGACAGAGCTGTATTAATTTCATCAAGAGAACAATCAACCATAAGCAAAGATTAAATAGTGAAGATGTCAGGAAAGAAAATCTTCTTAGCTAAGTTTTAAAGAAACATAAACATATTTATTCATAACATTTTTCTATATTTTATCCTCAAAGACATGTAGACCTAATCCTAATGAAAAGAGACATTACTAACATAGAGATGTTTCCTGTTAGAGACACACCATTATCTAGAATCAATTTTTATCATCCACCCAACAGCCGCCTATGTATTATGACTGAGGATCAGTCAGTTGTTTCACTGATAACATCTTTTTCCTTTCTCTCCACTACGTGGTACTGAGTGCCATGATCTAGTAAATGGACTAGAGATGGACCAAGGGTTGGACTCGATGATCTCGGAGGTCTTTTCCAACCCAATCGATTCTATGATTCTATGATTCCAGTCAAGATCACTGATATCTTGCTACTAAAAAGTGATATTAAAAAGTACTCATCTTGAGATTTTAAGTATTAAATAACCAATACACAAAGAATGTATCAGTTTATCTAACAGAATAGCTCAACAACAAGAATGATAAAAAAAAATAAATTTTTTAAGGGAAACAGTTTTATAAAATAGTCAAATCAATATCTAACCTAATTACCATTTCACATGTGGAATACCAATAACTTTCTGATTGTCTAAACAAACACAGTTTTCAAGGTGCTACCTTCTCAAAACTAAACTGCAGGAGACACAACATGCATTCATTTCACTGATAAAATTATTTGATTTAAGGAGGAAAAGCTTAATCACAGCAGTAAATCCAAAGTATCGTCCATCCCTGGTAGAACACATGCCATAAATGGTCTAGAAACATGCAGTGCTTCTGCCTATTCAGTGAGCTGTAGTGACAGCAAAAAAAAAAAAAAAACAAAAAACCCAAAAACAAAACAAAACACAAAAAAAAAAACCAAACACCAACACAAAACCAAAACAGTGTAAGAGGGCTTTTCATCACCTTGACACCATAATAAAAGCCTTTGTAAACTAGTAATTGGATCATTAATTATTTATCTCCTCTTTAACAGTCATGATAAAGAAAGTAATTTTTTATTTGTAAAAACATCCATTGTTTTGAGTTTGGTTACATGTTATTTTTGTCAAACCACTTTCTTTGAAGGAAATTAATTATCTTTTTAAAGAGGAACAGAAAACCTGCAAACAGAGCTATATTGAACTCCAGAAGTGAAAATCATAATGAACTGTCTAATTTAGTTTTATACCTTCTACGCACAGGCTTGACAGTGTGACACTATATAATCAAATTAGTTCAGAGCAGTGATCTGTTACACCTGGTTTATAGTTTAAAGAACAGATGAGCAAAACCAAAATATCAATGACCATGGTTGTTGTTTTAAGACACCTTAGCACCTTCAAGGTGCTCATGTATGTATATGTTTATATGTACATGCAGGAAAATTCCCATACATGTTACATTAAGAGGAAGGTTAGGATACAAAAATAAAATATGAAAAAGGTAAGGATGATATGAAACTTAGCTTACCATGAAGCATTAATTTAGTTGCTACACAAAAGTATTAACGTGTAATCTTTTATAATATGATGATAAAGTCCCCCATCCCCACAATCATCTTCTGTGCACAGATAAAAAGATTAAATAAGTAACTAATCAATATCTTTGTTTCTTCAGTTAATGACCCCTTTCATGGTTACTGAATAAAGTTTAAATGCAGATTTAAAACTATTTGTCCCCTGAGATTATTTCTGTGGTGTTCTGAGCATGTTCTGCAGGAGTCAGGGTTAAATTCAAGGAATTGTTCTTTGTGGACTGTTTGCATAATGAACTGAAGGGGCTGCTATAATTACCATCCTAAAATGAGTTGCTGACATAGAGACATAGCATCAAACACTGTGAAATGGTCCAAAATATTTTCAGTGCCAAACTTTAGAATTATAGGACTTAATTTTAGTTTAATAATTTGTACCACTGTAGTTCTGCCTTTTCTTGGCTCTCCTCTACTCATTTTTAGTAAATGACAAGAATTGATAAAAACCTACTCACCAAATAAGAAATAAATTTTATTGATTTGTTTTATATAATTAAAACAAACAAACCAAAAAATTGTCTTCCCAACCTACATCCAGGACTGCTCATGTCTATGTGTACAAGCTGGACGGAAACTTCCTTTGAATTTGTCTAAGGATATTCTTCAAAGTGTTGTGGTGATATAAAGGTAAGATGTTAAAGTAATACGTATAGAAATATAGATACAACTAACATTCAAAAATTAATTTTGAATCCTAATTATAAAAAGTAGATTTCTTAACTGTAATTTTCAGTGTCTTCATTATTTCAAAAGAGTACAGAACAATGGAAGAGGCTCCATGGAAGAATACTTGATGTTAGCTCCGTAATTATTTCATTTTGTTGAATACAAAGGAAGCACGTTGCTGAGGGACCTTTCCACAGTCAACAAGAACTACACTCATAATTATAGCCTTCCTGGTAGCTGAAGCTGTAATAAAAGTTACATAAGGGATTTAATCTTAGCCTCCTGTTTTTATGTGACCACAATCACCCAAAAATACATCTCCTGAGGCTATATATTTCCAGAATGAGTTTATGCAAAAGGTCAGTATTTTCCACTACTTTTCAAAGAAAATTCCCTCACATTCTCTACTTGCTCTTCTTTAAATTTCTGGAAAGTTGTGGTGAGAGGAGAAAAAAAGTCATAATACTCAGTGCCTACAAAACCAGCAGAGAATTCCACCTCACAAATTGGACCAAGTTCTACATTATGAAGGCTCTCATTGCACAAAGCAGTCAGTCCTTCAGCCAGTGTAACTTGTGTGCCTCACATCAAGAGGGTTTTTCAGAAGCAAACAAATTGTATAGCAGAGCCTGGACCACCTTTCCCTTCTCCAAGTAGAAGAGCTACATTCAGACAATAGAAGTGGCACATTTGTGATGAAAACAGAGAGACTATACTGTTCCAAATGAGGGTAGTAACATATTCTTTTTACAAATGTACCAAGGATAACAAAAAAAAATGTGCTTCAAAGCCACCAAATGATTTCAGATAGATGTATGACACTTGTGGTGCAGCCATTTTCAAACCACCCTCTTCTCCCCTGCTTCAGTTGCTTATCTCCTTAGGTGTGCACCTTACTTGACAATATAATTTATCCAAATTAACACAACCCTTCAAATGAAGGGGTTTGGACATTTGCTTTGTGACTCTCCACTTCAGTTTTATCCTCAGATAAACTGCTATTGTACTAACCTGCTCTACCTAAAGAAGACTAGCAGCAAATGCTTTGTGTTATCTCCAACATCTGTACAGAGAATTATGCACTTGTCTCATGAACTACTTATTCATCTCTGTGCAGTATGAAACTGAAAGCCCCTGATGGGGAAACATAGCAAGAAATATGAAAATTGCATATAAGCAATTTTCATTTTGTTTGTTTCATTGGGGGTTATTTTTATTTTTTAGTATTATTACTTTAAATTAATACATCTTATCACTCATCCTTGATGTCTCTGTACAGGACTCAGATGTGAAAAATATAGGTGTGTGATCCAGCTGGCACAGGTGTCAGCACAATGACCTTAAAAGATATGGCCAGCTGAACATGTAAACAACAGATGGATCATTCCCCTGACTTAAATCTGGCAGTGAACACTTGAAAGTTCACCCATTAGTCCCTTGGAAGCCTCTTGAGCAAATTTTTCTTAGTCTCCCCAAAACACATTTCTTTTCTTCCTGTGTCCACTCAGAACAGACAAAATACCATACAGCATTCTTGGTTGTACTACAAGAACTGCAGTCCTTGACAGAGCGAAGGTTTTATAAAAAAGTAAAGCATGAATAAGCTATAATACATTTTTTTATGATTAGAATATTGTATTACCCGAATTTGCTATTTTTAAAGAGTCTGTTATATTATTTGTATTTTCCTGTGTTTAGCAATAATTTTGATTTCAGTATTCTTCTGTTGCTGCTTATTTTTATGCAAGTAAATTTGAACCAGTCCTACCTATGAAAACAAAATAAAATTACATTAAGTAAAATTTTGATTAGTAATTCTAAATATACATATAACAATGCTATTTAAATTTACTACTAAAAATTTTAAAGGGACTATTATTTTGTAATTTCCATTCTAGAATTTGTTGAAAAAAAGAGATATCGTCAGTTTTTGCAAATGGAGAAAGGAATTTGTTGAAATAAAGAGATATCACAGGATTTTGCAAACAGAGAATTGGCTGTACTCACAGCTATACACTATAAACAACACAAGCAGTTAGTAACTTTTGGTGACATTGCTGTTCCTGCCTATTTTTTTTTTTTTTTTAGATCATCCTCTGTCAAATCCGATAAAGAACTGGCAAGAATTATATGCTTTGGGAATAACAACTTTGGCAAACTATGTCTCAATGAGAAGATTTATAGATTTTAACTGCTTCTCTGCCACAATTCAGCATATTTTCTTTCTCCTTGTTGATTCTGAATGAGATCTTATGAAAAAAAATGGTTTCTACATTTCCTAGATTTATACAACAGTTTGTATTGGAAAGGACTTTAAAAATTCACCTGTCTTTTTAAGATTACTTTCCTTCAAATTTCTTCTTTGCTTGTTTCTGCAACATCCTTTCTTTTATAAGCAAAGTATAATAAGGATTTTTTTATTTCTTGAAGTAAAGTCAGAAGCAACAAAAGTTGGTAATAAAGATCTTCTACTCCCTGATCTTCATATATTTCAGAGTATAAGAGTGTTTCATGTATAAGAAGTGGAAAAATAAAAAACTAACTGCACTTTTTCTTTGATTTCAGGTGTTGCAGACACCAAGAACTTGGTAGGGGTTTGCCTGGTCCTGGGGAGAATATAAGTTCAATAGGATCTTTCAAAGCCTTTAACTTAAATGTCCTTTGCAACAATAAAATTGTTTTTACCTATCTCCAAAAACTCTGTCGGATGAAATCAACATTGAGAAATCAGGCATGGGAGCTAAATAAATAGCTGAATACAATCCTAGAGAAAGACAACTTTAGATACAATCTTACTCAGCTACAACAGTTGTCCCAACTTGTATCAAACCATGAGAAAACTTTCAGAGCCAGCACAATGTCATAGTCCTCTGACTGCCAGCTGCAGCTTTCACAATTAATTCTTTATGTCCCTGAACAAGACAAAGAAGCATTCCAGGGAAAACCTTACATTAATCCATAGGTTATGGGTTACCAATCCACAGTGTAACAGAAGACCAAAGTGACCTCATCTTGGCAGCTGGGGTACACTGAGGAACGGGAGCTCTCTCATCTATGACAGTCATAATAAAATAGTTGACTCTGCAAGATTCAGGCACTTTTTTGCTTCTGTGAGAACTGTCTGTTCCAGCAATAAACACTCCAGAACTGTTGTGTAACCAGCAAACTGTGTATGGTGGATGTCAAGGCTAAAAACCTTTGCCTGGTTTAAAGGCACCAATCAGGAGAACCAGCGGCAGACAGAACAAGACAGGACTGGTGTGGATTGCCCTTCCTCAAATACTGTATAACATAAGCAGACATTCCACACTGGAAACTTCAGGCCCTGTTCCCAGCCCCGGCCTTATACAATGCCTCAGTTACCCAGTCTGCTAGAAGAGATTAATCATAAAAAGACCAAATTTAGGAAAGCTTTGGGCATAGAAAAAGGGTTATGAAGTCAATGAAAAAATGTTAATAGGGGAGAATGAAATGGGTATCAGAGTTTGAGAATTTAGAGTTTGATTTTTGCAAAATTTTACAAGACCCAGGAGAGGGAAAAAGACTATCATACAGAAAGTCAAAGAAAAAGCCTGATGGTGAAAGGAAAGTGAACTGAATGCAGGAAAAAAAAATAGATATCTTGCTTGGTCTGAATGCTTTGTATCTGGATAGGACCCAAATTTTGGCAAGTGACCCCAGCTGAAATCTAACAATTATAACAAGTTAACTGCAATGTGGGTCTTCAGTTCTCCCTAAAACAGTAATGAGCAAAGAATTGAAAATACAAGGGATCTGAGTGCTAAGCTTTGTTCTGACAGTGATGCATTGATTTCCAGTCCGTAAAATGAAGACAATAAAACTTTCTTTCTTCCACTTACAGGGATAAAGGAATGAATGTGACCCATTCAAATACTATTGTGATAACTGTTCTACAAAGGATCAATGAAAAATTGGACAGTTAAAACAATCCAGGGTCTTTTAATAAGAATTAAAAGAATAAATATGTTTGATTTTTCTAGATAATATCCATTCCCTACAATGAAAAAGACAGAAGCTGAAAAAGGACCTTGAGGTAACCGGCTGGAAGATATTGGTACAAAGCAAATATTTTAAGAAGCAAAGTATATCTAACCATGCAATCTGGTTATTTAAATTTTTTAATTCATATATGATTCTGAAACCCAACAACACTGTATTGAGATTCCAGTTCAAGGGAAGAAGTAATGAGAGATGGGCTCTGATTCTGTGCACAAAGAACCAAATGCCTTCTCAGAGCTGAATGCTCAGGGTTCAGATTCATCAGGCTGATACACAAAATCTTATTTTGTCACATTGTGAATTTAGCTTTCAAGAGTAACCTTAATTTTTACATCAGTATTTTTTTTTACAAAGCTCCTATTTACAGTTCTTTTTTGCTTTTGACTTAAATCACATTTTAGTAGGATAACAAGGGAAACAAAACAAATTACATTAAAAGTTTGCCTAGTTCAGGTATTTCACATGAAGTTAATGTAAATTAAATTACTCAATATATGTATAAATAAAATAAATAGTAAATAAATGTACTGACAGCTATAAAGTTTGGGGGTATATAAACATACTTTTTTGCTCAATTTTGATATTATTAATTTCAATATTAAAAAAATTTCATTATACCTCAGCAGGTATTTTGTTCTATTTAACAGCATCTAAATACTGCTCCCAGTCCATAGTTGACAGCAGCCAAATCACCAGAGTCCATTGCAAATACACATGCAAGCAAGAATTTGGTCAGCATTTCTCCTGTTGTATTTATGGAGTAGTTTATTTCTTCTGGCTTAGGAAAATAGCTGGCTTTGTTTTATATAGTATATAGACAGAGCCCTTTTAAATAAGTGTGACTGGGATTTTTTTGTTATGTCTTCTGCTAACATCACAGAAATGATGATGATTCAAACAGAATATACCCATTAATTAAAGTCCATTAAATACACTGAACATATTCATCAGCACTGCTTGGTTTTTTGGTTTGTTTGTTTGTTGGGGGGGTTTTGTTTTTGTTTTTGTTTTTTGCAAAATTGAGAGGACAAATGTGTTTCTTCATACACAAAATTCTCATTTTTGAATTTATAAAAGGCAATAAATACTAGAATACATCACTTTCACCTGTCAAGTAATTAATTTTGTAGCTTGAAACCATTCACCTTTGCTGACCAGTGTCATATCAGTTATCTAACATGGAGTGTGCAAAGTAGCATTGTTACAAAAGCCTTATGTTAAAATTCACAAACATCTTGGGTTTTCTCTAAGAACATAATGCTGTATTTAATGGACTTGCTCCAGAACTTCATCATGAAAAAGATCTGCTTACATTAAAACAATACACATTTTTCAGATATTGAATACTGCTTTGTTAATCAGTTCCACATCAAGTATGTTGCCATTATTTAGCTCTTCTGTGCACAATGCAAAAAAATCCTCAGCTGGTTTATCATTAAAACTTTCCGGAAAATCTACACTATTTCATGCACCCTATGGAGAACACAATGCAGTTGATAAATAAAAATTATAGTATTATCAGTCTGCTTCATCATTACTATCAACAGTCACCATTTCAAAATATTGCCAGAGTGTTTCAATATTTATTCCCACAAATGTATTTCACGTTACCATATAATTTCATATTGTTAGCTACTGGGAGAATATGTAGTAAATTATAGGTATAAAAAAGTGCACTGAAGTTCTAGCTCTGACCATACAATAACATTACACTTAGTTACAAAGATAGCCATAATCCATATAAATGCCTCCAACGGAAATAGAGAAATTAATTCATGACTTGCATATTCTGCCCTTTGCTCTACCTTGTTCATTATTCATAACTCAGGATAATGGATAGCAGTACACATTAACATTTCAAATTGAAAAGCAAATTCAAGTTTTGTATCCTTTTCTACCAACAGAAATAATTTTCAACTACAGGCAAAAAGTATTTTTGTGCATACGTTCAAACCTTTCCCTAAAGCAATGTTCATATTTTAGTGAAGAGCTTTCAATAAGCCAATGTATCATGTGCATTACCCATGGATTTCCACTCTCAATTGCTAGTGTTTATCAGCCATTTTCTTTGCATTATTGCAAATGCCTGAACAGGATGCTGGGTAAAGACATCTAGCATCTCATTTCTTAGGAGCTGGCATAAGTGGACACTCATGTAACTCTTATTTTCAAAACAAGAACTTCAGAAAGTCACCTTTGCCTAAAAAAAGGCAAAGGTGACTGTCCCAGATATAAAGTAAAAGTTGCCAAGGAACATCACAAATAGAACTAAGATTTCCAGTCATTGCTCTGCTGAAAGGGACTATAAAAATATGGAGCTCCATACTGAACGCTCAGTGATTTCTGGATGAAAAAACCATTTTCAGCTCTGGCCAAAGAAGATATAAAATTACTTTTATCAAATTAATATATTGTGCTAAGAATACAGTCTTATAAATTTTACAAACACTGTGCTTCTTTTCTGGATTTCAACATTGAATAAAAAAGTAACTTCAGAGTTTATCTGTTTTCCATATTCTAATTTACTCATGTGACATATAAATTAAATAATAATAGGAGTTACCACTAAGAGTAAGATAATGAGTTATATATGAAAACAATTTTCTTATAAATTGTGAAGGGCACAAAACAAAGTACTAAGAAATGGGAAAAGTTTTGTTGGTGTCAAGTTCTCTGTTTTGTCTCTGTTTCCTATTTGTTTACTTGTGAGTTCTGTGTAAGACTGCAGATGTGTGCAAAAACACTTAAGTGAAGTGTATAGCAAGCTTAGACTACTGCATGGTATACAATATGCATTTTTTTCTGGTGACTTCATTGCTTAGGAAATAGGAAAAGCAGTTTTATTGTATTTGTAAAACTTTGGATTTGTAAAACTTTGTTCTTTACTGATGTTACTACATTTTTCTTTTTGAAATGAAAAAATTATTTGTATTGCAATTTCAAAGTTTGCAATTACAGATAAATCTCTCTGGTATAATGGACTCATTTCATATATATAAAAAAAGTTTTAAAATATTAGTAGTATTCAATGTGGATTTACAGATCCACCAGAGCCACTGTTACATACCTGCCTATTCTCTTTATGTAACCCCAATACAGCAAATTTCACCCTTAGATCTCAGAATACTTTAAAAATACAAACATGAATAATCATAGAATATTTGGGTTGGAAGGGACCTCTAAAACTCATCTAGTCTAACCCCTCTGCAATGGGCAGGAATAGCTTCAACTGGATCACATTGCTCAGAGCCCCAGCCCACCTGCTCTTGAAAGTTTCCAGGGATGGGGCATCTACCACCTCTCTGGGCAACCTCTGCCAGTGTTCAACCACTCTCATTGTAAAAACTGTCTTCCTTATGTCTAGTCTAAATCTCTTCTGCTTTAAAACCACTCCCCCTTGTCTTATCACTGCATGCCCTTGCAAATAGTCCCTCTCCAACACTCTTGTGGGCTCCTTTGGGTACTGGAAGATTGCTCCAAGGTCTCCCCAGACCCTTCCCTTTTCCAACTCTCTCGACCTGTCTTTGTAGGAGAGGTGCTCTGTAGGAGTGAGTGTAAGTGCATCCCTTAAGGAAAGCTGTTTGGAGTTCTACCTTAAAGAGAACAGAGCTACCTGGAGTATGTG
>JAWWEV010000083.1:131712397-131800340 GCA_035583235.1 Hafferia zeledoni | reverse complement strand
TCAAAACAACAGATAAGGCTTAACTAACAAGATTGTCTCTAGTTAAATTTTAAGTTAAGAATCACACCAAAGAAGAATCCAGACCCCACGACCAAGGAGAAGCAACAGGAAGAATCAGATGAAAGGATCTCAACGTGGAGAAAGAAGAAAATCATTTATTGGAACTGGTTAAAAATAAATCTGCTTTGACTGTATATAAAAGGAGCCTCAGAGCTCAAATGGGTGTCACTGATGGAGCAGACTCGCAGTGCACCCAGCATCACGCTGTTTACTCTATAGCTTTCATTATTTATGAAATTAAACTACCCTTTATACTAAATGATTGGCTATTTGGTTGGTCGTTTATAACAAAAACCTAAAATAAATCAACCAGTTCATATGTACTACGCAGCAAAGCATATTCTCAAACATAAATATTATCCTATAATTAAAACACAATATGATATTCTCTGCTTAATTCTTCAAATATTTTTAATTCAAAAACTTCTCATATTAAAAGGTGGAAAAGACCTCTAACTGAACTCCAGAGCAAAGCAGTTAGATCTGTTTAGGGATTGAACTAAGAACATTTCATCTTTTTATTTAGGCTGAGTCCTCATTATTATTAATGAAGATGCATCCAAGTTTAAAAAGATGAAGTTTTACCATTTGCAGCAACCCTGGGAGCCCAGATTACATATAGGTATGAGTGTTGCCCTCTGTTTCTGTTCCCACACAGTCTTAGGCAAATGCATAAACTTGTACTTTATGATTAATATCACTGACTTTACCGGGATGATGTAGAACGCATAAATTAAGACTATGCCTTTCAAGATGCAACACATGCAAGGCTAGATGAATGTTTTGCATGTAAATCTTCACCTTAAAAGACAACACAAATCATCTACTGAAATGAACTATTAAGAGACATCATAGATTCCCATCTGTCCTTCATGCAATGCTGGATGCCTTTCAAGAAATGCCCTTTGATCAAACATAAGATGTTCTTCAGTCATACAAGTTACTGAACTCAATAACAAATTAACAGCATGTCACTGAATGGTCTGTGATAAATAGCAGGCTGTATTAGATGTTGTAATGGTAATTATTCATTCTATATTCTGTGAAGCTATAAAAAAAAACATTTAGCAGAAACAGCAGTAATATTCTACTAGTCCTAAAACAGAGCTTTCCTGATCAATAAAACATTGTCAGTTGACCAAGTTAGACTCTAGACAGCAATATATTGGTTCTACTGCAATAGCACCTAAAAGCAGCAGTCAAGGATTAGGGTCCTCTTGAGTATTCCTCAGCCTGAAATATGGAAATGCAGCTACAATTTTATGCTTATGTTTTTATCATAAAGAGTTTTCAAGTACATGATCCAATGGGGCTGTCTAGCTCAGCAAAATCTGCTTTATTTTTAAGGGAATATAATAGCCAAAGCATTTGGTGGATTATGCTACGTAATACCAAACGTAAACCTCTAATAGGCAGGCCAGATCCCTGGCCTTGACAAAGACCTACTGTGCACTCCCTAAGCCATTGCAGTGGACTTAGGTAACCACCCGATAAACTGGCCAGTGTGAGAAAGTTTAGGAGTAGCATAGAAATGAAAATGCCATCTACCTGGCATGTACTTGTGGAACCAAAATATTTCTGCACCACAGCAAGCCTTACTTAATAAAGAATAAATTGGAGAGGCAAAAGTATGTATCTACATTAGGACAATTCTGAGCGACTCTTAGACTGCAGCTGTATCAACCATGAGTCACACTGAGACCCGATCCACTCAGTACCCCAAGAAAAGCAAAGCTTGAGGGAGCTGTTGTACATATATAACTTCAGTTACATATAAAATAAACAAACATGAGGAGGTAAGATCTACAAATGAATACAGATCCAAAGTCTAAAATGGAAGGGAAAACTCAAATTCATCAATCTTCTATAACTGAGTTGAATTCCCTTTGTCATTTACTATTAGCCAGTCCATTTGAAAATTATTTACAATCCCTCTTGACAAATATGATTAGAAAAGATTTGGCAACTGTACTAGCTGCTCTCATGCAAAACCAAATCTTTCATTATTTCTACTCTTACAGCAGCAGAGTTTTCATAAGGAAATTGGAGAAAAAACATCCAGCTAGAAATATCTAAAGAACAACAAACGCTCAGAAAACTGTATAGAGTAGCGAAAAGAAAAATGATGAAATACATTAAAAACTGAAAAGTTATTGAAATTTGTTTCACAAAAAGCAGTTTCTGAAGTTCTTCTTTGTGATCTTGCTTATCCCATTGCTATAATCTGACAAGAACTATGTCATAGTGAATGGGAGAGAGAGCCACAGAAATCACTTAATAATGTATTTTAGCGCATCTGCATCAGAGGTCTGGACTGTAGGAATTTACTTAAGGAACAATATTTCTGAAAGTCAAAAGAACTTATGATAATGAACTTAATTAAATTGCATAAAGTACTGTCTGAACAATACTTAACATAATTCTCACCAAACAATATAAGGAGTCCTGGGATCAGCAGGATGTGGAAGACATATCAGGAATACAAAATATATAGTCTTTCCTTTATAATGCTGTATTTCCTTGGTTTAGAGCATTTAACTCTTGTGGCAATGAGTATGCAGGGCAAAACAAGTTAATAATTCCTTAGGAAATATCCTTATATATTGCAGTTATATACAGGAAACTCAAGAAATTCAGCAGAGCCATAGATCTTAGCAACCAAATACTAACAATTCTCTCCTAAGCCTATATGAACTGTGATTTTTTTCAGAGGCTTATAATAAACTCTGTGCCAGTTTTCATGGTGACACAAAATGCACACCCTTGGAAAGGAGGGTGTGCATTCAAATTAGTGTCTTAACTGTTTTAATATTGACAAAACAAGGCATTTTCCTGCAGAGTCACCCTTCAAGACTGTTGAATTACATTTTATGAATTGCTAATGGCTTAAAAGGAAAAAAATCCAGGAAGGAAAACTGCAGCACAGTCAGTTTTCTCTGAGATAGAAACTGTAGATGAAGTAGAAAGTCTGAGACAGTGCTATGACCTGCAATTGTTATCCATAATTAGCAACTAAATGATATAATTACAATGTGCTTTTGCAGCACTTCTTACAGCACATTTTTACCGTTTGTAAATAAAAAGCCAACTTCAGCTTCACCCAGCTCTGTGAAATGCTCAGCGACCTGTATCTGTGTAGAGTCACTGAAGGTCATTGCCTTCACAGGCTGATGGGATTTCACACACACTACACAAATGTAAATGGCTCAAAGAGGTAGAGCTCTGCCTCTTTTCAGATATTTAAAAGAACAAAGCTGTTGACTAAGCATTCTGTGGTTGCATTGAATTTCATAGGCATGCGGAGACTTAGCACTTCTGAAAAACAAAGCTTTTATCTTCCCCTGCGATGCAGGTTGTCTAGTCATCTGATCTACTATGGAGTGACTACAAGAAAGGTGTTAGTGTTAATGCCAGCAAATCAGAATGGTAATGTTTTACACCCACTTTTTAGTTACTTCACACAGATAAAAGAAGGGAACAACAGAAAATCAGTCTCAGAATGCTGAATGGGAATCATGTCAGGATGCCTTCTTGCATATCTATTGCTGCTGAATTTTCTTTTCTTATAGAGAACTATTAGAGAAGAAGGCAACAGCATTGAGATATAATACATTTTTCTGGTACAAAGTTTACCAAAACCATATATTTTGTGAACTTAAACTACAGCAGTAACACAAAGTATTGCAATTTTCATAGGTGATTTTTCTCATCTTACACAGGTGTCATAAAGGATTCTTATTTGCACAAGCTTATTGCTTAGAGAAGTCATCCTCTTCCAGAGGCCAGGGCTGAAAGCTGCTTATCTCACAGGGTCTGTGTACGTTGGCACAGCCTCGGCAGTACCAAGGACAGAGGCAGAGCAGCTCAGCATAGACTCGTCATGTGCAGTTACCCAGCGTGGGTCTCAGCAGCTGGCACTCCGCAGCTCCAGTCCCATCAGCACAGTAACTACTGCCCTCAAAACCAGTTCTCATCTGCCAAGATGAGCTGCAGTCATGCTTCGGACCACAGTGGAGCCCTATTATCAGATAAGATGTGTGGTTTCAATTTTAGGAAAATAGGACTACCAAGAGGCTCTCACCTACTCTATCACCTCTCAAGCCATCATATGCATCACCTTTCATAATTTGCAATTTTTCCTATGATATTGCCAATGTTGCTTGAAAGTCATGCTATTATTTACAGTTTAGTGCAAATGTGGTCGATTAGGCTGCTGAGTTATCTGATAGTTCTTTTTCACTGGACGTGGCTGTCTCATTCCTCTGTTCCATGCTGCTTCCAGCAGTGTGACTGTGCTCTTCTGTGCCAGTTCTGGTAAAGGTGCAACATGCCACAGTAATTCCTCACCTTATTAAAGTGAAAGGAAACTGTTCATTTGTTGTACTAGTTTAGGGCCAGTAGTGACCTAAACTGGCTCACTAAAAATCAGGTAAATAAGGTATTTGGTCCAGGTGACCAATCATGAGAGAGCATGAGGAATGGGACATTCATTCCAGTTGATAATGAGCTGCTGTCTCACCCCAACTCGCCCTACTGAGCCACACTTCAAGACAAAATCTTGTGTTTTCAGTGGCTTGAAGTGAGACACTAGCACTTGGTAACTTCTCAGCTTTTAATGAGGTCTTTAAATTGGCTCAGCTACTCTATTGCCCTGAGTTTCCATGACGATTTTATACTTTACCAGTTAAATTCCTGCTTTTGAAGGGATTAATCTTTCTTGTACCACTACATACACAAAGCAGATAGCAGAAAATGTGCTCCAGCTACCTTTAATTATACTGAATTACATCTATGAAGGTTTAGGCTACTGACCAGCCTTGGCTTTTGCAAAGGATCATAGTGATTGACCTGAGGCAATGGATTACATAAGTCTGAAACCCAGAAACTCTCAGGCTTAGATATATACTTTCTACACTGAAAAGACAAAAGTAACCTTTAAATTGAGCTCAGCTGATTAGACTGAGTTCAAACCTAGTTCTGGTGGCCTTCATCAGTGAAAAGCTTTCAAGAACAAATTTCATTCCCTCAACTCATCAATACACTATTGTTAAAAAAATGCTTTTTGCTGCAATTTTCTTTTTTATAGTGTATTAAGATAACAGGATGAAAACAGAACACGAAGGTTTTCAAAGGAATTTAGCTTTTAGAAACTCTCAGTATGATCAGATTTCCAGAACTGTGTTTTGAAAAAAAATTAAATCCAAACTATAATGTGCAGAAAAAATGGTAAAAATACTAGAAATTATAAAATCCAATGAAAAACATTGCATGCAGTCACATCTTAATTAAGGTACCGTGTAATATCTAAATATATCACATACTGCATCATAAGCCAAGCCTTTCCTTGTTGTTATAGATGTATATGAAAATGACCTATAAATGTGCAAAACAGTAAATAGTCATGGAGGTTTGTGATAAAAACTTTTATTTGATTCTATTTAGATTATGTAACTAATGACCATGTATTTCCATTTTCCAAGTAAACAGATTATATAACTATGAACCTAAAAGATATTCATAATCTAAATGTTAGGAAAGGCAGAAAGTATGAACATTGGAACTATTTCTTACAGAATGTTTCTCCAGAATATCATTGATCTGAGTACATTTCCATAGGAATTGCTGTCTTCAATTTGGTCTAAACTTTAGTCTGTGCCACAGGTATTTTTTATGTACATATTCATTCAGTTCATCTGTTTTTACATATCTCAGAAGAATATCTTAACACAGAAAATAGTGCTCCATGAATACAGGCTGTTAAGTTCACTTTTCTATTGGAACAGATAAGACATAAACCAGAAGCTCTATTACCACACACTTTATTCACAAGCTACTTCTTCATACTCCTAAATACTACTCAAACTTTCCTTGACAGCAAGGTATTTAATCAACAAGGTGAAATAGAGAAATCAGATATATGTGATTTCACAGTACTTTTGACAATTTAGCAAGTTAAATATTAACTGAAATAAACTGTTCTAAAAGTATCTCCAAGTCTGAAAGCCCGCTAAAGCCTGCTAAGCAGCATGATCAATCATACTGTTGCCTAAACTACATGGTTTCAGAAAAGAGGAAAGGGGGAAAAAAATATGTAATAGGAAAATTAAAAAATCAGTAACGTAAAGACTTTGGTGGGTTATACAAAGCAGGACCAGGCTGCTGTGTAAGTAAAGGCAGGATTGCCACAGGGAACTCAGGGAAATTTTTATGGGATCTTTCTTCACTTTCCTCTTTCCTTTATGCTGTAATGGTTCTGTGAACATGTAGCAATGCCCAGCCATGGCCATCTAGTAGTTAGGATCAAGAAGTCTACAGATTTGCTTTGTCCTCAATATAGATGAACATTATAAGATGTCTCTACTTTAATAGAAAACCATGATAAATTTTATGGGAAATATTTTCAAAAGTATGTTGGAAAATTTTTTAAATGCTTTCACATTTTAAAGACACATAGAGAATGTTATAACAAAAAAAGATGATTTATAACCAAGAAAAATAAATGTGGACTAAAAATTATTCTTGTTTTCTTTGTGCAATAGTCTTTAACCTTTCCATGACAAATAGGACTAGTTCAGTAGAAAAGGTGAAATTGTTAGCATATATGCTAGCACAAAACTTCAGTCTGAAGAGAAATGTAGGTACTTAGTATTCCAAGACAAAATCAATTTATCAACACAACTTTATAACAGAACCACTGAGCACTAGTTTGATAGAGTGCAATGATCCAATTCTCTTCAAACAGTTTTTAATATTTTGTCAATTATCAGAAAAGACATTATCATTACCTCACATTTTTTTCTATCTTGCCCCTAAAATTAGGATTTTAATATCAGAACAGTGGATCATCACAGGAGAAATGCATTAATGCTCCTTTGAAATTAATGAAAGACACCAAAAACTTCAAAGCATATATACTTTTGAGAAAATATTACTTTTGGAAAAAGTTAGCTGAGTTTTCACAAATAGGGTGAAATTGGGTTCCTAAATCAGTAATAGATACCAAGGCCTGATTTTCAAGGCACTCATCATCTGGCCCCTGCTCAGGGCTCTGACTGGGAAGTGGGGACAGTTTTCTGCAGGACTGTGGCTGTGACTGCCCTAAGCTGCTGACTCGTCCCTCACTTGTGCTCTTGCCTTTCCCAGAGGGCCTGCTGCAATGTTATAGAGCAGCTCCTGAACAGCTGCAGCTGAAATTACAGCCAGACACAAAATGACACAGAAACTGGTGCCACTTCACCCGACCATGCCAAATATTTCTTTCTGGTGAAGAGATTGTGAATTGCAATGGATGAGGCTTGGATGGAGTGAGAAATTGTGAAAAGATGAAAGGGATATGCTTTCCTTTGACAAACATATGCTTCCACCTCTCACCTTCGACAATATTCAGTTTAACCTCAAGCAGCTTCTGTGACTAGCTCAAAGTCTTGAATGGCACATTTAGGGGAGCTTGAAACAACAGAGCTAAAGGACAGGAACCCAGTTTTCAGGTGAATGACATATATACAGCCCATTCTGCTTATTCCACCTTCACTTTGGTTTCTCTATTTCTTCCATACTGATTATTCTATCCTTAATTACACATAAAAATAACAACAGAACAAGAAAGACACATTTTTAAAGAAAATGTGAAAAAAACCCAAACCATATAATTGATAGAATACTCCCAACTAAATAATTATTTTTTATTAAGTAAAATTATTTGACAATAGCCCATTTAGTTTCTGATAGTTAACTGGAGAAGTAACAAAATTACTTTCAAAATCAATTTCAATATGACATAGGAAAGTACTAACATAATTTAAAATGACACCGTCTAATCTGTGACTGATAACTTTGAGTGTTTCGTTCTGCTGGAAGAATAATGAGTTCATCACAGTATGAAGAATATTTTAATTTGAAAAATACATGCTCCATAACATATGGAGCAGTATTTAAATAAATATTCTGAAAACTGAAAATAAAACACCATGATGGCTTTTTGTTCTGTTATGGTATTGTAAAGGACTGAAATGTTTTACACAGAATCCATCAGGGCTTCATTTTTGCTTTATTTGTGTCAAATCTCTATGATTAATAGCACTCATCCCTGATGCAAGACTTGGTTAACAAGTCCAAATTTTTAACTTAGTTAAACTGAAAGAGTAATTTGAAACATGGATCAGGTTGGATAAGATAGGAATTTTCCTACATAGGAAGCCTTGCATTTCTTAGGATGAAGCCCTTTCCAGCCATCTTTGTACAGGAATGTCTTTCATTGTTATTAAAAGATTAATGAATATTTATTGATTTTATTCATCAAATATTCCACTTGCCAAGATTTGAAAGGATAATGGGAAATTATCTTTTGTTTTCTACATATTTTTGGAAAAGATTTTTTTTTAAAGTGCATAGAGAAAGCAATAATGTATTTTTATGATATCTTTAAGACTGGTCACACAGATAATTCAATAGTTTACAGCTTAAACCAAAAAAGAAACATCTTTGCCTTCAAAATAGAACATTTTCACAATTTCCATGGAAAAATACATCTTGTAGTTAGAGTTAAAAATATAACTGAAGATATGTTCCAATGATAAAAAATTTCTCTAAGTTAAAAATACTAAAAATCATGTTGTCTTATTAATAATAAACTTAATCTCATATGGAACCATAAATGACTACAACAATTACACTAAAATACTTTAATAATAACTCACAGTTCTTCTGTTACAGTATATCAGGCAATAATCTAGTCACTGTTCCAGCAAAGTCCCAGAGTGAAGGAAAACATGATTAAAGAATTACAGTTTTAATGATTTATGTACATTTGTATACAGAAGGTTAAGACTGTAATTCAGTAAAAGTTTTCATCAATAAAATTGAATATTAGACTTTTTTCTTTGAATCACATAGTTATGAAATTATTCATGTCCATTTACTTATGATAAAATATTCTTTCTTCTCTGATTATCATATGAAAATATTTTTTCTCCCTTACTTCAGCAAATCCCTGCCTATCAAATTCTGATAAGGGATAATCAGTTACACACCATCTTTTCAGCATGCATAATAATATCTTTGAGGAAAATCATTATAATTCTATCAGGAAGTTTCAAATGTTAATATTGACCATCTTTTTGCCTAATTCGAGTTACCTCACAAAAGTTTCCTGGCTTGTTGCAGTCTGTACCTGCCTGAATGCCTCTGCCAGCCAGAGTGATAATAAGGATGTAAATATGAAGTCAAGAATTGGTAAAAGGCAGGGCTTTTTCTATGAGGGATATTATTGTCTTATGCTAAGTTTAAATTACTGCAAATTTAAAATATTACACAGTAGATTCCTCTAAATGCTGTAGAAGATCACACCACTTTCATCTATTTTCTAAGGAACATAGAAAGCATCTAAGTAGGAGAAGGTTTGGCAAAACTTCAGAAAAAATATTCTCTACTATTAGAAATCTCTGCAACTTGAAACATTCTAGTTCTGTTCTCATTTAAGTGTCTGTGAAAAATGTTTTCAAAAAAAAAATCATAGTCAATACCGATATTTTCAAGTAGTAAGATACTTCTCATTGAACATTGTAAGAAGTACTTACAAAGCAGTGACATTTATTGCTTAAACATATAAGGCGAAAAATTTAATATTTCTTCTCTCTCAATATTTCTTATATTTGCACTTAAAATAAAGGCTGTTCATAGGAGAAAGTTTTAAAAAATAGAGTAGAATTCTGAATTTTCAATCAAGCTCTTTACATTTTAAAGCTGCATTTGCCCTACATAAGACTTAGAGGTCTCTATGAAAAAATATTTAATTATAAACATGAAAGAAAATCTCCTACACTCCAGTATTGGGTAAAATAATAAGAAGAAATTTTATCACTCACTTAAATCTGCCTTTAAATAAAACACGTCAAACATTTCAGTATTTTAAATAATCAATTATTATTCTTATGACCATACAAAATTTCATTATTTGAATGGTAAGGTATTTCTACACTGAATCTGTGTGAAATTTCAGAGCTTTTTTGTTGAAGTGCTGCAGCTCAGTCCTGAATTTATGCCTTCTAGTATAATTTGTTCCAGAGAAGTTAGACTTTCAGGAACTCTGTAACCTGAATGAATTAAATTTTAGAAACAATGACCTCATTCTGATCTAATTTAGCTCAGTGTAACTTTGAAGCCAAAGTTCTTGAAGATGCACGAAACTGGCACAAGTAGGATTGAAATCAGGTCCCTTATCCCTTTGAATTTAAAAGTGAGAGCACTGTGATGGAATCCCACTTGCTTGGCATCTCTGCTCACGTAAGACATGCAATGTTCTTGCAGTAGCAATCAGGAAATGTGTTTTCTGCTCCTCACACCATGAACTACCATGCTTTTTTTAACTTGTGACAAGTATATTGTTTCCAAATAGACTTTATTCTGTCAAATCCTAAACTGCATCTCTACCGGAGTTGTTTCAATACTGCAATTAATAAACAGGTTTCATACATGAGGATGCATGAGGATATTTTAATTTCTATAATGAAAAATTGAAGCTACTCATATGTTTGTAAATGACCACAACATAGTCAATGGCTCTCAATCAATAACCCAGGGAAGATTTTAGGATCACTGGGAGCTTCTCTATCCATATGCTGTGCTGGGGGTGCTGGCTGAATATGAGCTGGTAGCATGCCAAGGTGACTAAGAAGGCCAGTCACATCCTGACTGGTATCAGAAAGTGCAGCCAGCAGGACCAGGGCAGTGATTGTCCCCCCATACTCAGCACTGGTGAGACCACGTTTTGACTGCTGTGTTCAGTTTTGGGTCCTGACTACAAGAAGGACATTCAGGTGCTGGAGTGTGTGCTGAGAAGGGCAACATAGCTGGTGAAGGGTCTGGACCACAAGTTTGATGAACAGCAGCTGAGGGAGCTGGGGGTGTTTAGGCTGGAGAAAAGGAAGCTCAGGGTGACCTTATCACTCTCTACAACTACCTGAAATGAGGCTGTAGCCAGGTGGGGGTCAGTCTCTTCTCCGAGGTAACAAGCAATAGGATGAGAGGAAATGGTCTTATATTGTAGCAGAGGAGGTTTAGATTGGATATTCAGAAAAAAATTCTTCACTGAAAGGGTTGTCAAACACTGGAACAGGCTGCCCGGGGAACTAGTTGAGTCACCATTCCTGGAGATATTTAAAAGCCATGTGGGTGTGACAATTACAGACATGGTTTAGTGGTGATCTTGTCACTGCTAAGTCAACAGTTGGACTTTGTCGTAAAGATCCTTACCAACCAACACGATTATATGTTTCTATGCACATGAGTTTCCTCGATAATAAAAACAGGCGTCCACGTAGCTATCGTGTTTTAATAAAAGAACAGTGAAAGCAAACACTAAACTTAAGAACTGCACCTCTGACAAACACAAACACATTTGCTTTTGCTGCCACAGATTCCACCCACATCAGATGTCAGCCACCATTTGTGCAGAGATACCTCTCACAGGCTGCCCTGAAAGGTGGCTGGAAGCATGGTATGCATGTGTGCCTGAGCTGCTTACCACCATTGGAAAATCTACTATGTCCTACTTTATATCTAGAACAAATTAGAGCAGTATTTACAGTTATCATACACCTAGATTTCCTTGAATAAATTCTCTTTTTCCATGTAGCTTGTCTCTTGCTGGAAAACTAGAGTTTGAGAGATTTATAAAGAACTCTAGGATATCTAGGACCCTCAAATATTTGGGTAAGATGCAGAAGGAACCCCAGCTTCAGCACAGGTCACCTCTGGTGCCTGTGTTCAGAGTAGGGGTATGACAAGGCCAGGGACCATTAGCTTTCCTGAATGGCCGTGGTAAGTCTCTTCAGACTGGTCCTTTGGTGGCCTGCAGGTGTGACAGTATTGCCACAAGGAATACATGGGCAGTGCTGCTGTTTGATTTTCTAAATCTACCTGTAAAGCCTGTGGACACAGAGAACAAGCCTGTAGCTCTCTGCTAAACATCTGTTTCATGCTGGTTGACAAATTATGGCAGCCCTTTCAAACCTCCCCTAAGGCCTATTCCTTACAATTGCACTGACAAACAACCAGCCAAAAATGCAAACAAAAGTTCTCTAAGGTTCCCTCAAGAAGACACTTAATTGAAGACAATTAAATTGGACAAGCAATGTAGAATGCTTGGCCTAACTTGCACAGGACAAAACCCAGCTTTATTTGGAACTCTGTAGGTGACACAGTTCAATGTTCACTTTACTGCAATTAACACCACAACTGTTCTTGTTTTATAAACCATGTTTCTTAGAGCCTTGGAACTGAACCACGTCACCTGAGAGGGCTTTGAGGAAGAATTGGTGAACTTGAACATTTATAAATACATCATTATGATCTCTGGTTTAATTGATGGAGGATCTATCTTACTGCTATTTAAAATTTATGATTTCTTAAAAGCACTGGCATTTCAAGAATTGCTTTTCTCAAACATTTTAAGCAATTTTGATCTTTCAGTATTAGGGAACATTGCCATATACCTAATATTTTGGTCCAAAACATATAGTCACCTTCTCTCTTTTTTTTTCTCCAACATGTTTTTCCTAAGACAAGCAGGGAATCCTGCAGTGGAGATGCAGCCTTGAACCATCTGATAGGCTGATCTCCAGGACTCGCAACAAGTGCTGCAAATGAAGACACTGTCTTTGCAGTTTCAGAGGCCTGGTATTCACAGCAAGAGCGAAGCATGGGGAAAATGCTGGGAACTTCAGAAAAGTTTGAACAGCATTTTAAGCAGGAATTGTTCATTCTATGCACAGAAAAAGGTGGAGGCCATCTGAATCGGTATTCAGTTATGTCACTAAGGACAGCTTTGAGTGTATGAAGACCTGCGCAAAATTCAGTCTGCAAAATTTGTCTAATTCTGGCACAATTGAAGTTTCAGGTAAATATATTTGTAATTTCAGCTATGTCCACTTAACACTGTTGTCATGTATATTTCCTTTTAAAACTTTTAAAGAATGATCTGGTCTGTCACACCATTTTCTCCTCATCATGGTCTTACACCTCTCATCTCACCAAGCCTCCTCTCAGCACTTCAGCTCAGTGCTGCCAGGTCTATGTTCCTTGCTCAGGGAGTTCCAGGCCCTCTTTCCAAAAAAGCTTAGCCCTTCTGTCAGTCTCTGTGAATGTCCTTTTTTCCAGCCATTCGTGATCTCTCTCAAACTGCTGATTCTGCTTCTCAGAATCCTCTAACCTACCATTCAGGAAGTTCCTGTTCTCATCACCCCTATTATCTTTATCACACCTGTTTCCTTCACCTTATCTGCTCTTTCCAAACTACAGGTCAGAGGTTTTGCCTTCTAGATCTACCAGCTTTGTTCTCCCCTCTTCTTCTAGAGCCTCAGTTTCTCTTTCAATCCACTGGTTTCCAGGCACCAAATTACATTTTATTTTGCCATTCCTAAACTTTCTTCCCTTACCTGCTCATTGCCCTGAAGCTTCCTGATTCCCATTCCAATATGCCAGTCCTCAGCCTGGCATATGACCAAAATGTCCTAGTCTAAATACATTAGCATTACAAAAATGTTGCAGTATCTTAAGAACCTGGCTCTTCTTTTCTGCAGTTGAACCTCCACCTACAACAATTCTCCACCATGCTTGTGTTTCACATGACTGTCTACGAGGTACCCAAGTTCTGTCAGGGTGTTCATCAGCTTTCTCTGTTCACAGTTTCCCCAGTTCCCCAGAGAGAGGAGGTAGGAGCATTCCAAAGCAATGGTTTCTCTGACCATCACCAGAACCATGCAGAAAAGTAATTTTGCCTTTTCCCTTTCCTGAAAACAGTTAGATTACATTTTTAAAAATCAGGGAAATATTACCTTGAGGAAGACAGCTATTGAAATGAGATCAGACCCAAATACTGAAAGTCAA
Source organism: Hafferia zeledoni (assembly GCA_035583235.1). Lineage (NCBI taxonomy): Eukaryota > Metazoa > Chordata > Aves > Passeriformes > Thamnophilidae > Hafferia > Hafferia zeledoni. The sequence continues at coordinate 131,786,396 of JAWWEV010000083.1, read as the reverse complement.
AGGCATTCAGCATTAATGGATGCTCTTCCCAGAGCTCCTAATCCAGCAGTTGGTCTCTGTCTCTATTGAACTCACAGAATGAAATGTCTATCTTCATTTTGTATGCATATGTATGTTCCAACCTATGTAAGTATCCACTCTTTTCCTTTTGAAGACAAGCTTAAAAAGAAAACTTTCAGTCCTTTTAAGAGCATATGACTATCCTTTTTCCCTACACTTTTGGAAAATTCACAATTTTCAGACTAGTTTCTTAAAACCAATGTTAGTGCCTTGTAAAATCTCTGATGCAAATCAGTGAACACCTGTTCCTGCAGCTCAGGCCCAGACTGCTCCACACAGTGCAGCAGTTGTTAATATTTATTTGCAGTATCTATAGAATAATATGGGTACTCCACAGAGAAAGAGATGGACAAAATATTATTCTCCTCTTTTTGAAAAGCTCATTATTACTGCATCCAAATTCTCATTCTAACATTGCTACCCTTCATCACTCCAAAGCCAAATGTTTTATATTTATCATTTTATCTTTGGCCAAAGAGACTTTGTATGTTACTTAAAAGGACAGCTGAGAAATCCTCAAGTCTGGGGCATTTTTAAAGGGCAGAAAGCAAGTATAATTTGGGGGTAGGAGAAACTAATTTTTATATAATATGTTTAAAATAGTTTATTGCATTTTATCAATTAAGGAAACTATCGCAGTACAAGGAAGACTGATGGTGGGTTTATGTGCTGGATTCCTTTGGGTGGTATTCATGAAGAAAACGCTTATATGCACTCTGAATGCAGGCTGGTTTACACGGCAAGAGAGACTAATGAAACAAAAAGAATGAGGTAGGACTTTCTGTGTCTGCCTATAGCAGCTGTGGTCAGTTAAATGCTTCCCTGACACCCAATCCCATCAGATCTCAGAGAGTCAGCCCTGGTTAGTGCTTGGATGGGAGACCTCCTGGCAATACTGGGGACTGTAGGTTCTAGTCCCAAGGACTTCACTGTCACTGTCCAAGCTCTCTCAGCCGTGGCAGATGAACCTTAGGAGTTAAAGGGTGGGGCCAGTTCCGCACACGCTGTTCCTCACCAAAAAATCCACTGCGCAGACTTGAAGGACGCATAGTAGAGAGCATTTTTTTTTTCTGCAAAATTTTGCAAGCTTTTTAAATTAAATTATAAAATAAATATCTATCTTCCTATCTCAGAAATCAGCACAGACATGGCATTGCCATTATTGTCAACTATTGTTGTCAATAAGAATATTTTATTGGACACTTAAAATACAAAATTATTTAAGTGAAAACTGTAAGTTTTGTACAATCATTATTATGACAGAGAATCTACCACTGTATATCATGTTTTAAACAACTGCCTGAAGGGAGAAGGCCCAATATGCTGGACCCACTTCTTGGCAAAGTCTGGTGCATCCCTGGGACCAGGGTTAAAGGTGTGAAGAGAAAGACTCCTATCCTGGAACGGCCCTCAGCCTTAATGAATTTTTCAGGCAGGCAGTAAGGAAGTGGCAATAAGAAGTACAAGAGCAATTAAGGGGAGACTTCAGGACCTTGGGATGACTTAAGGGATCAGGAGCACAAGGGGTCTTCTCCTCTATCCTTCCAGTTGTAGGGAATGATGAGGAAAGAAAGGAAGCCTCCTTTTAGATCAGGCAGGGCTTATTGAGAGAGCTTTAGATTAGGTCTGAAGGAGGAAAGGCATGAAACTAGGCTTGCTACAGATAAGCCTGGGGGCAGCACACCAGTGCCTGAGGGACATCGTGCTATTGAGGTCCTCCAGTCCACTACCTCAGTGGAAGTAGGGGATGGAGATCCAGGCAGCAGAGCAAAGACACAGGGGTCATTGATGTGTTAAAAACCATGGAAGTGCTAGATTAATGTTTGAATTCAATAGTCTTACAGATCTTTTCCAAACTAAACCATTCTATGCATTTATAATCCTAAATGTGTATGCATTGTATGTTGCATGTACCAAAAAACCCGTTTTTATGTTATTCTGTATACTAGGTTCCCTATGCTGAATTGCCCCAAATAAACACTTTGTTACTACTTCCCATATATTGATTGATCCTGTTTTCCTCAAGGTTGCTTGTAAGAAAAAAATCATGAGCATTATCAAGTTGGTAGAAGTTCTATCTACTCATCAGGAAGACTAAGGGCATCAGCACAGTTGTTTCACATAAGGGTATGTAACTGTCTGCTTTGACCTGGGTGAAAGTTCCTTCCATTCTACACTATCTCACTCCCTACTTATCAGACCACGGTTGCTGATATTGACGTATTAAAAATTCAGAGTTATTTCACTAACTAATTACTTGCTGCAGAACAAATTTGGTAGCAGTATTAATAATAAGTAGTAACAAATCTTATATCCCAATCCACAACAGTAGATGACTACTCAGACAAGGTAGTAAAGGTTCAGTAGCATAAGAATAATAATTCAAACAAAGGTTAAACTTTAGACCAACAACATCCATGAATGTAAGAAAACTAGTAATATAAATTTGATTGAGTTTAAAGTGATTGTCCCTAATACTTTCATACTTATGACACACATTACCTTTGCATAGGTTTGGAATCATTTCAATCAACCTTAGCTTTTCTTTCTGACAATAGAATAACTCCAACATTAATCCTAAAAAGCACTAAAACAAAAAAGCACCATAGCACCAGAAGAAAAAGAAACCTCCATTGGTATAAAACGCATCAGTAATTTTAAATTTCTTTCAAAACTTGAATAGGTTAATGTTACATAGGCAGGTGTCATTGCAGATCAGACACTCTTTAACCTGCAGCAGTCAGCATGAAACTGGTGTAAGGTCTGTACCATGTGCCGTGGTTAATTCAACAAAAATGCAGCCATGTACCCACACTTGGTCTAGATCAAATACACACTCATTGTGATCCAGGAGTGCACAAATCTGCTATTAATGGACATCAAACCATGGTCTTATATGACAGCACAGCTTTAGATACTCTGCAGATTTCATTGACAGGTTTTTCAATAGGCATGTTTTTTCCTTTAACATATCCAAATACTTCTAGTAGCTGTGATATTCTTTTCTACGTAAATCGTTAACTTCAGATTTAAGTAAATGAAACACAAAATTAGATAAAAAAATCCCAACTCCCATCCCAAGAAATTCAAGTCCTCTTTGAAGGGCTGTAGATAAGTGGTTGCAATCAATTTAAATAGGTTAAAACAATATACAATGTAATGGATATTAAGTCACATCTAGGTACTGAAACAATTAAAATTTAGAAATCTTACCTTTTTCACTAACACTTTCACTTTCAATCTCTACATCATCACAACTTGTATATTCTGGAGTGGATGCCAATTCCTCTTCTGAGCTACTCAATGAAACCTGGCGCATTTTACCTCCCTTTTTTGTTTTGTGGGGCTTTGGTGGTGGTGGTCTGACAGATTCAGACTGGTCTGAGCTAAGTGAATCATTCCGTAACATGGTCTCCATTTTTTCACGTTTTGTTTTCCGTACAGCAGAATTGGGATCCAAATGGTGCTGTTTCCTTAATGAGTCCGAGCGCCTCATGTCTGGTCTTTCCAGAGGAATTGGACTCCTCCTAGGTGTAGGAGGGCTATGATTTGTGGTCCTCTGGCGATTGGGACTTGGCCCCTGAGCCTCTCGAGTTCTTTCCATAGAATATGAACGTTGGTTTTCCATGGCAGCCCTGCGCTCAGACACTGATCTTTGTCTTGACGGCCGTTCCATCCGGAGCATAGACATCCGAGAATCTTCCAACTCTGTATTTGCCAATGAGACATCACTATGTCTCCGTTCATGACGTGCTCGGGACACTTCAGCATGAATACGCATTTGTTCCTCATATGGTTGAGGCTTGACTGGATAACGAGCCAAATTAGGATCACTTCGGTATCGTGCCTGGTATTCCTCTTCCCTCCGCTGCCTTTCATATTCTTCCCTGTTTTGTACATCTTCTTCTTCTAGCGGATACTCCTTGGAACGCCTGCGGCTCCTTCTGTTGGAATCTCTATAATCACCTGGTTCAGGTTCTTCATATAACTGAGGCCCACGTTGTGACCGTCTATCTGAATAATCTGATGGTGACCTGGGCATCGCACTGTCTGATGTAGCATACTGTGAATATTCGTCTCTCTCGTCCCTTTGGTCGTATCTTCTGTTCTGTTCTCTTGATATTGATGGGCTTCTTTTCCTAAGTAATCACAACAAGAAAGCAGAAAGAGAATTCTGTCAATATATTATGCAGCACAAATACACAGTTAATGCTAATTAAATGATAGCTGATTGGAAAAAATCCATTCATTGCATTTCTTTGTGAATGTGCTCTCACATTTTCTGTCTTAATTTAAAGAAAGCATGTCATGCAGTAAATCTGCTTTTGGTGCACAGTTTAAATAAAAAACAACTTTAAAGGAAAAATGCTACTACAACATTATAAAATAAAGAATACAAATGGTACTTCGTAGTCATAACTGCTTTACAAGTACCAACATTTTATAATCCTTTGTAATCATTTTACAGTGATGTAATTTGACCATATTCTTCTATTTCATAGGGTTTTAAAATCACCATAGAAATTAAGGTTAGAAGGATCATTCAGTTAGTTTGCTCTTTTAGCAGCCATTATTGCTTAAAACAACAAATTTCAGTTCCCACAAAGATATGTGTTGCCAACAGCAAAAAACGAAGATCCAATGGCCACATTTCTCTAAATCAGATGATTTCAGAAGTTCTGAATTCAGAAAACAAAGCACTTTTTTCTGTTCTGTAGAAGGGAAAGAGCTTCAAAGTTCTATCTGAGCTGACAAAAGAATCCTTCCCATCCCTATAGGGATAGGGGTAGTAATAGTATTAGTCCAAGCGTTTGGGAAAGACACACCAACCATATACCAGAATGGAGTTCCTGTGCCACATAGAACATTGACTCTTTGTCATAGATGTCATCTGGCCATGGACAACTCCTGAGACTTCAGAGGAAGGTGGAAAAAGTTATCAACAGACAGTGTTTCCTGACACTAACAAGTGGTAGATTGAAGAATGTGAATTTTTTCATATGTAATATTTTAATAAAGGGCGTTTCTGGAATATACTGTGAATGCTATGGGTTCTGTTTAAAACAACATTGCTTGCTACATGACTAGAAGGGATCAGTTAAATAGGGAGTAGGGATTCACAGGGGAAACAAACTGGAGCTTCCAATCCTACCTTTATCAATCCTTACACGGTAATGAGTATCTAAAGTGCTACTTCCAGACATATCCTGATTTATGCTTGGTTTTTCACCCTAGATGGATCTGAAGAAGTTACCCACAGGAAACTGGAGGAAAGATCCCAGATGTGGATAATAGACAGAGGTGGGATTATCAGGGATAATATAGATAACTCAAGTTTTAAGTAATAAAAATACATATATGTAGCCATTTTTTGTGTTCTCAGTCCTTTTTTCACATATTTAGTTCTATTTTTATAATTAAGATCCTATTTAAAATGTTTTCTACCCTCACAAAATGGCCACTGATCCTGAAGGGCAGCCTTGTAGGCAGCAACCAAGAGAAACTTCGTAGTGTTTAGGACAGGAAAAAGGCAAGCATATACACAGCCTTATTGCCACAATGGTCCTAGAAGAAGAACTGAAACACTTCAGTTTAGTGAAGGGGAGGAGAATCAGGCTCTGTCTTCATGCACAGGAAAGTATAAAGTGCTGTGTGTTTAGCTTATAGGAGATAAAACGCCCTTCTCTCAGCCAGAAAGGAAATGCAGTCTCTTCTCAGCAAGGGAAAACCACAAGAGTTTGAGCAGAGTGTGTGGGGTAGAGGTGATTCGCAAACGGGCATCCTAAACTGTCTTACATACCACACAGGGTCACTAAACTGGGTTCGCAAGATTTGGACTCAGTCTTGCCTTGTAAATATTAAAGTATTTTAGCTTTACAATGGCATCTACAAATTAGAAAACTGATTAAATTTTTCAAAAATTAAAATCTTTCTGCAAAGCATGACAAGTACTGTAAGCATCAGGCAGATATCTATTTGCTTATGGTCAAGCTAAGATGTCCTATCTCTCCTATTACAGTGTCATGTAAGTACCAGCACATATCATAACCTCTGTAAGTTTACAAAATCTCTGTGGATTCTGCTCCTGAGGACTCACATTGAATCACTATAATGTTACACGAACAGAGTTTCCTAAGTCTGAAACCAGAATGGCCAATGGGAATGGACAATTAGGACAACAGAACTACCAGAATTCAGACAGTTTGCAAAGACATTGAAGTTTTCATTCAAACAGAGATTAGGTAGAGAAATGCTTTAGGGAAAATAAATATTCTTCACTTAAATACTTCAGCTGACAAAAAATATACCACATCCCCAAAAAAGTAGTTCCAATTACAATTTACCTAATCCCTGAAAATTTCTGCCATGCCTATAATAAAAATTTGTATTCCCCTCCCCAGTTGTGTAATCCATATAGGCAAACTCTATCTCTAGGCAAGCCCAATTGAAATAAATGGCACTCAGCAGTTACAGCATTGATTCATGTGGATTTCATTGCAAGATTGCATTACCTATAGATCAAGTTTTATTCACAGCCACACATTTTTGCATAGGTTTGATCCTCCAAGTCATTAAAACACCCTGGTAAGCATGGTTTATAGGAACAGCTTCATGATATACTGTGTAACACACCAAACTGCACAGAATCTAGTTTGACAAATTTCACATGTGCCTTGGAGTAGTCTGAGTGTACACATGCTTCAGTATCAAACATCTACATACTTGTGTATACAGCAATATAAACAGCAGCAGAGTTGTTTTAGCTACAAATAGAAGATTAGATAAACACACCCCTCACATACATGTGTGCATATACACACACACACACACACACACACGTATATGTATATGACTATGTGTCACAGTGTCCTCATATAGATGCGCAGAATAGTAGACATCAATTCTGGAAACGTTACTGCTATAATGTCATGGAGGGAAGGCTAAGGGAATTAAAAAGATGGATTTCTGTATGAATAAAAACAATATTGCTGGCTGAGGAAAATGTATTTCTATCAGGAAAATGTGTCAACTGATAGACTAGCTCAGGATTCACTGAAAAATCCACCTTTTTTTCTAGCATGAACTATGTTAAGGAGAGAAGGATGTGCCACTTTAGCATTACATTTTTATACCAGTTGCACAAACATTTTCTCACCTAGTGCGCTACATTTACCACTAGTAGTCATTTTCCATCCTCCATTCTGTTGCTAAGACATGAACATAAGAGCACCACACATGACTGATGGAAATGCAAAGAGTATCTGGGTCCTCAATCTATTCCAACCTTTCATGAAGGAAAAAGGTTTATACAGGTGCCCTGCATGTGGCAACTGCTGGGCCACATGCAAGAAGGACCTACCTGAAAATGTAGCACTTTTCTTCAGAGAAAGTAATCTCAAAGATAAAAGTAATTAATTTAATTCCTGGCCTATGTTTACTGGCACTATCAGACTCTCTTTCTAACTAATTCATTCCTGTTGAAGGCATCTAACTTCACTACTGGGATCAAATGCCAGAAGTTAATCCTATCCCTCTGAAATATATTAACTGTACCCATACACCTGATCAGCCAGAAACTTTGCTGTCAGGAGAGGGCTCAGCCTGCCCTGCAGTCACCACACCACTTGGCATTCAAGCCTATAATTTTCTTTACTGGTCATCACAGCACAAGTAGCACCCCTTTACATTCAACAATTTTTTAATTTTAAAAAAACAATTGTGCTATAAACATAGTTGTACAATGTATGCTATATATTTTAAACTAGAGTTATGAAATCATGGTAGGAGGAACAGTACTTGTGAAAACTTATGGCCAGTCACTACTATTAAAAATCTGCTGTTATTTTTAGACCACTAGCTAATTCTCCCTCACCTTCACGAGCTTCTGTCTAATCCATTTCTCAACATTAACTACCTTAAAGATACCTCGAAAAAGGTCTTTCATCATGTACTTCCAGATGGATACCTCACGGAAAATGACTACTGCTTTTCCGGGACTTTCCTGGAACTTAAGAGAACTTTAAGAGTGTGATACACACCCTCCAGCTGCAAGCTCAACTAAGCACTATGTAACTCTTGTCAGAAGGATTACCACCTTTCCTGAAAAGGTTACTGCACCACTGAAAAATCCTCCAGGTCATTGTGATTACTGCTTGTTTGAAACAACCATAAAATAAAATCTCTGTTACGGTTAAAAAACTCTAGAACATGCATCAGTCTGTCAGGCACAGTTTATAAATACTATTTTTTCAGAAGTAGAATCAGAAACTTATTTTTTTCCTAATTATTACTGTATTTTATTTTTTGTTGTAATCTGTCAATACAGGCATTTGGTCCTTTAACAGCCCATAACCTCACACTGATGCAAACCTTATTTGCAGTGCACTACAGACATCACTAATACTATGAAAAAGCAAATAGCTTGACTGTAACCTGACCTCCTGCTCATAAAGTTGAATTATTCAAGTCCCCCACACTACAATAGAATTAATTGCTTAAAATATGACATGGAGGAATATAAGACAGCTACTCAGCTTTGATGGCTGTGATTTCCATAATGGAACTAAATAGCTCAAAAGTCTTTGATATTCATTTGTATTCTTCCTCAAAGAGAAAACACTCTTCTACTTTGATTTCAATTTTTTAAAAATTAACCCAACTGTGCTGTAGAAATGGAGATTTTAAAAAATAGGTTTCTATCACATTTCAAAAGTCAGATATTCAAAAACATTGTAATATGGAAAGTATTTATGTCACTGCCAAAACTAGATGTCAGGTCTTCCTGCTACTAATCTTGTTCTCAGACTAATAGAAGACATATTTGAACTGGAGAAAGTATCATTCAAAAGACATATTTAAACATATGGGTACCTGAATTAATCTGCATTTACTTGAAAATCCTATAAATTAGAAGCTTTGAGTCAATTAAAAACAAGTAAGGACTCAGTGGGCCTGAGCCATCATCTACTATTTAAAAACTGAATATTGGTCATTTACTTGTAAGGCTTAATTATAATTTGGTAGACAATATTTTTGTATTTTGTTTTCTGTTTCCTTTGAATTAGCAAGGAATGAAATTGACAGGAAAATCAAAACAAAATATTTCTCTTGCACATATTTCAATTTTGCTTAACTCTTTTCAAAATGTGATCTTTGATTATATGAAAGAATAATTCAGAGAAGGTAAAACTTCACATTTTCCACTGAAACTCTGTCACAAAAGCCATGCAAGGGACAAGGCTTCTGTTAGAGACCTCATCAAATAGACTGAGCACAGCTTTGTCTCACCATTACTATATGGCTCCTCTCAGGGAAACAGCAGTTATTGGTTCCTGAATGATCATTGAAGAATAGCTCTTCTACTATTCAAAACTTTTATATTTCCATGTGTTGTATTCAACAGATAGGCACTTTTTTAAAACAGTAGTGACAGGGAGCAGATAAAACACTATCACTAACACTGACACCTTGCATAGAGTTTTCTGGGCTGCCAGAAGGTGAGCCGAACACACTCTGGACTTTATAACCAAAACTCCCATAAGAGCAATGAACCCAGAAATCTTACTATGCAAAATAAACGTTTGGCTGCCTTTCCCTGGGAGGGTCCTACTCTCTCACTTATAAAGTATTTCCACAGACTTCCATTGCCATACTAAAGAATCTGCAAAATATTTACCTATTTTTGGCAGGGTTTTTAAGAGCTGGCTGGTATTGATTTAACTCCTTTTCTCATTCTCTGCTTATAACTTTTGCTTTTGCTGAGTCACGTTGTGCATGAGAATTCATTTTTGCTCTCTGAAGCAGCTGTGGCTCCAGCTCTAAAAAGAGCTTTTTCTGATTTTCTACCAAGTCCTTTTAGCATTTTTCCTGTGCTGTCTAGTTTTTTACTAAATTAATCTTCTGATCTGTCTGTACCCTCTCCTTAGTTTCTCACCCCCTCAAAACAAGATTAAGAATGTAAGCAAGCATTGCACAATTCACAAGTTAATTAAACAGCCTACTCTGACAAAAAGAAAAGGTGCTTATTTCTTTTCTTGGCCAATACAGTTTTAAACATATTGCCCTGTAGTACATCTACAACTGAGACATCTAAGCAATTCACTTAGTAAAGTTCACATAAGGCAATATTCCATTCCTCATTTCAGCCATGCCTTGTAATTTATTTTTTTTTAATAACAATCATACTTTGGACCATTTGAATATCTTTTAGCTAAATATCTCCAAATAATAATGAATTAAGTTTACAATGATGATTCGAAAATTTACTGAAGCATGACACTCATGGTGCAGATGTTGATCTCTATTAGATTTTATCTGAAAATATGAATTCACTGACTTCAGACTTGTATGCATGGAATGAAAGAAAATCTGCAGTAACAGAACATTAACATAATTAAACGTACCACTGATAAAAATTTTGCTTTGACCTCAACATGATTGCACAGACATACCAAACAATACAATCCTTTCCTATACAAGCAATTCAGCAAAAATTCAGCGTTGCAGCAGGGCTAATTTCAATTTGTGTGAGGAAAAAATTTATAACATGGAAAGTATGAGTAACTGCTGATCAGAACTAGTGATTTTAAGTATCACCTGCTAATCAGTAAATATTTAGGCCATAAGCTTGTTCTTCTTTTTCTTTTTTTTTATTAAATCCAGAACCTCACAGATAAGAAAATTGGCTTAACTCATAAAAATTACTTTGTCCTCCTTTACTTTGACTGAGTACAGTGGCTCTTATATCATATAATCTGATTTTAGAGAACTGCAAAATGAGAAATAAAATAAGCATATTTTAATCTTGAGTGTTCATTCATCTATATTGATGAATTCTTGTAAGTGAAACATTCTGAGATTTTTCTTTATTTCTCTTTTTGAACATTTTCAAAATTAGTATTTTGCTAATAGTTTCCACTTAATAGATAAATAAGAAATATCTCACCTACTTTTTCAGTAAAAAATTAGTGCTAAAAAAAAGCAGCTAATCATAAAAACAATAGCAAATGGATTAAATACTATTCAAGCATAATTGGTCAGAATGTGCATTTTTGTTATCTGGATCAGTACTGACACTACAGAAATAATATGCCGAAGTCTGGAATCAATTAACACAGCTGTCATAGCACAGGATTCAAATTAGTTTAAAACCCATGGTGATAAAAGAACAGCAGGTCACAGAAACATTAAAACATAAGAAAGAGTAAATGCAATAGTGAACTGTTACTAAAAAGGACAGATAATTTAAAATACAGAGACATTTCAAAATTTCACATATACTATTTTTATTAAAAGAACTTTTCAAGAAATATTTTTGTCACAGAAAACAGAAGACAAATCAAGAAACTAAATTAAAGTATAAGATTTTGTTAATGATAATATTCTCATATATCTGAAGCACAAGAAAAATTTTTCAGTACTTTCACTGAGGTTTTTTGCTAAAATTAAAAAGTATCTTCCTAATCATCCCCCAAAAGAACAAAAAATGCTGAGTGTTAGCATTGTTTTCAAACAACACATTCAGCATCTTTCTTCCTTGCTTTACCTTTTGATCAGCCACTGCACATCTGGGAAGTTGGAAGCCTCGGGTTCATGAGAATACATCAATTTCTGTTCTCACTAGCGCTTTCATTTAATCCTCTAGGTTCAGTGAAATCATAGGAACAGTCTCTTAATTCTGAGACACAATTTTTTAGATATATTTTACAATCCTTTCTGTTCCCTCAAAATGCAATTATAAAATATAAGGCATCTAGGAAAAAAAATATCTAGTATATGAAACAACAGCAATTCAAGACAGAGAGCTGACCCAAAGGGAAGCTATTGAGAGCATGAGAGGAGTGTTATAGTTTAATGCTGTTACCATGTGCTGTATATAGCTGGAGGTCAAGTAAGAATTTACCCTATAAGGAGGATTATGGTACTTAGCTGATTAGTGCCTTGCTACAGTACTATTGCCTACAAATGTACATGATGGCCAGGGCATTTCATTTAGACCATTTTAAAAATTGTGCAGTTCCAGTATTTCTTGCTTTGTGATACTACTTCCAGCATTTGCTTTGCATTCTAGGCCTCAAATTAAGTTATGTAATATCTATCAGTTTTAATTTGGACCAGGTCAAATTTTGATGTAATTTTCAACCATTAGGCTAAAATAGCCATGACATCTACTTCAGTCTGATGTGCTGAACATACTCTAAAACTGAAAGACCTTTTCTTACATAGCATTAAAAAAAAAAAAAAAGAGAAAAAAAGAAGTGAAAATCAATAGACGAATTATTTCCAGAACACACATTCAAAATATTGTGAGAATGTGAAAATAATAGAAAGCAAACATGTAGACAGCCTCGTTTGTGTTAAAGAAATTATAGACACATTTTTCCACAGTTTTCCACAGCATCTTCCATCTATGCAAACTAGTTTGCAAATAAATTTGTTTAATATAAAAAACCATATACAACCCACATTTGACTATAATAAATTTAAGCCATGATAAAGTGTCATGATATGGGAAAAATACGGACTTAGTTGCAACCTAGATTTTTATCCACCTCAATAATAGTAAATTCACACTCCTACAAAAGGCTTTCTAACACCAAAGTTTTTTCTCTCAGCCTACACAGAGTATATATCATAATATACTTTATGTTAACATCATTTGATCTAATTTTGAATCTAATCTTTTTGAAGTGTTTCAGTTTCTTAATGCAGGGATTGTTTAGCAGGTTTTTTTACCAGCAGATGAAAGCATCCTGTTTCTTCAAAGGAAACCATTAAGTCTGATGAAGAGGAGAATTTCCTAACAAAGAAACACTCCATTATTACTACGGTATTATCACCACTACATAAAAATTATAGCTTCTTCAATAATGATTCAACTAAGAAAATATTAGCAACATGAACTGTCATTTGAGAATTGCTTTGCCTAGTAAAGTCTCTGGAGGTGTTTTGGACTGCTGAACTCCTAAAACTGTAATTTTACTAATGAACCTGAGTCAAGGTATCTTTTCTTTGGTTTTTTCCCTCCTCACTGTGTCCACAATTACAATTTATATATATGATATCATACAATGAACTTTAGTTTTAAAATACCTGTGTGATTCATTTTTCAGTCTGTAAGAGATTAAATAGATGATACTAAGTTCTTCTGATGCCTCCACAAAAGAGCAAACAGAAAATAACCACAGTAAAAATGTCCTTATTATTAAATCTAGTGAATTAAATATGTGGTGGCTCATCAATGACTGATGAGCTGTCTGCAGCAGCTTCTCCAAGACAAGGCAGTCAGGCTCAACATGTTCATGCTAGGGAACATCAGCTGGACCACTATGAAATGAGGTAGGTGCATTCAATAATTCTTGGAAATTACCACAGTACATAAAACTGTAAATTTCCTATTCAACTGTCAATCTCAATATGCTGGTGAGATAAGATTAAACGCCAGTATTTTAAAACAGCACTTAAGTCTATCCAACATAGAAGCAGATCACAAGTTTATGGAAAAATAATTTGCATTTCTATAAAAAGTGTTAGCACCTATATTATATACTGGTAGGACATGATTCTGCAATGCTTTTCTAGCAAGAGAATTTTCTGCACAATAGATTGAGCAGTCGGCTGCAATGCACAGCCCTGTGAGCCCAAATGTGCAGGATTGAGTGGTTATGGCTGCCTAGACAGAACTCCTGCAGTCCGGGTCCCAGGGCTCAGGTAGAAGGTAGGATGTCCACCATGCCTGTGCCACCTGAGTTTTCAGAGACACTATCTGAAAAACTTCCCGCCATGTAGGAACAACATCACGTGGATGACAATCATGTGGTTTCTGAAAGGTTGAAGGGCCATCCTTAGATACCCCATTCAGATGCCTGAATTAGGTATTTCTAACAAAGTTACTTTGCTTTTCTTCAGGGCTGAGGCCTGCTCTATATATTCCCCCTCTTGGTTTCTGATCACCTTTTAGAGATATCTGCGCTAGAAACAGGCTCAACAGGCAGCTTTCCAAATTAAAAACTTATGCACTGGTCTTTGTAAGAATCTATATAAAAGATCACTAGCTACTCTAGAAGGTGTGTGGAAATGAACAAATACTTGGAAGTGAAAAGGGTAACCCTGGCTGCCTAGCAGCTTTTATACAGAAAGGTAGCACCTGGTTAAGATGACAACAATACAGAACATACAGAGAACAATATCACCTTCTTCTAGCAGGAAGCAAACCGTTGTTGAATAGTCCTTACAGAATTACTAGAAACAAAACAGCGATGAATAAAATTCACTGAAATACAAAACTAGGTTTCTTCCAAGAGAGTTGTGTGGGAATCAAAGGCACTTTAAAACGAAATAACTAAAATAAGCCTAAACAAGCCCTTAGATATATTCTGCATTCTACTGCAATGAAGGTAAACTTAATTACTCTACTTTTACTTTAAAAACAAAATAAGACACCAGTTTTTTTATATTCCACAAGAGAAATGAATGCTCATTTTGTAACTCCATGTGCATATAAACATCCCAACTAATTCATGTGTTCCAGTTCCTATCATCAACATTACTTGCTTTACCCAATAAACTAGTTTTCAGCAGGTTTCTGCAAAGTCAAGATACAAATTATGAAATTGTAACCAAAGTTCAGCCTATGTACTAGCAGATTTTGGACCTAACATTGATCACCTTTTCCATTAATTACAGTATTTCTAGAAAAGGTATGAGAATAATCAAAAGAAGGTCTGCCAATACCGACTAGACTCAATTGGTAAATGGTTAAGAAACATTGAGAGGGAATTGTTCGAATCATCCAGGTTCTCAGCACCTTCAATAACAAAAGTGCAGATGATACAAAACTGCAAGAAACTATTGACTCTCTTGAAGGCAGGGGGGCCCTGCAGAGAGACCTCAACAAATTAGAGGATGGGCAATCACCAACCATGTGACCTTCAACAAGGAAAAGTGCCAGATCCTGCACGTGGGACAGGGCAACCTCAGGTGTAGGTAAGACTGGGGAATGAGATGCTGGAAAGCGGTGCCGTGGAAAGAGATCCAGGGATGTTGGTGGATGACAAGTTGAATATGAGTCAGCAGTGCCCTGGAAGCCAGGAGGGCCAACCGTGTCCTGGGGGGCATCAGGCACAGCATTGGCAGCTGGTCAATGGAGGGGATTGTCCTGCTCTGCTCTGCACTGGGATGGCCTCACCTGGAATATTATGCGCGGTTTTGGACACCACAATATAAGAAAGATATTAAGCTGTTAGAGAGTGTCCAGAGGAGGGCAATGAAGATGGTGAGGGACCTTGAGGGGAAGCTGTATGAGAAGCAGCTGAGGGCACTTGGTCTGTTCAGCCTGGAGGAGACTGAGAGGAGACCTCACTGCAGTTACAACTTCCTCGTGAGGGGAAGAGGAGGGGCAGGCACTGATCTCTTCTCTATGGTATCCAGTGACAGGAGCTGAGGGAATGGCCTGAAGTTGCACCAGCAGAGGCTCAAGCTGGATATTAGAAAAGGAGTCTTCATGCAGAGGGTGTTTGGGTGCTGAAACAGGGAAGTGGTCACAGCTCCAAGCCTACCACAGTTCAAGAAGCATTTAGATGATACTCTGAGGCACATAGTTTGATTCTTGAGGATGGTCTTGTGCAGGGCCAGGAGTTTGACTCAATGTTCCTTGTGGGTCCCTTCCACTTCAGAATATAATGTGATTCTGCGAAGCCTATTGTAAAAGTTACAGAACACTAAGTAACTCAGTCTTAAGAGTGTGATCAGTCATCAAAGGAAACACAGAAAGGAACAAGAAAACAGTAACAAAACAAGAAAAAATAAAGGAAAATAATGATTTAAAACATTTTATTAAGACACTCATGAAATATTCTTGAGATTGATGATGACTTCAGCACTCTCAGAGCTGTTATTGCTCATATGAACAGCTTTCACAAGTGAATAATCAAGAGTCATTTTAATGGGGACATGTGAAAAGCAATTTTATAACCTGATTCCATGACCAAGCTCAAGCAACAGCTTAAGAGGGTTTTTTTAACATATATTACTTCTAAAGATCAAGAGACAATTAATCCTCTGAACTTCTTTCTTAAGCTCACTGACTATTAAAGGCAGGTTCAACACAGACTTGATTTCCTTTCCTGATCCCCTCTATTGTCAAGCAACCTACTGTCTAACAATAATTATGACAGTTTCATGTAGCACAGCACAACAGAAATACTCTATATATTCTATCATAGAAGTTCATTTGTTCTGGTGTCCTCAGACCAAACATAGTTTTCTTCCAGAAACACAATCTGCACTCAGATTTTATCACAAAACCGGTTTTCTGCTTATGCATTTTTTAAACTTTGCAATTCTTGTCATGCTCAATAGTTGAGTGGCATCATATTGAGGCCAGTAATACCAGGTGGCAAAAGAGCAAACAAATAGAAATGCACCTTACATAAACATACTGTTTGTGTGTTAGTTAGTCTTCCTGAATCCACATATATTCCTATCTTTGCCATCAAAAGCATCTTGTGATCATGGCAAAATCACATTATCAACACCAGGGATCCATCTACATTCCTATATCACTTTTTAACAAGAGGGTTTCAGATGTAGTGCTATGATTCAGTCCAACTGCAAATCAGGTCTCTTCCAGTACAGAATCTACATCAGGCCTTCCAATAAAGCATATTTTAAAGCATTTATCTGCAGAGCCTTTTCCTGAGAGATCATCTTTCTGGGTCATCTTTTATGACACCTTCTGAGGATAGGCAACAAAAAAAGCAGGAAGTGGATTGAACAGTATATCTTCATATGAACTGGACTAATGGAGGCTTTTTTCAAGTAATGATTCAAGATCAGCATGGGAGATAAAATAGAAGCAAACTGATATCAGAAGTAGATAATAAGCAAATAGCAAGACTGCAAATGGCAATTTAAATTAGAAAACTCCCAGAATTCTTGGTTTGAGGTGACCCACACAATTTTCTTACAGTAAGTGGTACACTGAGGAATAGTGGTACAATTACTCTACAATTATTAACAATTACTTTTACAGCTAAAAGGATTTAACACACTACCTTCCCGATTCTTATGCAATCTTGTGATGCAGATTGCAGAGTGGAAGATGCCTGGCCTTGAGCACAAGTTCAGGTGCAATCACAGCACTTAAGCAAAGCCTCCAGTGCTGCAGCTGTAGGAGGCAGTTTCAATGCTCATTGCCCATGTTTTCTTGTATGGAGTTCATGATGCAAATAACACAAATACACACATACTCTAACTAGAAATAACACTTCATTCTTCTGAATTTGCTACTTTAGATCAAAAAGAAGTTAGTCCATGGAAAAGATAAAACCTTTCTTTGTAATTCAGATGGATAATGCAAAGGAGTAGAGGGATTTATGACTGTCTTCATGAAAATTTCAGACAAGCAGTTATGAAATTGATGGGCTACTGTGCATTCAGAACGTGACCACCTTCAGATTATTCCTTTATGCCTTCAGCATAAGATGGAATGGAGAGGCAGAAGAAAGAGGGAAGGATGCATCTGCAGAACTTCAAAGAAAAGGCTGTGGGAAAAGAAAGAGGAACAGAAGCAAAAGAGCATGTGAAGCATTATCTGTACCTACTGTAAATGAGGTTTTCTTCATTACATTAGGAGGCCTATTTAGTGGTTCTGATATCAACAAATTTACTCCAACAGAGAGTCTGAGATTCTCAAAAATGCCTAACATCTCAGTCCATAATTCATTGCTTTTCCCAAAACCATTACTTAAAGACGGATAATCTTCACCAGAAAAACTATTTTCCTCTTATTACTTTTATCTGAGTAGAAATGCTGCTGTAGGGGATTTAAAGCCTCTTTATAGCTTTTCCATAACACCCAGTGAAATGGTGCTCTGAACTTCAGGAATCTATGTGAAAAACTGTTTAAAATAAATGTTTCTTAAAATAATAAGCCCTGACTATAGTACAATCATTTTTTTCTGAGTAAATTGTAATATGGAAAAACATATTACATGAGCATTCATGAGCATTCTTTTTGAATATTCAGTATAGAAAATTTAATGACAAAGCGAATGGTTGAAACAAAAATTTTGTTCTAACAAAAAAATTTGTTAAGACTTTATAATGCTAAGGAGTAAAAACTCTTCTAGTAATACCAGTAATTTTCTGTAGTGTGACTGCAGAACATGCATTGCCTCATCTTCAAAGGATTAGTCACCCATTCCTTGAAGGCTGATGCTCCTGTCACACATTTTGTAGTGGTGGTTAATAACACAAATTTATCCAGTCAGGTAAGCTATCAGCAGCCAGTAAGTTTTTTAATCATGAAATCAAGGGTACGTATTCAGTCATATCCAGAGAACTCGAGTTCAATAAGATTTAATACTGTGATTTTTACAAAAGGAGAACTGACAACAGGAAATAATTATTCCAGGCATCACTGGATTTTTTTTCATTGTAGTTGACTTTATTAAATCTTTTAATTTGTTTCTTGCTGTTGCTATGATAAAAATAAGAAAATAAATTCAAATTATTGGGCCAAATGCAAAAATATGCATTTATAAAAAAGTTTAATATGACATTTATTATCAGTAATCATCTCCTAATGGTATCACTATTCATATTTTGGCATCTAGACCTCTAAATCTGGAAAAACAACGCATTTTTTTTAAAAAATGAAGAAAAAGAAAAAAAGAGAGATCTTACTGCTACTTTTCTGATGAAAAGTAGAATGTCAGGGAAAAAAAAATACTATATGGATAACTGCAGCCTTTACAGTATGTGGTTAAAATTAAGTATTGGTGGGAAGTCTCATTTATAGATGGATAAAGATATCCAAACAGACATTACTTTAATTTTAATTCCAGGCACGACCAACAGATATTTCCAATTTTTAAAAGACATCCAGAGATCTGTCAGTGAGATGAAAGCTGGCTGAGACAATGGGCAATCATGACATAAGTTTAATAAAGTTTCAAATTTTTTAACCAGTAGAGTGTTGACAATTCCATGAAACAGTTTCCCTCTGAACCAGTTTTCAGGGCTCAAACAGCTAACATCAAAATGCTCAATAAATGCATGTTTATGATCCCTCAATCAAGATTTATACCCTTACATAAATCATATTATTGCTATTTTACCACATTCTTATCAGTAAAACAATTATTTTTCTTATGTTTTTATAATGAACATAAAACTAAGCATGGCAAGTAAATGTCTTTAGAATTCAAATCTCTTTTCCTAAACCCCAGATTACATCACTTCTGAAACAGAAAGCAATTTGCTAGAGCTTGTAAAACACTTTTGAAATAAATGAAGGTAAAATTAAACATGTTATGCTGTTGTAGTTAAAAAGTGCAACTGTTTTTCTTCTCAGCATTTAATGAGGACATTGTGCAGGGCATAAAATGACTGCTGGATCAAAAAGATGAGAGGGAGAGAAGAAAAGATGTTCCTTTATCTTCTCTAGAATATTGCACCTACATTTGTCACATTTCCAAAGACATTTATATGGAAATTTATCAATTATCAAAATTCAGTATGCCCCTGAAGTATGAACCTCAGGCTTAAAAAGCCTTGGAAATTTTTACATATATTTTCTCTCTTGAAAATCATACTTCAGTGAGTTCATTAATTTGAGTTTTCTACACATCACATCTTTCTAAATCCATAGCATCCCTTGCTTCCCTGCCAATGAAGTTGGACCACATTTTATTATTAGCTTAGAGTAGAAAATATACAAAGTTACAAATAAATTATATTTTCTAGTATTCAGAATGAAAATTATTTTACAATAAATTAATATTTTATTAAAATTTCCAGCCTTCTGGCATAGATTATTTAACTATTTTTACATATCTTTCCAAAATATTAATTATATAATGAAATAATTATATAAAGTAACCAGTTTAGTGTAAAAAAGGTTTTATATTCTGCGAATGTATATTGGTTTTGAACAGTCAAAGGATTGGGTTTTCTCTCAGAAAGGGACAGTTTTTAAAAATAACTACAGTGTTTAGTTGATATTCTCTAAAACTACTTTTCATACTGGAGAGTACATGCTGGGGCTGCATTGTACTTTCCAGTTGAAAGAACAGCAAAAGGAGACAACTGCACATTTATTCTGATATTCACTAGAAAAAGCCTTCAATCCCTGCAAAACAAAAACCAAACATGTTCACTCTGAGGGACACAATATAAATGTGAATATAAGATCCTTTCGGCAAAAAATGACTCATGCATTTAGTCTTTGTTCTTTTTCTCTTATGGCTCGTAAGAAATGCTACAAAATACTGGGTCACTGAATATACAATATATAACTGCACACTAGTGTCACAAAGGCATGCTCCTTTACAGCATCTTTTAATAATAGGACAAGGCTAACCAATTCAAAATATGCAATGCAGTCTACTGAACAAACCATAAAAGTGATATGTCTCAGTCTACATTATGGCTGTGCTTAAGAAATGTAATTAACTGGTGGGGAAACAACAGAAGAATCTAATCAGAGATGGATTTCTCAGATAATTCAGTGCCCTGTACAGACATAGTTTTCAGCAGAATTCTCAGAAAAAGCCAGTGAAAATAAAATCATCAGAGTAAAATATACAGTAATACATAAACAGTCTGCTTTTTGTTTATTTTCCAAAGTGCGGACACCAAAAGAGAAGAAATATCTACAAAAATGAAGGTACTGGGTCACTTATTCAGAAGGATAATATTCCAAGAAAATTTAGGATGACCACAAAATTTAAGTCCTCAAAAGGAGACTGAAATCTTTTGAAGACTATTATCTTTACTCTTCTATGATCCACCATATATTATGCAATAATCTGGATATGTGAAAATGTAAGAAATATTTCATTTATCTACTTATTGTTTAGGCACTGCAGATTAGAGAGGTACATAAAAATTTCACAGATAGAG
Source organism: Hafferia zeledoni (assembly GCA_035583235.1). Lineage (NCBI taxonomy): Eukaryota > Metazoa > Chordata > Aves > Passeriformes > Thamnophilidae > Hafferia > Hafferia zeledoni. The sequence goes on along the minus strand of JAWWEV010000083.1, from coordinate 131,765,429 downwards.
GCAGACACGCTTTTTGGTAGTTTATTTTTAAGAGTAAATGTAAAGGCTAAAAAAAATTTTTAAAAAAATTGATTTTACAGATAGCTTTTGCTGTCATCACTTTCTCAGATAAACCCTTTTACTCATATATAGACTTAATCAGTTTGCCTTTTTGTAGGAATAATCATGAGAATAGAAAAAATTAAAAAAGCAAATATTTACTTACCTCACAGTAATTGGAGTTCTGTGAGATGTATCGCTTTGATGCACAGACACCTCAGGCACTCAACACGTAATCTTAAGGCCATCGATATTTGTTGGGGCTCTACCTCAGTGCTCTGCCCTGCTCTCTACAAGGCTAGAAAGGGCCATGTGAGGTCCTGCAGCTCTGTTGCCACTGCCGAACCTGGACTGCTCAGTGGTGAGCAGGGAGGAAGCCCCATGCTCCACATGCACAGGATGCCTCCAGCAACCACAGGTATTGACATCCGCTTTCTTTTCCAAATGACAGGTCATCAGCAACTCATTTCTGCTGACTCACAAACAGTAACCTGATATGCAGAATCTTGATGCTCCAAGTCCATCTAAAAATGACTCATACGAGTCTGACAAAATGAGCAGCATACCTATGAGCCTCAAGTTCAGCATGTTCATATTCCTTTAAAATAATTCACTAAAATAGTGAAAAAAATAGAAAACCTGTCCCAGAAATACCAAATCACCCAATGATTCACAATGCTTTATTCTAGACAGAGTGTCTTCCGAGAAGCAAATTAAAAAGGGGGGAAAAGTTGATTATGCTTCTGTAAGCTTTTTTAAAGTTAACTACAGAGAAGCATCATAGAAAGCTTATAACTCAGGGTTTCATAAACCTTCATCATAAATCTGATGAAAGGGTTAGTCACAAATAAACCTTCTTTCTTCTCAAATTCACTATCAAAGTAAATTTGACCATAAAAGTGATGCTGTCAAAGGGACATGGAATTTCAGTCTTGGCAGAAAAGAATGATTTTCTATACCACTTTGCTCACTGAGCCTTACATTGCATTAATCCTGTTATCCCTATCTGTCCAAAATAATTTAGTTTTTATTTTACTGCCAAATGCCATCAGAAATACAAAGGGATTATATTTTTTCTTGTACTTTGAGGTACATAATAATGGTATTTTAGTAAATCATGTTTACCTAACAAAAACTGAATGAATATTATACCTAACATTATCAAGACTACATGAAGATAAAATTAATATCAAGATAAAATTCATGACTAAATAAATTTTTGCTGTGTTCAGTAGCAATAAAATCTGATCTGTAACAATGAGTATGTGTATGTGTATTTGAAATCTCCTATCTGAAACTTGGTATGTACAGAAAAAAATCAGAACTAGAAAACTAGTACATGTACCCAAAACCGTATCATTCTGCACCTTAAAATAAAAATCAAATCTAGTATATTTTACCCTAGAATTAACAGATTTTCCTCCATCTGACGTGCTACACTGTGATCTGCTTTTAAATATCCTGCTTTGCAAAGAAAATTAATTGTGGTTAATTATCTCTGTACGATATGGAACAAGAACCATGATTTCCAACATATATGCACAAGTATTTCCAGAGCATTAGATTTCTCTGTATATTTACATGGGGATATTCAAACACTCTGTATGTTAGACCAGAGAATCTGCTCTTCCCGGGTTCCCTCTACAGTCAGTCGAGAGAGGCAGAAGATTCTAATGGGCAGTTCAGAAGAGAAAACTAAGTTTAGGTTCTCTGAATCACCCCCTGGAGAACTCACCTCTCTCCACTGACTATGAACAGAGCCAAGGGAGATGAGCTATAAGTTAAAGCTAAAATTTGTGAACGTCTAGCATGGTACCACATTGTGTAAAGTGTGAATAAATTACCATGATCCTCATGGCTAAGAATTGGCATCTACATTTCTTTTGGACAACGCTTTGTGAAAAGAAGAGAAGAAACATTCATTGACATAGGCAATTTCCAAAAATACTAGATGAAATTGAAACTTCTGCCTGATACTGAACATTACCGGTCAAGATGCCTAAACTGGCAATCATCATCGTCCTCATTAAGACTCAATTGTAAATCCAGAAGAAAAGCAGCCTAAAAACATTATCAATGTGCTTTTTAATAGAATGGCTGCCTTTTTTACATTAAAAAATACTGAATTTTCATTTAAACAAATGGAACAACAAACCACAGACCCAAGAGACTGGGTCATCTCCCCTCACTGGCAAAAGACAGTAATTTAGGTACTCCAGAGCAAGCTCCCTAAACCCCAGTCAGTCCCCTAAATTCACCAGAAGGAAATGGCACTTAGAGAATCTAAGAAATTTTAGATGTCTCTCCTGGTAAGAGGTTAATTATTTTTCCCTAAAACTGTTTATTTCTCTCCTTTTACTCTTAAGGAAAACTAGACAACCAAGATACAGATTTCTACACTGGAGACTTTTAAATTCAAATAAAACTAATCCAAATTTAAGCCAAAAGCACTATTCCAACAAAAAGGAAAAAATAGAAAATAGGAAATCCAAACCAGACAAAGGCAAACAATCATGTAGGAAAATAAGGAAAATACGAATAGGATAGCCATGCTCTAAGTGGAAAATGTGTGACAGAAAACCAAGCTTTACTAGAATAAGGGTACAAAGGAAGAAAAAGAAACCAACCTAACTTTAGGATTATTATGGCATAGGTGGGGTGGTAGGATACAAGTGATGCAGCTTCTGCATCGTGTATTGAGACCAATGTCATATTGATCTAAAACTAAACAAGTAGTACTACCTGGAGTCATACCTGATCTGGATGCTGTTTAAGAGCCTGGTTATTTCTAAAACTTTGTCAATGATTATACAACTTCTCATGACATGAAAAATCAAAATATACTAAACAATATTAAACAATGTTTTTTTAATAGGGTCACTGTGCATCTCGGTCTCCCTCTGATGGTGTTCTCACTAACTAACAAGAATTGCACAAGCAGCTTATTTACTACTAGGACAGAGAGCATTTTATAGAAACATAGAAAGGTTCACGTAGGAAGAGATCTTAAAGATCATCCAGTTCCAATCCACGGGCAAGGATGCCTTCCACTACACCAAGTTGCTCAGAGCTCCATGGCCTTGAACACCTCCAGGAATAAGGCATCCACATCTTCTCTGGGCAACTTATGTCAGTGCCTCACCACCCTCACCACGGGTTTTTTTCCCTTTTGTCCAATCTAAATCAGTTTAAAACCATCTCTTGTGTTGTCACTACAGACCCTGAAAAAAAGTTTCTCCATCTTTCTTACAAGCCCATTTATACACTGAAGGCCACAATCAGGTCTCCCTGGAGCCTTCTCTTCTTTAATTCTCTGATATTTCTCTAAAATCTTTCAAAATTAAAGTCTTAGAAAACCATGAAATCTCTTGTAGAACAAGAATTTAAAAAAATATAGTCTATTTTTACATCACCTTATGTTGCACCTTTGCACGCTGTAAAGCCTACAACTAACACCTATATTGCTTTCTGAGATTCAAAGGGTACCTGCCCTGCATTGGTATCTACTCCATTATTCTGCAAAAAAAGAAGACTTAACGGATATGTTTGACATCTATATTTCTTTCCTCTGTCTCGTTTCTCTTCTTGCTGCCTAACTCATATGTTGTCTATCACTGTTACATATCTGATAAAAAGGATGAGACCATCTGGCATGAATGTTCTTTCTCTCTCTGAATAGCTGACAGGCAGGATGATGACATTGCCCTCCAAATGTCCAGTGTGAACTTTGAGACAAAAAGAGGATTGACTCACACCTTGGCAAGTTTAAAGCATGATCTGAAAGCAAGGCCTTTTTTCCTTGATAATGTCTCAGTTTGCTTTGGCTTATTTTTCAAAAAAGCAGGAAAAAACTTCTGCAAAATAACTCAGAAGGTTTTGAATTGATTTTAATAAGTGGCTTCATGGAATAATTTAAATGTCAGGAAACAGTGAAGGACTAATAAAACAGTTGTTAGAGGATTGATGTATCCTGAGGAAATGTTTTTAAATTTAAAATATTTCTTTTCAGTTCATGTTTAGTTACATAGAGACTTCTAAGCAGGCAAATATTCTTTTACATCTTTTTATTAAACATTGATAAAATTTTACTAGAAAGTAGCTCTAAGCCGAAAGATGTTTTGTAAACTGAAAAGAAACTGAGTATTGATTAAGTGTTCCTGGAGGGTTCTGATTTTTGGATTGATATTTAATAAAATTATTTTTTGTTATTCACTCAATTTTTCCATTTCTAACCCTGAATTATGAGTATCTCAAGGCTTTGCCTATAAATATAAGAAAGATTCCATTAAACTGTTATTTTAATGGAGCCAAAATTAGTATTCTGGATATGTTACAGAGCCTTAAATGACACATAAATTGGATCATAGAATAATAGATTGGTTTAAGTTGGAAAAAATCTTAAAGATCATCTACTTCCAACCCCCTTGCAATGGGCAGAGGTGCCTTCCACTAGACCTGGTTGTTCAAAGCTCGGCCTTGAACACTTCCAGGGACAAAGCACCCACAATTTCTCGGCATCTGTGCCACTACTTCACCATCCTCATCAAAATTTTTCTTTTCCTTTTGTTTTACCCTAATCTACCCTCCTTCAGATTAAAACTGTTGCCTGCCAATATTATCATGCTTCGTCTTAAAGAGTTCCCCTGCATTTTTCTTTCAGTTTCCCCTTCAAGTACTGGAAGGTGCTACAAATTCTCCCTCAAGCCGTCTCTTTTCTAAGCAAAACAATACAAACTGTCTCAGCCTGTGCCCAGAGGGGACCAGCTGAAGTGCACTGACCATCCTTCTGGCCTCCTCTGGGGCAGCTCTACAAGTTTCCTGAGCTGGACACAGCACTGCATGTGGGGTCTCATGAGAGCAGAGCTGAGGAGCATGAACCCCTCCCTTGGCCACACTTGTGATGAAGCAAAGAACAGGAATGGCTTTCTGGGCTTTGAGCACACACTGCCCTGAATATTAGAAAAATATGTATTTCTAAAGTGCATGAGTGGCCCATGAAATAATCCAGATTACTGTGACAATTTATTGATTTCAGTTTAGATACAACTCAGTTAAAGCCATTGAAACAAATTTTATGGGAAATTCTAGATTTTGTTAAACAAAGAAGACACAACTGAACTCTGCTTTGTTAAATTGACCTGCAAAAGCAAAACAGAGAAATAAACTTTAAAAGTCAATGGCTTTAGTGTGAGATTTTCCTGCCAAAATGCGTTCATAGTTTGCTGAAGTACTATATTCTTATCCCAAATACAATGCCAAGCCAACAGAACAGCTCCAGTCAATTTACAAAATGGTAAATGCTGGCGAGTTTAACAACTTTCTTAAGTGCTAGTGAAATATAAATGATTATTTTTCTGAGAGACATTCAGGCACTGCTTATTACCAACTGACTTGAGAAGGCATCTTTTGCGGTCAGTCTTGAAAACTCCATTCCCTAACAGGGTCTGAGCTTGGATGCCTTCATAAAGATATTTTACTGAGTTTAAGCATTAATGTGAACTGACAGACTCATGCTCACAAGGTCAAAATGCAGGGCCGTGTGAAATGCACAGTTACACAGTGCAGGAGAGAAAAAGGGGTTCTCGTGTGAGTTCGTTTCATTTCAATGCAATCTGTAGAGCTGCATTGCTTTTGCGCTTCCTGACTAAGAGATTCTCAGCTGGTGAGTCAAGAAAAGCATGTTTCCTAAACAAGCAAGGCTTAAATATACACTTGAAAGTCACACATGGTTATTAAGGAACCATTTTTGCATTGCCACATCTAATTTTTATTTACTGAGATTACACACAATAATACTCACAGCTGTATAAAAGATTAGCTGTTGCCCTTTATCTAATTTGTTGTATCTCTTCCTTAATTAGCAACTTCAGTCACCTTTTATTCTTCTTTATTCAAGTTATTTAATAAGAAGAGATATCTTGAGAATTTACTAAGGAAAAAAATGCAAATATTTTGCAGATTTCCTCTGTGTGATGTGGCTAAGAGGAAAAACCAATTTTATTATCACCTAAGGTACATCAAGCCAAATCACTTAGATCAAAGTTTTTAATTTTTTAAACTTCCACTGACTTTTCACACTTCAATTAAACTGCAGCACCTTCTGCCCCAGCTTCAACACACTCTCATGCTAGGAAAATACTCTGGGTCCAAAAAGGCTTCATTGAAACTTGCATTCTTACAAGTCCTCAGAATCCAAACTTAAATATTTATTTAGATTTTGAAAGAGAAAATGGTAAGTTATGTAAGCAGCTAATTTTACACACAGAAGGTATAAGGATCAGAAGAGCAAATACTCAGAACACTGGGAAACAGCTTAGGTAAATATTCCTTTCCTCATCGTCAGTTAAAATACCACAATATTATTTGCCTTTCACATATATATAATGTATGTATATGTGTACATGTGTATATGTGCATGTATATGTATATATATGTGCATGTGTGTGTATATATATATATATATAATTCTTCAAAGGTAATTCATATTTTTATTGGAAATAAAGACGAAATGATAATTAAAACTCCATAACAGTTTATTTTTAATCCTAAAATCATAATAAAGAAATGTCATTTTTAACCTTTGTCATAAAAATATGGGGAAGCTAGAAAAACATACATTTAGAGGCCACCAAAAATAAATAAATAAATAAATAAAAGAACAACTTGTGTCCAAATGAAATACAACTGTTGGAAAGTAAAGGCATTGATGACAATACTAAAAAAGGAATAAGAATATTTTAAGAGCAAATTATTTCTTTAAAGACAAATGAAAGCTCAATTCCTAACAACACTTGTAGAATGTGTAGTGGTACGTAGTGGCCCATAAGTCATTTACTGGGAAAAGGTACATGATTCAATGTAGAATGTCAAATATGTTACAAGAACATTTTGGTAATATAGTTCAATTGTGTTCAGAGAGAAAAGGATGTTTCAGCAAAGTATGGTCCAACTTAAATACAGTATATCCAGATCAGCTGGTCAAATAATCCAGGCACTCCAAATGATGAAAAACTTGTAGTTTCAGTACAATGAAATATGAAATATTTTTCATTCTGATCATTTTTAACATTCTCAGTTGTGCTTTCACAGCTCACTGCAACCTTAGTCAGCGATTCATCTCAAAATGGCATCAGCCTCAGCTAAAATTTTAGCATTTACATTTTGTTTTGTCAAGTTACTGTTAATTCACTGTAAAGCAATTTACAGAAGTAAAAAAAAAATCCTAACAGTAAAAACTTGATTAAAATTCCTTTTTTTCTATCATTAAGGAATAAACCCTGTCTTTTTGGTAATGAAATATTATACCATGCACTATATTATGCTTTACTATGTTCCATATTCTGTTACATGAATATTTAAGTTTAACATACTTGTGCTGCACATAGAAAGACTATTCAACCATTCAGCTGTTCAAAAATAATGGAAGAAAATAAAACAGCTTCATAAAATATTCTTAATGTATTTTGTCCTTCATAATGGGACTTGCCAAGTGAAAAAAAAAAAAATCACTTGGCAACCAAAAAATATAAGAGGAAAAAAAGATATTATTTTCTTCTATAGTCGTGTTTTCATATGTAGGAATAACCACATTCAAGCCAGAGGCTACATTAATACCTTACCAAGCAGAAAACATGATGAACTAATTAATTTACACTGTGCTCTCATTTAAAAATGTACTTCCCCAAAACAATGCTTCACCAAGGAAGGCCTATTTTGCCACATTTATGTAAGAGGTATAAGTATGAGGAGCCTGTACTTAGCCCAAGGAGGGGAAAAAAAGGTAACAGGAGAAGGTAAGAGATACCCATTTCAGCTGTATAAGCATTATATGTATAGCAGTTTGTGATTCAGCCTGGCAAATGAGGTAAAAAAAAAAAAAAATACAATGGTTCACAAGGGATTTCCTCTTAAATGAAGCTTCAAACAAAAGCTCAAGCTGCCTATGGGAGCTAATTACACAGGCTTCAAAGACAGTTGGTGTAGGTGTTTAAGGGCATTGAGAGTAAAAATAGAAGTCTGAACAACTAGTAAAGCATCTCTAATCCAAACTATTTCAAAGGTAAAACCCCACTATATGTAATCTATATATAATGTACAGATGTGTAACTAACAAATTACCCCTAAGCACTAAACAGTTTAGATGTAAGGCAGGAAGAACAGTGTAAAACCAATCATGTTTATAACATAATTTCACTACAACACATTGAAGTCCAGTACTGTATAAGCAGACTAACACAACATCTCTGACCCTTCTTAACAGATATTCCCTTTACGATGATCCAATGCCAATAACAAATAATAGAATGGAGAGCCATGGCCCAGCAAAACCCCTCCTGAGAGCACAGAAAGTACAGGGTCCAGGTTTCATTTTGACTCAACTACTGTTTATTTATTAAGTATCTAAAAATCCATCGGAAGTCATCCAACATGCTTTTCAAGGATACACTGCCCAAGCTGAAGGGGCTGCAGGAGCGCTTACCACACATATCTCCAAGGGGATGGTAAACTGTGTCTTTAGAAGTGGGAATGTGTGAGACAGGATATGGGACAGATGCAAATGGACAAAAAAATTCTTCAACTGTCAATATGTCATCTCTAAACTGTATTCTGAGTAGGCTAATTGATGACTCACATATTCAAAGTTAAGCACACACTTCCTCATCTTCATGCACACAGACAGTCACTTGCATTTTTAAAGCTGTATTTCATCATATTCCTTTCATTATAGGTGGTATTTTTCTAGCACTCATCCTATTTTACTCCTTTTTTCAACTCAGGTGTTGGCAACTACTCTCATTTAGCATCATTAGAATATTTCATTCACATAATATTAATCTCTGGATACTTTTATAAAGTGTAGCGTATTATCAGATTTCACAAATCCACGTTATTCACTTGTCTCCCATCCTGAACATAACCATTCATCCTAACCCACTGGATGACGTCATTCCATCTCTTTTCAATAAATGAAATTGTACTTGTGCCCAGATGATTTGAAATTAAGTAAGAAAACTTCAGAGATTGCATTTATCTCTTCTGTAGAGCACAGTAGGGCCCTGTATAGATTTCCTTATTCCTCAATTATTTTATTATTTTACTAGGAGTTGAAGCTGGATGTAGGAGATGGAATTTGTCAGGCCCTCATGCCAGAGTTTTGAAGAGTGATACTACATATCCTTTCTCATTCACTTACATGTTTTTATTAACTTTTAAAGCTGTGCAAATCCAAGATACAAAAGCTAGGCAAATTAAGCTGGAATTCTTTTGAATATTTGAAATCACCAAACTAGTGAATAAAGTTGGAGAAAGGCAATAGTCCATAAGAGAATTAACAGTGTCTGATCTATATCCTAGTGAAGCCAGGGTGAAACTTTCCTGTGGTCTCAATAAAAGTTAAATTAGGTTGTCAAAGTCAACAAAGGGCATTGAGTACATAGAGTAGTAAACACAATAGACCTCCAAACAGCACTTATGTTACCAGGGACCAAATATCTGGGGACCACATTTGAAGGAAGAAGGAAACACTTTAAAAACAAGGAAAACTCTGTGCTTCTCTATCTTTCTCTCTCCCTCCATCACATTGCATGTGGGCTTTATACAGTCCTTAAAGCAGTGTTTGTAGGTCAGGGAGAAGTTTACCAGATAGACCCAGTACTCAAGAAAAAGGGTCCTTAAAAGCAACGGAAAAGGCAAGAAAGCAAAACCAGAGAAATATTGTGCTTTTTTGATCAAACTGTGCAGTGGTTACCTTATCATCAATTAATCCACAATGTGAACTTGGCAAGTTTGGATGGGTAATAATGCTGTGGAATTGTAAAAATTCATACCAGACTTTCAAGTTTCCTATTTCTCCTTCGTGAGCATAGTATGTGTGCTGATAATATTCAGTATATTTAGAGATGACTTCTAAACAGACTCAAATATTGACATGACAGTTTTGATGGTTATTTAGAATAGAATGAAATCTGACCACTAAAACTTGCTATAGAAATCTTACAATAATGTTTGGATAATAACATGGCTAATATGTTAAAAAACATAAAGGCAAAAATAAACCAAGAACACAACATAAAAGACTATAAATAAGCTATTTTCTACTCAAAAGCCTGAGATATTGTAGCTACTTTTCTGAAGTATCAGCTTAGCAGCCAATAGTGGTCAAAAGCATAGAACAGTGCTTTGAAATGTTGAAAAGAAACAGTGTAGGCTGATGGAAGAAGATGTCAGTTCATAAAATCATGTATAAAAAGGAAAAGATAAACAGGAAACACAACAGAGAAAAGAAAATACAAAGGTGGTGCTTCAACAGGCACAAGGAACCAGACTTTTACATTGTCATTATACATCATAGTCCTATACCATTAGACTAGGTGCACAGTTATAAGTGGAAATATGCAGTCAAAATAGCTGTTCTGTGTTCTCCGAATACATTTGCTTTTCAGTGGGATAAGTATCAGACAGTGAGTTCTGCATAGCTGATCATGTTTTTTCCTCTATTAACTGATGGATTCATTGCTTCTTACAAAGAGTTATGCAAGTTAAATATTACTTAGATAATCTACATATTTAGCAGGAAGAAAAAGTAATCTCAGCTCTCTCATTTAAAATGCAAATCCAAACATTTTTAATAAGTTTCTAGACATTGCAGTTACAGAGAATCCAAAATGAAGATCTATGAGATCCATTCTTGGGAGCAGAAGAAAAAAATCCAAACCTATGATTTTATAACCAGTCTGAAGTGAACTTTTGAACTTCGGGGGTTTTTTTATCTTACTCATAAAAGTTGGCTGCACCAGTGTTGTTTTCTAAAGTTATATAGTGCATAACAGAAATTAAAGACAGAAATGTGCAATCCAGAACCATTACGTTTATCAGCTGAATTTGAGTTTTCCAACATTAAAAATCAAACACAATAACAGAAATGGGAAAATTTCATATGCAAAAAATGGAATCTTACTTAAATGCAAAACCTTCTGCTGCAAACCATGGGGTCCTTGACTGAAGTTGTTAGAGGAGGCAAGGCAGATGTTTCTAAGTCAAATTTAGGATACATGCTGTGGCCAATCACAGCATGACTGTAGTAAAATACAAAGGTGTGATATGGTGAAAAAGACAATTGTTCTAGGAGTAATGAAAAAGTCACTTTCAGCAACAGAAGTATTGGTAACATTATCTGAGACTGTGTAAGACTTGTACACTTTTGGTAACTTACTTTCAAAGAAAAGTGAATCATAAAGAAAACCTACTGCAATTACTAAGAAAATTGAGAATTTCACTAAAAAGTATTACCAAAACAGCTTGTCTTAGCAAAATGAAAGTCAGGAAGGAATATTATGACTGTGTATATGTAATTAGGGATAAATACAGAGAAAAAGGAACAAAGCTACAGGATAATGCTGTAACAAGATGAAGTAGATGCAAATAAGTCATGAATAAACTAAGGCTAAAAACTGAAATGTTACCTAATCATCTATGAAGTACTTTTCTGTGATTGCATTCCAAATGGTGGCACAGGCATGAAACCTGCATTGTTTTACAACAGAAACAGTACTTTTAAATAAGGCATCATCTGACCAAGATATAGAAATATAAACTAGAAATATGAGCACATAGAAGTCTATGTAATTTACATACATAAGAAAATGTTGAAAAGCAAGGTCTGGATCCTTCTTGCTCCACCATCTTATTTGTTTTCCAGAAGCATGATTTGATTTTAGGTTTGCTAGACTTTAGTTTTCACTGATGTGTGAGAATTTGGCTCTATCTAGCAACAGATTTTTGAGAGGAGAACAAGCATGCTCCAGATGGTATGAAAAAAATGTCAGCTGTCTTATTGTTGCATCTTACTTACCCTTCCATGGATAGCCTAATTGATGTAATTGAGGTCAAGAATGAATTTTAGGTGTGTCAGATTGCCAGGAACTTATTTTCTTGGGAGTATAAAGTCTGGTCTTACTTTTTAAGGTCATTCAGCATTCTCATCTATGAGTGTTTTTAAAATATATGATATTGGTAAAGTTCTTGGTCATTTCTTCCCTTTCCCTGAAATCTCACACTATGGATATCATTTTTCAAGTGTCAAAAGAAAAGAAAAAACAAACAGCCAAAACAATGCACAGGACTTTGTAGCATGCAGCATTTTGTAAACCTTTCAAAACTATCAGTTGCATTTCTAACAGCAATGTGAGGGATTGGACTCAATTATAACACCTTTCATCCTACACTCTACTCGAGAATACAGGATCTCCTTTGAGAACTTTTATACATTCTGAAGCTAAGACACTAATTAGCAGCACAACCCAGCTAAGAAGAGACAAAGGATTCTCATCCAAACAAAGACTGTAGCATTAAGTCAGAGTAAGCTTATTTATTAAATAGATAAATTCAGCTACATAGAATTGTTCTATATCCTGCAACATTGAATGTGTCTAAATAAATGTAACCGTAGCCCTGTTAGGCTGAGCTCTTTATACACGAAGAATTTATGTGTTCTAGTGAGTTTTATTACATGATCTCATTCATTTGGAAAACTTTAAATGGAATCACCTTTGCACTTTTCCCCACAGGGTGCAAACATTACATTTATAAAGGTCTTTCTTCTCTCTCAAAAAAAAAAAAAAAAAGGATCCTTTTTCACATTAAGGGCATGCAAAGGTTGGTGGTTTGTTGCTTTGTTGGCTTTTTTCCCTGAGTAGACAGGACCCTAAAGGAAAAGGACGGAAAGAAAATAGGCTGTTTGACTTGAAAGTGTGCATATACGAGGGAGGTAAGAAAGTGACCTAAGGGACACTTCGTCTCTATGTCCTGTAGCCAGTAGTAAAACACTGGGAACTTCAGTCTAGCAAAATATCTGCCAGAGATTGTTATGGCTATAAGAAGGCAACTTTAAGCAATAATTCTGCAGAGCAACAAAGTTTTGGAGTAAAAAATGCTGCTTGCCTTTGCATTTTAATCCACTGAGTTTAATTTCAAATAAGGGGCTGGATTTTTCACCGGTAGAAAAGTATAGGCAAAGTATTTTGAAAGTCTCTGAACTGTCAAACAAGGTTGTCCAAGGTGTCAGCAAAGAAAACTGCCAAAGAATGTAACAACATCTTGTTCACATACTTGTTGAAATGGTCACGCAGCCTAAAGAGCAAGACAAACATATCCATAGAGTGAGCAATAAATATCCAACAGATAGATATGGTCTTTGATGATCTCTGTTGATGGAATAAAATGAAAACTTAAAAAAAAAAAATCTATGAGAAACAGATACACTACTGGATGCCATACTGCCTTCTAAAGTCAAGATACACGTTATATTATTGCTTGATGGGCTTTTGCTACTGGTAATTACATATATCAGAATTAATGACACTGCCATACAACTCCTTTGCAGGTCACATATGACTGCAGAACACTAAGAAATAATGACTAATTTTTATGACATTATTGATCACACTTTGGAAGTGAACTTTTGCCAAGATGAGGATCAAAAAAGACTCATTTCTTCATACAATTCATGTCACTAAATGGAGTTAAGATATTTTACTAAATTACTGTCTTTTACTTCCTTTCCTGTCCTTCTGTTTTCTGAAGCACTTTCAGTGAAATTATCTGAAAAGTTTTAACATATAAAACCAAAAGACAGACTACAAGCTTATTATAACTTCCAAGCCACTCATGAGAATCATCATGCACATTCTTTGAGTCATGTGCCAGCGCATCAATCAGCTGTACCACTTCCAGGTATGGTTGTTGAGCTTCAGCCTCTCTACAAAGCATCCAGTCACTGTAGCTGAGTAAACAAATTCATTAAGACTATCATCTACAGAGCAAAATGAAACCTTTTTAATAATAGGGAAACAGAATAAGTATATATGCCACACCTACTGGACATCTCAGGCTATCAATGCCAAAATGTCCTGAGAATTTTTCAGAAAGCTGTGAATACTGAGAAAAAATACTTCAGCAACAGAAGACAGGTATCATCCTGAGAGGATGATGAAAAATAGGAACTAAATCTGAGTAACATCCTAGGTACAAATGATCACAATTACTTTATTATATGACTGACAGTCAATTCCAAGCCTGTAATACACATATGATAGCTTTTTCAGTAATCTGTGCCCCAAAGCTGAAAACAATTCCTAAACAGGACCCAAAACTAATGAGGGGAAAAAATGTGAATAGAAAAGTGGAAATCCTGATCATGTACTTTTCAGAACACTTTAGCAGCTACCCTTGAGTTGTAAGTGAAAGTAGTTACACAAATATAACAAGTGGAAAAGAGGGGAAGCTGAGAATAATTAACATAAAGCTAGAAGTTAACAAAAATTTAGCAATGGAACCAAAAATATATAAGAAAAATCCCTTGTCAGAAGAGATTAGAACAAAAACTGTATGAAGTATTTCTGAAAGTATATTGAGAGCATAGGAATTCTAACAATTATATGAGTCTTGCTATGAAATAAAAAATACTTCAGATGACAGGCAGAAACAGTAAGTATCACTCTCCTGTGGTTTGGAAGGAAGTCAGATGACATTTTGATATTAGGTGATGATGATTAGAATATTTATGATTCAAGAAAAATCAGTAGCCAGGGAAATCTCTAATGTTAGCAATGATTGGCTCACATTTTTAAATAATACAGAGTTTAAAAGTTTTCACCCACTAGTTTCAAAAGGGCTACACAAAGAGCAAGGTGATGTGTTAACAAGGATTTTCTACACCCTGAAGCACTGAGAGTGTTGTGCCAATAATTATTTACACATTGACATTTACATATCTCCCAAGTAACCATGAACTTGTCAGAGGATGATGCTAATTGAATGACTAAAGGGAGGAATAACTTCAAAAATCCTGTTGCAGCACAGCTAAATGCAAATCTTAACAGCTAAGGAAAAGCAGGCCAGTCATATCATTAGGCTGGAAAGATTCAAACTGAGAAGTGGTCCCTTCAATTTTCAAGAAAGATTCTGAGCAGAGGGAGTAATATAATCGTTGAATGTATAAATTCATTACAGAAGTTGTATTATCTCCATTATTGCAATAAATTTATATTACAGCTTCTCTGAAGATCAGATCAGGATCTAACGATAGAACTCAAGGAAGTACGGATAGATATGGTTCAGCTACTGGGAACACGTCACTTAACAAAGACTCCACTAATTAATTAATAACTCCTATTTAGCTTATCAAAAGAGAAACAAATTTCCTAATAGGTAGCTTGCTGATTTAAGAAAAATAGTAACAAAATCTAGTACATGGAAATAGAAACAAAATGATGAGCTGTTCTCCTTCAACAACACTGTTAGAATTGGAATGATTTGAAAAGATTCTGACGGATTGTAATGAAAGCTGATAATTGAAATATGACTAACAGAATATATAAAAGCCATGAATCCATTTCACCTCAGCATTTACAAGATGAACTGATAAGCATACAGACAAACTGATGAGAATCATCACAAATATTGTGGTGAGTGCCATAGGAATGGTGTGGCTGGAATGGTGAAACAGCAATGCACACCATCTGGGCAAGCTTCTTAAAATGCACACAAACCATATCTACTCTAAAACTGAACATAAGACATGTAATACATAGAATGCAAAACATACAGTAGTACATATTTGAGTCATAGACAAGATTTAAATTATATACTCGGGTAAGTTAGCTAAGCCTTTAAGGCTTGTATTAAAGCAAAATTAATGATAAAATCAGTATTATTTGAAATACCTGTTATGGAAAAGTTGTTTGTATTAAAATATCTGTTCTTGATTGTTTGCAGTAAGAAAACACATTACTAATAGTTGACAAAAAAAGCACAAAGTTTTCTGAAATTCAATAATCTGGTTCACTGGGGAAAAAATTAGCATCATACAAACCCAATGCCTATGAAAAAAATTAAATAACATCACTGTGTATAATATTCTATTAGCAAGATGAATTGTTAAAATTAATTCAGAAAGTTTGCTTAAAAAGTGAAATAATGTTCACCTGCTTGTGCCCACTTAATATGGCTGATTTTTCATGTTATTGTTGATAAATACATGTCAGTTCTACACAGATAAAGCAACAAGATTGAAAGTGTATGTTCACAAGAAATAAATATCATTTCACATGAGAATATCTGGTGGGGAAAAGATCTGTAAAATGACCCTGCTGACTGATATTATACTCACAGCTTTGACCTGCTGAGTGTCCATAAGCAGATTGCCTTGCTGCTATGTGCATTTATGCTTTCTTCTTACATAACATAGTTTTATCTCCACCCTGACACTTACTTCCTTGGGTTTAGTACAGCCTTTTTTATCTCCCTTTGTCTCAAATCTCTAAGGATATAGATTTTTTTGTATATTTATATCCTTCACTTGGCCTTTAGTTAGTTCATAAATTAAAGTGTAAAGGAATTAATCTTATCAAGACATATGCTCTCTCAGATTACAAAGACCAGAAGATTTCTTACATCAAGACCATAAATTGCATTTGAGTTGAAAAATAACCTTTTGAAAAACATCCAATGGTGATTCAGAATATTTTGATTTCAGGTCCCCCAGTCTTGGAACGAAACTTCCGTCCTATTCCAGGCTGAGATGTTTTCCTTGCAGCTAAGGGATGCTGTTGCACCTCAGAAAACTTGTCAGGGAGCAGGCACCTATTAACCATTACCAAGTGAACATTTCACCTTATTTAAATATCATGCATGTTTAACCTCCTTAACTTTGGGGCAGGTTTTCTAGACTTTGAACTCCCTTGTAGAGCTTTCTTAAGCTCTTCCCAGGAGGGAAAATCCCTTTGGAAGACCTGAACATAGAATTGGCTACAGTTAATGATCTTACTAATATTTTCCACACTTATCTCCCACACAGGTGAATCTAGTCATACTTGATTTATGTTCACACCTCTCTGAAAGATAGAATTTTGTCTAAATGAAAAAAAAAATCCATGAAACACAAGCCTAAAGTCAACAACAACAAAAAACATAGTGTCTTATCGAGCTGTTGCCCATTGTCAAACTCACCCATTTGAAACTTATTGCTCCTTTATTAGTCTTCTAATCAACTAATTATCCCAGAATTTTATCCCTATCAGGAGTGAACTTTGGTATTGCAGACTCCTGAAATGTTAGTAATCCACTCATTTTTTCAGATACTCGTGTTCTTGCTCCAAAGGATACCTCACTTCCAATCCAGCTTGAGCCTTCTCAGTCCTCTTTTCTCACATATAAGATTTAATTAGAATAACCATAACAACACAATGACCATAATAATGATAACTTACACTCTGCTGAGAAGGTAACAGATTTTTTGCACTTCATTTATGATATCCACAGATAGGCTTCTCCTAAGCAAAAAACCTGAGAAAGAGCCAGCTGATCCTTCCCTGCCTCTTTCCCCCACTCTCATTCCATCCATCACGTTGGCTATACTGACTGCACTGTTCTGGAGCCAGCTGGACACCATTTAACCAATTCCATGGTATACTGTGTTGAAAGAAGATCTACTTTATTACTCTCCTCCACAGCCTCATAAGGGATTATTTCTGCCAGGGTTTGAGCATCTTAGAGCATCTCAGAGCTACAGTACTGTACAAGACTACAATTAATATAGTAGAGCTTGGCAAGCTTATACAATAATCATCTACTAATTTATTAAGTATTTGTGGATGAAAAAACAATGGTAAAATAATCTTTTACACTGGAGCATTATTATTATTATAAATATACTTTTATTTGAAATAGAGAGTAGCTTGGAAATTTTTTACTTTACTTGCGTTCACAGTTAAATGCTCTGAGTGGTTTAGAAAATACATCAAGATGTAGTTTCTTTCCAATCTAGAAATTAAGCTTCTAACAGTGAAAATAGAGAATATTGATTCTCTTAAATGAAAGGAAAAATTTGCACGGTATGTCTGCTGTTGTCAATGCTTACCTTGTCACCTGTAATCTATGGACAAATGGCTAATACATAACTGATAATAACAGCATGCACTGTTGTTCTACTTCTAGTGCACAGGAAAATGTCAAAGATTACTGCATCAAAAACCAAAAATACAGAATCATAGAATGGTTTGGGTTGGAAGGGACCTTAAAGATCATCTAGTCCCAACACCCCCACCATAAGCAAGGACACCTTTCACTAGACCAGGTTGCTCAATCCAACCTGGCCTTGAACACTTCCAGGGATGGGGCAGCCATAACTTCTCTGAGCAACCTCCTCCAGTGCCTCATCACCCTCACGGTGGAGAATTTCTACCTAATACCTAATCTAAACCTATGTTCTCTCAGTTTGAAGTCATTTCCTCTTATTCTGTCACTACATGCCCTAGTAAATAGACTCTCTCCACCTTCCTTCTAGGCTCCCGTCAGGTGTTGAAAGGCTGCAATTCAGTCACTCCAAAGTCTTCTCTTTTCCAGGCTGAATAATTCCAATTCCCTTTACCTACCCTCACAGGAGAGGTTATCTATCTCTCTAATCATTTTCATGGGCCTCCTTTGGACTCGCTCCAACAGGTCAGTGTCCTTCCTGTGCTGGGGACCTCAGAGCTGAACACAGCACTCCAGGTCCAGTCCCACCAGAGCAAAGTAGAGGGGCAGAATCACATCCCTTGCTCTGTTGTCATGTTGCTTTTGGAGCAGCCCAGGATACATTTGGCTTTCTGGGCTGCAAGCACACATTACTGGGTCATGTTCAGCTTCGCATCCACCAGCACCCCCAAGTCCTTCTCCTTGGGGCTGCTCTCCATCTGTTCATTCCCAGTCTATATTGATACAATTGCTTCCTAAGTAGTTCATTAGGTGGGATATAAAATACAAAGTTCAACATTAACCATTCTTACATAGCAAATTAGAAGATTTAGGAATCTGAGAATTTCACTATGTTTTTAAGCAGTATTTGGGATACAACAAATAGATGGTCCTCCTCCAAGACTCCACCAAACTCCTGGCTCTACTGAAGCAGGATATTGTAGGGGTGAGTGTAAGTGCATCCCCTAAGGAAAGCTGTTTGGAGTTCTGCCTTAAAGAGAACAGAGCTACCTGGAGTATGTGTGGTGGCTTGTGACCAATGAGAGGCTGTGGTGTATGCAAGGTGAATTGGTTAACCAATTATGTGGTAGCATGTTGGATGTGAGAATGCATAAAAGGTGTGAATGTTACTGCGTGAGAGGTAGATCTACTGATGTAATAGGAACTTCTAGGAACTAACTACTTCTACTATGAGCTGTGGAGAACTGTCTGTTAATCTATCTTGAATAAACTCTCTAAGTTGTGAGCCTTCTGATCAAGCCTTCTGATGTCTGCTGTGTCTGAGCTCTTCTGACCATCAGTCCACAGCCCAGCTCGGTATAAGGGGCTCCCCCTATAGGATATATCACCAGCAGAGAAAATTCTTAGGAGTTTGCAGCATTTTTGGTATGTACCCACATTCCCTCATGTCCTGCTTCCACTGACTCAATTGCACCTCTGATCAGAGCATCGTCCACCTCCCAGATGCTTCCAGGAAGTAGTGACCACTCCCTGGGGTGCTCTGGTGCCTCTGTGATCAACTTTGAGCCTTTGACCATGATCACCTTCCAGGAGGCCCTTAATGCTTTCACTAACAGAGGAACAAAAGATCCCAGGCTGCAGCTGTGCATTCTCATAACTAAGCTGTTAGGAGTGTTTTAGGAGTGTTTCTGAGGGAGCATTTCCTTGGTCAGTGAGCCTTGTGCTGGCTGCAGGTCTCAGGGTGTCCTTTGTCTCTGAGCACATCTCCAGCACCAGAGTTCTTCACTCAGGGACCTTACACCGTACTACATGTTTTTTAGATGACAAGACATTTCAGAACTGGCAGGAATTTCTCAGAAGTGCAAGCAGTATGCAAAGTGACTCTTAAAATTGTAGGTGTCCAGGATCTATCAACTAGCTACATACTTATCTACAGATTTTTATGACCTGTTTAATTTAACAGATGCACACAGGTTTATTTTTCAAAATGTAAGCCAGATATAAAAAACAGCAATTCTTCTCTAAGACAGTCATAAATTTGTATTAATTATTTTAAAATGTAAATGTGTGTGGGTGTATGTATACATATTCTGAAAAATATCCTTCATGGATTTTTCAATAATTTCTAGTCTAACATTGCATCTCTGGATGACTGAACAGAAAACTTATCTGAAACTAGACAGTCTGACACTACAGTTGGATATGTGTCCTGCAGCATTTGTTGAAGCATCCTTTTTACTTGAGCGAATTAATTGTCATTGTCCCTGTACAGTATTTCAGAGCTATTCAATTAAATTTTATGTGGCTTCTAATTTACACACACACAAAAAAAAAAATTCTGGAGACTCTAGCACAAAAAATGAAGTTAAAACAGAAACAAAGAGATAATGATAAATCTAATTTTAATTTTAAATGCTTATATTACATTTTTCTCCCATGGCTGTTCTTTAAACAATTAGAATCAATGCAACCATCTTATTAGACAAATAAATCTGACTGGCATTGCTTATTACTTTTAATGAATTAGTATTACTATTTTTTCTTTCAGTTTACAGATTAAATTAATAAAAGCGTGACTGTATTTTGTGCTAATTCTTTTTCATTTCAGTGATTTGGTTGCCACAGCTGCTGTTGATGGCCATGAGGGAAGCAAAGGTGGGCAATACTGCACTTACCATGAGGCTGCCATGGATGCAGAGCAGATCTAAGTGAAATTCAAATAAACTGATATAGATAGATTACTTTTAAGTGTGCCCTCTTTGGGAATATGACTTTTTTTTAATGAGTCTGCAATATTTTCTGAGAATTTTTTGTGTAATATTATATTTGAAGTTTTCAGTTTAGAAATCAATCTCTGTAAAGTGCAAGAACTTGAATGTTAAACAGTGAAGGTGTTTGAAAAAATAACTCTGAGAGCATATTGATACATAGTATAGTTGGAAATAAGCTGCTTCTGTTGCAAATGATACAGTACAGAGCACTTTTTTTTTTGCAAACCACATTAAATTGTGTTTTCAGTGAATCATCTGACAATCTTGCCTTATGAAAAGTTCCTCTGCTGTCAAAGCATATAAGGATAAGCAAATATTGCTGCAGGCTTGGACCCCCCATTAAAAAAAGGTTCAAATTATTTTTGTATTTCAGTAGATTTTTTTTTGAGTAGTCTCAATCAGCATTTTAGTTTTTGCAGACTCAGGTTGTGGTAATTTGAATTTCAGTAATCTTATATGACGCATTTTTTTTTAATTTACACAATAAAATTTTTATGTTCTGTAAGTAGCACTGTTACTCCTACAAAAACCATAGTATCTAGACAAAAGAATAAGATTTTTTATAGACATTACATAGCAACTAGTAATGAAAAAAAAAAGGATAGAATTTCTCTATCACACTATTTGTGACATGATTTCTTTTCTATATAAGAATCTTACAATCTAAATAGAAGGAACTGCCTTTGCCTAAGGAAAAATAAAGAAGTTATTAATGTTGTAAACATATATTTATTCTTTTGCAACTTCTCTTTTATTTAGAATTTATATCATCATTAAATATTTCTGTACATTATAATGCCAAAACAATCACTCAAATTCCTTTAACAAGGATACACTGACCTCAGACAACTAATTCAAAATCTGGGTGCATCTAGTAGTCATATTCATATGAGGTGATTAATATTTGTCTCACACTCCTTTCCTCAGAATAGTCTGAGTTTCATTATAATTGCCATTAACTGGTTAATTATCTGCAGCATGTAAAACGTTGGGCAGCAATGTGAGCCAGGAGCATGAGTGGAGATCTAGACAGCAAGGAAAGATTCAGGGAATAGTAATTACATCCTTGGCACTCATACCCCTCTGGAAATGCTAACTCCCCAAAACAATGAAGCTATTACTACCTCATCCCTTCTGGTTAGCAGTAGGCTGAATTTAATGTAGCTGCCCAAAATGTCAGGTGGTTCTGCCCTAAAATATTGATGTCTCTCCACTGATTCCACAGGAGGCTCATGGTGCTTCCATCAGTATGTGAAGTTTGGTGAGACCAAAGTCTTATTTCCTTCTTGCTGTCTGATACCAGACTCCTAATTGCAATGTTACCTTTTGAAATATTCCTTCTAGATTTTGAACTTTCAACAGAAGCTCCATTTCATGTGTTAGTAAATACGCTGACTCATAAAGTTTATATAACTGAAAATTATTTTAGCAATGCAAAGGGTAAAACCTTTCTGCTGAAAATTTAAAAACTGCACATAAGTACAGCAAGCATTAAGAATGCCTTCACAAACTCTGTATTCTTTCTCTGGATCTTTTTGCTATTTCTTTATATAGATATTTGATTTCTGAATTAAGTCCTGTAAAAAAAAGACTCAGGATATAACTGAAATTTAAGGAAACACAACTTCTGATGATGTTTTAAGTACAAAACTCTCACGTGATCAGGCGAGAGTTGCCTCTTGGGAAGAGAGGGGGTTGGATTGGTGCTAGATCAAATTAATTTTTAACCTCATGGGAAGAAACATGTATTTCATCTGCATTATTATTCTTTAGAGAATCTTCAGAGCAAATAGTTTACACTATAAGATCTTGTGTAAAGGAAAATATACAGACACCATCCACACAATTTTTCTGTAAAACAAGGTCTTTTTCTCAAAAGAGTAATTTAGATAAACTATAAATAAAATTAATTTTAGCTTCAGTTCTTTGACTTGCCTTGCATTGGACTGAAAGGCAGCAGAATTAGCAAAATATAGTAGAAGAGATGCTCACTATATGCTCACAGGGGCGCTACTACAGCTCTATTAATAACGCAATTTAGTCCATGTGTTTTAATTAGGCATTCACGTATTGTAAACAATAACTCCTAGTTGATCTTAATGAAATATAAATTTCTTGAGATAGTACTTAAATCTCAGCTGTAATGCCAGAGAGTGAAAATAATCAAAAATGCCTCACTTTTCTAAATTCACCTGAAAGTAAATGGCAGAAATAGAACACAGCTGGAGATGGAAAACATTAGATCATCTAGTTTGTTTCCATGACAATGAAGGATCTTCCCCCACAGTACATTTTCTAGAGTTTTCTCAATCTAATTTCAGAATTTTTTATTTTTTTTAAAGGCTTATACTATTTCCTATAGGATTCATTCTGTAATGTGGTAGGTTAAGGAATTTGCATGGGCATTCAGTGGAAGCCTTCCTTTCATTACACCACACTTCATGGTTGTGGGGGGGTTTTAAATATCCTAAATAAGTCTTTTTTCTTCTTGATATTTAAGTAATTTATCTCCTTTCAGTGCTAGCTAACCAACCTGGACATACTTCCAGTTTTAATACAATTTTATATCCAGAATTATGCACATGATTCAAGTACCAACATCTCAGAGATGTGGAGAATGTTCCCCCTTGTATTTAGTAGTTACAAATACTGCACAAAACCTAAGATAGTCTTCAAAACGTTTTATTTAGCTGATAACCCACCAGTCATGGTCAGCCCCAACAGGCATCTATCGGCTTTACTTGCAAAACAGTAAGTTTCTGTGCTACAAATTATATTCATCTGAAGTTCATTGCCAAGCTCAGTTTCTGAGTGATATACAATAAATACATGTTTTTTAACTAGGTCAATAGAAGTCAAAATTCTTATAATCACATAGAAAGATTGTTTACAGAAGAATATAAAGATGCTTGGAAGGAATAGTGAGAGATTTTTTTGGCACCATGTGCATCTATTTTATTGTAGTAGATTTACTGAGGACATCACAATTTAGGCTGGGTTGGATGAGCCACTGAACCACCTGATTCACTGGGAGGTGTCCCTGCCCATGGCAGGGAGGTTGGAATGAGGTGATCCTCAAGGTCCCTTCCAAACCAAGTCATTCTATCTTTGTATAACAACAGATATTGAATCCTCTTTTAACAAATAAATTATTTCTTAATATCTAACTTAAAATAAATAAACCACCAGATCAAAAAAAAAAAAGTCTTGATTAACTAATCAAGATCCATAATTCCAAGATTCATGGAAAACATCAGCCAATTGTACTCTTTTTTAGGTAGCAGATCATACAGCTACAAAGAAACTGGGAAAAGTTATACTAGTACCTTATTCCTTCTACTGTTTGTAGAGTTTAAAAAAAAAGAAAAAAGAGAGACACTGTATGTACATATTTAAAATAATATTTTACAGAATTAGAGATGTTTCGGGATAGACAATACCTGAGATTGTTTTCCTTCATACAAGCAACAAAGTTAAATTTTCTCCTTCAAAGGAAAAAAAGATTACAGTAACTATAGAACCATAATTAACCCATGATAATATATGGATAGTGAATAAATGTATGATGATTCTTGGTTAAATATTCAAACAGCCTTATTTATTATACATGATTATATACCACAAATAAAATGCAGCAGCCCTGCAGCAGAAAGTACAGCTAATCAGCACACAGTATATCAGAGACAGAAAATATAATCATGGGAAATGGAGGCTCTGCTTTCACTGCAGAATTAATACAGGCTTCTGCTGTGATACTGCCAATATCCTCCCTCACAGCAGCTCTCAGAAACCTCTTTTTCCAGTTCAGTAATGCTTCTAAATTGGACCTCCTGACATGTTTTGTGTACAGGCAGGGTCCAGGTCTACATGCAAAGGTCCTGACTATGACTATTTCTTTTTTTATATATAGATGCATATAGGTATATAAACATAAAATCAGTTTCATAATGGCATTAGGCAATTTGCAATCATTATAAAGTGCATTCAAATTAATCATTGGAGCATTTCTTTACATTTATTCACTGTATCCACTTCAGTCTTTGCTAAAATGTGCTCTAAAATACACTGCATATGCGTAATTAAGTATAAAATTCAAACAAATAATAGAAAATAAAATTTTCTTTCTAGATCTGCTCAGTACACAGACTAATCTGGTACAGTGCTGATAAAAAAATTTGAAATTAATTTATTTTCTTGAGAGCATATTACCTCCTCTTGGTTTTGATTATATAACTTACAGTAGTGCAGTCTCCTCCAGAAAAATTAAAAAAAAAAAGAAGAAAGAAAAAAAGAAAAAAACCCCACAATAACGGCCATTAGTGCAAAATCATTTGGAAATGTGCAATAAAGATAAGTTATTCAGTTTTAGCTAGAGATGTGAGCAAGGAAAGATGTTGGATTTTTAACGAGGTGGGTTCTTTACAATAGAGATTCAACCTCATATAAAGTAACAAGGTAAGAGAATAGTTTCTGCAATGTCTTATTTATGTGCATGGAGATAATGAAATATTCAATTCTATTGCCATAGTTTAAATTTTGCATTGCATGAGGGTTGCATGACATATCATTTCATGAGATATTCTATTCTTTTGCAGCAATTTTTCACTGAAGCAGGAGAAGGAAAATAGTACAGATAGGCAAGAGACAGAAATAACTGCAACTCGGTGAACAGATCTATATGATAAATTCCATTTCCTATCCACACACTGTTGCAGTCCTTAAATTCGGTGGACTTTTTCCACACATTTTCATAGGAGTTAAAACTTTCTAGAGACAAAACCATATCACTCTAAATTTTGAATTGTTATAATGAAACTCCCAGAATTCAAGTAAAGCTGATGTATTGCCAAAAACCTATTAAAATATATAGTTTTCTTTCTTCCCTTTAATTAGCTCATCTCACTTCATCTGAAGCAGCAGTGGATTTGAGATTAGTTCTCAATCTGATCTGAACTCATTTCAGTATCAACTCTCTCCAATCAAAGGGGGATATATGCAACAGGCTTTTCTCTTTATGACACAAGTACAGTTCAGATATCACCCATACATGACCAAAATTAAATACAGACTAACGTAACTTCCATAACTTCCATAAAAAAGGTTATTATTGAGACAGCATTTAGACACTAGTGTTTATTTTAAACATTTCCCAACTAGAGGTAAGTAGGAAATGGGTTTATTCCTATATTCAGCCATGAACTCCAAAATCAAACTTACTTGTAGTGGATTACAACAGACCAAAACCCAGTAAAACCCGCTTTGCAATAGTTGCATGGAAGCACTGAAGCATCAATAAAATCCACAAAAAATGCAGATCTGCGGCTTGTTCAAGAATTTACTACCACGAGGCCACACAACATGCCCTGCAGAATTAATGGGTTTTTTGATCTGTGCTTAATAGGAAAACAGGGTATTTCTGAACACTACTGAAATCTTGTGAGTATAGTCTCTGAGAAAGTTGCATGGTTACCCAACTTTTAGTGTCTCCATTACAGTTTATATTATATATTCTATTACATTATAATATTTATTATATTAATATATGTGTGATATGTGTAATTTATTAAGTTTTATGTCATATTATTATGTATTATGGACATGGTTTAGTGGTGGACTTGGCAGGGCTGGGTTATAGTTGATCTTAAAGGTCTTTTCCATCCTAAAGAGTTCTGTGAATCTAAAATTATCAAACATGCTTACTTCACATCCTCACACTTGTTGACTTTCTCTGCAAATACAAATACATTTGCTTTATTTGTATATGAATGCATAACTGAGAAATTATGTTCAGTACTTTTATTAATGAGAAAAACTTCTGAAATACCCATGTCAAGAAAAAAACGTCACACATCAAATGTGTAACTGTCAGTATGTAAGGAAACAACCTAGTTAGTAATATGAATCAATTTACAGCTGGTGTGACAGAGGGTGCAAGTGAAGGGCCAGGCATAAAATCCTTGTGTATCTCTAACATTTAAGTTACTCTGTCACATGTCCTAATATCTAGAGATTAATCTATATTCCCCAAAAATAGAATGAAAATTTAATTTGTGCTTTGACTCACGTATGCTTAGAAATACAGGATAATGAAGACCTTTGCAAATATTTATAAATTAAAATTCATAGATTCCTGGGAGGTATTAAATATGATATATAGCTCAGAAAACTCCAGCTGTGAAGTTTACATTATTTTCCTGACACTGCAGAGGAGATGTTGACAGTGGCAGGTGTAGAATTCAGACCTCTGTACCCGCCCAGTTCTTTGACTGAATGTTACTATACTTTCTTCCCATGCTTTATTCTAAAACCAAGAGATTTGAATTACTGTTACAGGTACTCCTTATACACCATGATTATGCTGTGTCCTACAAACGAGCAAGTTTACCAATAAAGACACATCAAGCACAAGCAACCTTTTGTGCACATAAATTATTTGAATTTCTGTGTTTTTAATATCGTAGGTCTTGCTGCATTTTGAAATCTTTTCTGTCCTCCCTGACACTTTTCAGAAACTTCTAGAAGTATGACAGTTTGAAGAAGCATGTCCTACTGGAAGAGTTCTTGAAAACAGGGCTCTTAGAGGCTTTTATTGTAGCTTATTTGAATAATGGTTGAACAATGTTAGAGTCACTGTAATACAGATGAGCTATAAAAATTGAGTCTTCTGTAAAACACTCATTGTTCTTGTAATTTTACAGCAGAACAAAGCTACCATTAGCAGTGAAAAACTGGAAGTCCTTAAGTGAATGAAACATCAACTACCCCTGAGGTCCTCACATCCATGCAAAATGCATTCGTTCTGAGTACAATCTGAAGACACAGGAACAACAACCTAAAATATAATACTAGGAAAATCAAGAAATGTAAAGAGAAACATAGGTGTATAGAAATGGAGAGTGTAAGAGGGGAGGAGAGATTTTAAATTTCCTGTTTCAGCCAAAGGTTTTAATGTTATTTTAGTTATGTTTGTATATTTTTTGTATATTTATACTTGAAAATATATTTTGTAGGACAAGACATAATCAATAATTGGAGTGTCAATTCTTCCTGAAATTCTGAGGTTCCATCTTTTAGTAATGTTTTATTCATCATCTATTTAAGTCACTTTATAAATATTTTGAATCTTACATAGAGAAAAAAATACTAAAATTTGCAATAAATATTGTATTTTCATTTTTTTCTACTTATTTAATATTGAAAAGTGTTGTTATTTACTGACAAATACATGCACACAGTACATACACTAAAGTTTCATCTTTGGTGCACAAAAGCTAAACCAGATACTTTTTGCTTTAGAACATTTCTCTGTGACTTTATATACTTTTTCATAGGTTAATAAAGAGAACTACCTTAAAGGGATTATAATTGCATTATCTTGCTTTTCAACTTAGTTTTGTATACATTTTAACAACTATAGATGAATGTTCCTATTATGATATATATATATGGATTTTACTAAGAGATAAGGGCTAAAAACTTATTTATTCAAAATATTGATGAAGTTTCATGATAAAAAATTATTTTAAATATCAGAAGATGAGAATTTGGAAGTATATCTTAATCAGAAATCTGACTCAAAAATTGCAGGGAGGGTAAAGTTTAATCAAGATATATTTCATTGTTTTAAATAATGACACCATCCAAATTCACTCTGACTTACAATATATCCACAACTCCATTTTTATTATAAAACAAATACAATTAATGTTTCAGCATTTCAATCTGTTATCCTTGTCAAACTTAGACAACTTTGGGACAAATTTGTCCAATACACAACTTTTTTATTTCATTTCTCTATCTCATAATTATTCCTTGTCAGGTTAAGAAAAAAAAAACAGAAGCCAAAAAACAGCTTTCAGAAAGATGTCTTTCCCTTCCTATTGCAAATCACATGCTGAAGGGAAGCCAAGGACTTGAAACACTTCCAACTTCTGCTTCAAACCTTTTATCTCAGGGTAAAGCTAAAATGATGCTGTTACCTCCAAAACTCATCTTGGATTTCACAGTTTTTCAAAGGCCAATATTATATTTTTTTTATTCCATTCTCAGAACCCTGTAAATCACTTGAAGCCCAGATACCAATCTTTCTTTAACCATTTTGAAACAGTGTTTCTATGACTAAACATTCATTCTGCCTTTATAGTGCAAATATCAAGACTATATTCCTGAGAAATGTAAAGGGATTCTGAGTTCACAATAAGCGCCTGGTAGGACAGCCCCATTGCACCTGGAAGGAAAGGAGCTGGGTAACTGCAGTACTTCTCCCTTCTGTTCCTCCCAGCTTAACCAGACCTGCACAGCCAAACATCACAATGTTATTTGTGTTATTCTGTCCATCTGTAAGATGTGATAGTAGAGGTTTTGAAAAAATTTTGTTTTCTCCTGTAGTTCTCCTCCTACCTAGAATGATACTATGTCCAAAAGATAAAAATGGAAAAAAAATAATCAAAAAATCCCAGGACCCACAACAGAAGTGGTCTTCCCCCATTCCACTGCTTCAGTGATCAGTATCTGTGGCAGGAACAACAGAAAATCTTCTCTATCAAGGAACAAAGCAAAGATACATCTTGATTCTGAAAAGGAAGGTTTTGCTTTTCAAAGCCCCATGTTTCTACAGTGGAGTATAATTACTGTCCCTGATCTCGTAAATGAAAAGTGCCATTAGAAGACACATTGTGCCATAACTCTGCACACAATTACTGACCCAAAAGGAAAAGAGCTAAAAGGATTAAAGAGTGTCAAGAAGGTAAGGGCCTACATGACTGCTGTTATCCATTACCATGTGCAGTGTTGGTCACCACAATATAAGAAAGTTGTTAAGCCACTAGAGTGTCCAAAGGAGGGCAAGGAGGATGGTGAAGCGCCTTGAGGGGAAGCCATATGAGGAGCAGCTGATGGCACTTGCTTGGCTAGCCTGGAAAAGAGGAGGCTGAGGGGAGACTTCATTGCAATTACAACTTTCTTGTGAGGGGAAGAGGAGGGGCAGGCACTGATCTCTTCTCTGTGGTGAGCAGTGACAGGGAGCGGCATGAATTTGTGCCAGGGGAAATTGAGGTTAGATGTGAGAAAAAGGTTCTTCTCCCAGACAGTGGCTGGACACTGAATAGGCTCCCTGAGGAAGTGGTCACAGCACCAAGCCCTACAGAGTTCAAAAAGCATTCAGTGGATGTTCTCAAGCAGATGGTGTGATTTTTGGGGCTGTCTAGGGCAGGGCTAGGAGTTGGACTTTAATGATCTTTGTGGGTCCCTTCCAATTCAAAATATTCTGTGATTTCTTTTTACGTACTTAGTAGTGCGTGAAGCAGGACTGGTGAAGACTCTTCCTAGGCGTTTTTGACCACATAGGTAGAAAAGTAAAATACTTATGAATGAGACTGACCAGCTACAGTAAATAGTCAGTAGTATTGACTTTGGCGCACACCAACATACCAAACTCTCAACAGAGGCAGTACAGAGCAGGTGTGCTTAGCACTCATGCCAGTTTTATCAGAGTGACAGCACCCTGAAAATGAGCAAAATGGATATCTGGGGCTAGTTATTGTTCCAGTCACGACAGCTCAATCTATACTCAAATATACCTATTATTTAATCACCAGTTGAGATGAGCAACCTTGATTTCTGAATGTTGGAACATGTGCTTTTCATAAAATACTGAGATCTCATAATTGAACAAATCTCTTAAATATTTTAAGTATAGAAATCCATAGTCACTTTTTAATATCACGGCCTCTGTCTTTTCTTATTCCAGAAAAGGAAGATAATACCCACATCTTGCATGAGTGTTATGAGGAATGACAGGAATCATCTGAGTTATTCAAGAATGGAAAGAGATTGTTTTTCATGTTCTGATCAAAAATGTTGTACTTGGTAACTCAAACATAGCTTAAATTTCTGTCACTTTCATCCAGGTGAGAAAAAAAATCAAGTTTTAAGGCTTGTTTAATCATTTCTAAATTTAAGATTATTTAAATTTGTCAATTTAACATACTAATTGAATTGAGAAATATTATCCACCTCTGATCCATCCTTTTTTTTCTTCCTGGTGGGAGGTTAAGATCATATGCCAGCTAAGATTTTATTGCCATCATCGGATAACAGCAGCTGATGCACAATGAGAATAGAGAGAAACCTGTTATGGCTGCAAATATCCACAGCTCTGTGAGATTCATGGAGGAAGCATATGCCACCTTATTAAATCTGTAGCAACTGAGGTGGAAGTAACAGAAGGTATCTCTCTCCAGAGCTGGAAGAGATGGGAAAAGAAATGGTTCTGTAAGGAAATATCTTACTTTTCTCTCTCTGAAAATATCTATAACAGAATGTTACAGGGAGCGTTTTTCCTAGAAATAGGAACTTAAACCCAAAACCCAACAGCTGCCAAGAGAGGATGGAATACAGAACTTCTTCTCAGAAAGACAAAGCTTTGGGGCAAGCCAGTATGTTGTTGCTTCCTACAATGGAAATAGAAACATGAGAAGATTTGGAAAATCATGCTACTTGTCCCACTTTGTCCCAAAGAAGGAAGTTGAGGGGTAAAGGATAGATCGAGTGCTTTTTGCAGCTTGAAGAGGACCCAGAGTGCTCTACAAGGGATGTATAGCAAAGGAGCAGAAAAGACCAAATGCACAGCTGTAAGAGCTTCTTTCTGCTTGTTATATACAAGTTGCTGTCCCAGCTGCCAGTCTTCCACTTGTTTTAATGGAAATTTATATCTAAATATAAATAAAAAATATAAATATAAGCATAAATATAAATAAGCACATAGAGATTCACCTGAATATGGCTTATCCCTCTAATTTCATAAAGAAAGAAATCTAGAGGATCATTTGACATGGATGACCTCTCTGAAGTAATATAGAGGACTAGGACTGGAATTAGTTTTGGAATTCTGATTGTGTCTGAAGCAAGACACAAACAATTAAGAACAATGGGAGAAAATAGCTTTGCTATGCCTTAAAATCATTAGGGGGGAAATACATAGTAGGAATTCAAATAAAATTTCTGGATTTTTTACCAACCTTGTGTGTTTTTTAATTGAAAAAGGTCATGAGCTGCAGATTTGAGGTAAATACTTAAAGCAGGATTCTATGAATCTAGTATAGAGGCAAAAAGGAGCAGACATGAAAATCGCAACTACCTACATTTGTAAAGGTAGCCATAGACATAGTTTTGGAAATTGAGGAAAGGCAGTCTCAGTTATTATTCAGTACTGCATGACAGAATACAGACAACACACTCCCAGTTCTAATGCCATTGTGGTGTTTTCTCCTTGGCTCCTAGGCTGCTAATATCTAAAAATGCAGCATTCTCTTAGAATATTAGCAAATCTCGTGCTTTGTTGAGCCAGTACAGAGTCAGAAAAAAAACAACCAAAACTCTCAAATCTATTCTATAGAAACATCTTGACAAAATTTTTTCCCAAAAAGGAACAGAAAATTATCTTTTTGCTTCAATGTCAAAGCAATCATTACTTGTACCATGAAAAATAACAATTGTCTGTGCCAGTAGTTCTTGATATCATGTGATGGCTTCATTATAACATGGAGCATTAGTAAATAGCTACTCAGTATACTAAGAAAAGAAAACAGAAAATTAAGTAATGAAAATAAATCATATGTTTCCACTAAAATGATATTTTCAGTGTATATGTCTGATTTCACAAACAGGTTATTGTAGTAACCTTCTGAAAATCAATGTATTTATGTAAAAGATGCTTAACAATGGGATTAAAAAAGTGAAAATTCTTAAGGTCTTTAAAAATACTTGCATTTAATTTAATCAAAGAAAATACAATTTGTTTTTTAAACTGTCTAGTTTCAAAAAGTGGACAATTCCCAAGTCTCTGCTGTACATAGATTTTGTGAACAACCTTTGTACTGGTTTTGGGCTGAATATATTAGTTGTCTTATGCCCCTGTGTGGCCAACCTAAACAACAAACTCACTTTCACATAGCTGTAACAAAAGAAAAGCAACAATATGTTGTGAGAAACTCAGTTTTGGTAAATCCACTGTTTTCCATTCTCTGAGAAAAGCTTTTAATACATATTGCGATGGCAAATTTGGACTGATACTCCACTGAACAGTTTTATCAAGTTTAGTCACAAAAGATACTTGCCATTATGCACTGATGTAATAATCTGAATATTGCCCAAAGCAACTGTGACTTCTCAAAGTAGGCTACTACAAATGGAGCATCTGACAGCACAGCATTTGTACACTGAATACTAAATGAAGAATGGCAATGAGAAAATCCAGCTTATCTCATTACTAAGGGTTTTTAAAACATTTTAAAACTGTATTTCATTGTCTTCTGTTATTTGAATGAAAAGTATATCACTGAAAGTTATCAGACAAATTTTAGACTGCAGAAAAACTGAAGCCCCTTTAGATGCTGCTTTAAAACTCAGACGCAATGTAAGCATATACTGTGTTTTCAGAAAAGGCCTCCTGATTTCATTACCCAGACACATGAAAAATTTGTTGAACTAACTGGCTGTTTGCCAAACGTTAAGAATGAAACACAATTCTTATGGCTTCCCAGCATGAGGTAATTCTTAACATTTTTCCAATAGAAAATAACCTGTGACACAGGAAGTAGCACCACAGTCTCCAACACAGATGAAACACAATTTTGAGGTAAAATCATAGCTCTTACTGCTTCAACTGGCTGGAGCTGGTAATGTCAGACAGAGCTGTGTAGGAACAGAAGGAAGGTCCAATAAACCAGCTCTCTCCTCTACACTGTCCACAGCATCTCAGGAAAGTTCTGCCCTATAGATGGCAAAAGAGCTCAACTGCAATATTCCTCCAACAGAAGCTGTTTGGAGAAGATAACTAAACCCATTTAAATGGCAAAATCAATCTAACTCATGAGGAGGTTAATATCATTGGGGTCCTCTTACATCAGCTGCTGCACTGCAAAACTCTGAAAACAAGAACCCAATTCAGGTAAGGTTTCTATGGGAAATAGTAGAAAACAGTTTAATATATATTCCTGTCAATATTTGACATAATATCAGAAAGTGAAGCCCAAGATATCTGTCTTTCCTGCAACAAAATCTCAGAATATCTAAAACTTTCAGAAGAACTGAAGAACAAGAACTCCAATAATAAATGATGTGAAAATTAGGAGGAATGTATATTCAGTTACAGATACATGTATACTTCCTCATTTCCTATGACTTTCTGGTTTACACTCCATTATCCACTCTACTATTTGAATGTATTAACCTGTTTTCTTCTCATTATTACTTTGTGTAAGCAGCATTAATCATTCTGTATGTAATGTCAGCTGTTATCTTTTTGGACTCTGACTTGTAATTTTTAGATATAAAAACAAAAGAAAGAAACCTTAAAAAGAAAAAGGATCATGTCTTTTTAGTCTGACAAAATATAGAACTTTGAAGACCAAAGAGGCAGGCCACATTATACCTCATCAGAGCGGGATCTCTTCCATGCTGGAGGTATTCATGTTTTTCTTGCCCCACTTCTGAAACACTAACTCTTAATGCATGAACAATCAGTTTTTAGCAAGTGCATTACATTAATTTTGCAAATCTTTAAGCAAAAAATCTACCTACGATATACACTACATTGATTTAATTAAAAAATAGAATATATTTTTTAAAATCAGTAAGCCAAGCTGACTAGCTTCTGAAATAAATGCCAGCAAGATTTTTTAGTGACTACTTCATAGATGACTTCTTCAGAATCCTTTTATCAAGATCAAAGTTAAAATACTGATACTTATTCAAAGGAGCGAATCTTTTTACTCAATTACCTTAAAAAACTTTCACCTAACTTGAGTGTCAGAAGACACAGAAAGCATCATGTCTTAGTGTCTCACAATTACTGCTGCATATTGCTAAAAATTGTACAATGTTCTCTCAAAACCAAAAAGAATGATACTTAGAAAAACACTACCTTGCTCCTTTATGAAAACAGAACTCTTCTCATCTAAATAAGACAGTCCATTCTGAGTAGGAGGCTCAGTTTCCTAACAATCCTTTCTTGTTTGCTAGTCTCCTAGAATAAATATACTTCTAATCTCAGGCACAGAAAATGCAACAAAATAATTCTGTAATGTGTTTTGATTCAAAGCTGACATAATATGCAGCTTTTGCTGGAGTCTTACAAGCAAAATCCACACCGAAAAGCACGATGCATGTGTATCTGTAAAATAATCAACAAAAAGCGTGCACCTTGATGTACAAAAAGCATGGCTTTGATCTGCAAAAGCAGAGCCAGAGAACCAGGACTGGGATGGTGGCTGATTAGAACAGTTGCTAAGGACTTTGTTGGTTGCTGCAGGCCTGAAACTGTGCACTTGGAAATATGCAGAGTTTTACAGCCACAGCTGATAATACATAAATTATTGCTCCATTTTGTAGAGCTTCAAAGATTTCACAGTACACCAAAGGGATGTAAGAAAAAATCTCCTGGAATATAGATTGCATATATTTTTAAAAGATCTTAATTCATAACAGTGACTATGATTGCTAAAGCTTCATCCATAATTTTGTGTGCCTAATTAGAAATTCATAACCACGATAACAAAACTTGAGAACAGTAACATTAAATAAACATTAAAATATCTTTAAAGCAAATAGCAGCAGGAAGGGAGAGAATCTTTACAATGAAAGTCTGAGAAATAAAATTATAACAGTTTGCTGAAGTTATAAGTGCAAATATCTCTGTATTTAAGAAATAATATCCCATTTAAAATGGAATTCTTCCACAGATACAGAGGAGAAGATTAAAACACTGGATATAGTCACTGCAATATTGCTTCCACCGTTTTTCCAGAATGTTTCCATCAGTGCACTATCTTTATAAAAATACTACAGGATTCTTTTTCTCCCTGACCTACACTCCCACTCTTTTGAATGAAGTTACTAATATTTTTTTATGTTAATATTTCACAGCACTATGGAAAAGTTCCAGACTATACTACAGTATGTTTACTGAATAATGCCACAGAGATGAGGCATTACTAATGCAGTTTATCCCTCCAAAAATCCTAAGAAACCAATTCAATAACTGTCTCACACAAACAAACAACTTTGCCCTATCATTTCTAATTCCCACAAAAAAACAGCTATTCACAAAAGGATACCCTACAGAGCTGACTGACCTGCTGCAAAGCGTCCACTGCTCAGCTCTAATTTGGCCAGTTAAAAAGATTATTGAAAAGCCTCACACACAAAACCTAAATCTTCTAAAATTAAGGAACTGCTTTCTGCCTGCTTTGCAAAAGGTATGCAGGAGTACCAATTTGAATCTTCCAATAAATTATGTATGGTTAAACAGACATCTCTGAGCATTTAATCTTTTCACTGCCATATCCACATAGAAATCATTTTCTCTGACAAATTTGTTTATGAATATTTAATATGCTTTAAGGATTACAGCTAATAATGCCAGCTTCTAATGGTAGCTAATGTACTTGAAAGATACATAACCATCTTAAATATTTTATTCTATCTTTGCTGGTTTTATTTCTGCAGATCGAGCTCTCATGAAAATCCTTACATAAAACACAAAAACACTAACAGACTCACTGCCACCATAGAAACGTTAATATCTAGGAGTGCAACTATAGAAGTACCCTACTGAAAAGCATGCAAATAGATTACCATCAGCACAGGAATAGAAATGATGAAGCAAAAATGTTTTATTTCTACTCACCTAGTGTTGTTCAGCGTTTGTCCAAAAAGATCATTTTGTAAAATATTTGGAGGGGATGAGAAAACCCCATGAAAATGAGATAAAACAGAATTGCAGACCTGGCGCAGTGTCTCAAATTGCATTTTCTCTCTTTCCCTTCTATTTTTCTTCACCACCTGTCTTAAAAGTCATCTATTTTGTACACACCATCAAATACAAACATGCCAATCAAGTTCCATATTTCTCCTGATCTCTGTAAAAACTGTGCCTAAATGAGCAGGGGCTGATAGTTAATTGTACAGTCATTATTCTTCTAATTCAGTCGTAGAAGATTTAGTACCCGTGCGGCTTTCTCCTGACTGTAGCAAGAATTCTAAACAGCAGAGAGCTTTTTGGGCATTCCCAGCTGAAGTGTGAAGCTGAGCTGCTTTCATGTACTCTACTCATATTTCTCTAAGCCTATTAAAAACACGCAGTGAATAGATGCTGTCGTCAGGAGTTTCAGCACATCTGGCTGCCAGCAATAAAATCTCAGAAGTAAAAAAAATGAGGACAAGGCATCCTCGCACTGTTACTACTGTCTAAGAGGAGGAGGATTTCTGCATCTTCCCCTCCTCCTTCCCTCCCCTGTAAAAATGACTAATATCCGTGACCATGTATGTAGAATTTTAAAAATTTTTTAAACGTAAGGCAGCTCTAAAGGGCAGAAAGACCACTCTAAAAATATTATTCACATGATAAACAACGTGTAGCACTGAGACTGTAACAACAGATCTTTTGTCTATCTGAAAAGCTATACCATACCTTATGCGAGATAACACGTTTTCAGTGGAAATGCAATGAAATGTAACATCAATTCATGACTGAAGCACACAGTATACATTCTATATGTAACCACTCTGGCAAGTGCTGTACATACAGCACCAAGGCAGTGATTTATTGCACAAACTTGAACCATTACTAAAAGGAATGGCTGCATTATACATATGCACTGCATTTCAAAATGAGAAGTCTTCAGTATCTTTTAAAAGTTTATAGCACTGAATCAGCCATGATAGAATGGAAAAAAATCAATCACTTCTCAGGGTGTTCCAAACCTGTCTACTTCCAGGAAAACCCACTGTCTCAGGAGCCTGTGCACCAGTGCATACAGAGTATAGAATAGCAGAGCAAGAAGCAGAATCAGTCTTCTAATGCAACAGAGGGAGATTTTGCAAGATAATATGTACTGTGAATAGCATTAAATGGACAGAAAATAAGTAGCCCTGACTAAACAACATTTTTTCTATTTTTTCCTTTCAATGCTTGTGCAGAGGACGGTGTTACATAACAGTACAGTATTATATCACTGTCAAATTGAAAAATAACAATTAAAAAGGGTTTTTTTCTAATATCTCATTTTTCATCCACAGCTTTTAACATCTTAGCACTAATTACAAAATATCCAAATAAACCCATATAAAATGAGGGCCATTACTAAAGATCTTCCACTGAAAGGAATTTTAATCCCAGATGATGTGCGAATAAGCAACCTTCCAGCTAATTAATGTGTTATATTTATGTGCTCAGAAGGGAAAAACCATCCAGGCTTCTTTGGCCAGAAGGATGGCAACTACATCACAGATTTAAAAAAAAGAGAAATAAGAACAAATTAATCTCCAGAACCCTTTAAAACACCTATTTTATTTTTTTTAATTATGAAAATATCTACTAATAAAACTGTTTGTAAAACTCATATGAAACCCTCCAAAACACTAAACAAAATAGTTTTTAATGTCTGTTTTGATGTCTATAACATACTGTACATTATGGAAGCATTTGGTTTTGAGTAATGAATCTGCGGGCAAAAGCACAAGGCTGTATGTGTGTCAGAACTGGTAACTGTTGAGACCCTGGAGCAGGAACCGATGAGTATTTATGGTTATCCTGCTATAATAAAGTGGAAGAATAATACTTGGAAACCACCCTCCCTACATTACAGAGAATTCATTTTTGTGATATAAGGAAACTTGCCTTTACATTCATTCCATCAAAAAAGGCAAATTTTTTGCATCTGCTCCAAGAAACAGAATCATCTTGTCACAAAGGATTCAAGTCATTGCAATCAGCATAATATGCACCATCTCACAGTTCAGAGATGGTGTTGACCATGGTATAGGTACAAGACCCATATTTTGTCATTTATTTCAAGTACATCATGATTTTGTTGTGTTCCTTAAGAATGGTCATCACCACCTGAATGTTCCTGTAGTTGCAACCAACTTCTTTACATTTGACATTCACTTTTTAATGTCTTTATTTTCAGATATTTAAAATGGAAATTGTGGCATACTTTCTTCTTTTTTTTCTTTTTTTTTTTAATTGTTCTAAAACTACTGAAAAAAATGGGATACATTTTTAGACTTTTTTATTATTATTTAATTTGGGGGTAAGAAATGAAGAATACTTTGCAGGCATTCATGCATATAAAACCTCCCACAGGGAAAAGATAGAATGATTTTAAAGGTAAATACTCCATAGTTGCTACTAGTTGAAAATTCAACTATAATTACAGGGGGCTTGTGCAAATACATATTTTTTTGATGTCTGGAATTTTCATGAAAATTTTATTTTCTGCTGATCAGAGAAACTTTTCTATTTTTATTACAAAAAATGAATGGTACAGAAAAAAAGTGCAATTGCTTTTTTCCTGACCCTTCTAACACTCTACAAGAATCCCTTTAGCCAATAGACAATTCCTTCCCGTAATTACTATGTGGCCTCTGGTATTGTATTGACCTTATAATATAGACTTCTTACTAAGAACTCTTTTTAGGTATTTCCACCTTTTATGAAATGCAATTGTTTAGCTAAGAAGAATCAAGAAAGTAAAGAGACCTAACAAGAAGAGGCTGGAGGAAATGGAATGAAAGAGCATGAGCAGAGCAGGCTCTGCCCAGTGAAGTATCCATCTTTTCAGAACCAGAATGGAACTAACAACGAAAAGAAGAAAATTTTGGATTTTATTCCATTTTAATCTACTGGTTAGTACCTAAGCATAGTTTGATGGAAATGCAAAAGAAAATGGTAGAGATGAGCCCCTTGAAGTTTGAGGATAAGAGTGGGAATTTTTAATGTACAGAAAGTCAAACTTCTGTTTTTTTCACCTAGATCCTAAATAAAATAGGGTAATTAATAGCACATAAATACATGTCATGCAGCATCATTGTACTTCAATATGCCCTCATCAAAGCACTTAGCTAAATATTTACAATTAAAAAATGTTGACTGTTGAAGTATATTCATTATTAAAAGAGAAAACATCTGAACAAATGCTTTTCAGACAGGAAAGCTAACAACAGTGGCCCCACACTCTGGATGGTCTCACATTATTGCAATTTATAGGATCCTCATTTTGGGTCAGATCAGCAAACTGATGCTCCAAGGTGGGACATGACTTTGAGGGACTAACATAAATTACATTGAAGGATGGACATTCCACTTCACTACTGCAAGTGAAATGCAACCAGACTTTCTTTTGCAGTAAAGCACATGCTCATTTTTATTTTCTGACATCAATGTTCAAAGGTTCAGTTTCAAAAGAGAAGTTTAGCAACCAAGGAAAAATTTACAACTGTAAATTTAATCACATAAGAATCATAGCAGTCATAGAAGCCAGTATTCTGAATATCTAATATAGGAATATAGATAAAGTCCCAATCCCAAAAGGATAAAAGTACCTAAATCCAGGCTACAGGGAAGCATTAGTCTCTGTCCAAGATCTGTAATAATGAATCCTCTCCTTGAGCTGGTGCCTGAGTAGTCATTAAAAATGCACCATTCTTTTTATTACAGGTAGTTTGGCAGGTAGAACAGTGTTAGGGAACATGGAAAACTGAGTCCCAAGTTTCTCTTCTAGCTTCCTAAAATATGACCATCAAGACCCTCTTGGTTATTCAGAAGGGAATTTGTCTTTGCTGCTGTTCTCTCTCCCATAAAATATTAAATTTTGAAAGAACTATTTAATTCACTGAGTTAAACATTAATTGAGAATGGACAAGTGATACTGATTTTATTCCCTGGTAGTCAGGTCACAGATCTACAATGAAAGATACGGAAATTCCAGCTAAGAAACCAAATCTTGTTACCAAAAATATCCACTACCAAGGTATAGTAATGTAAGTTCATCCTCATGGTCAACCATCAAATACTCTTTTTAATTTCTTGCATTTTATTCTGAGTATCTTCCACATGTCTTTTCTTCTTTAATTTAATTTCTGAGGCATTCCACCCATATTCATATAATTTTTTTCAGTGTTCTCATTAACTTTTCTCCCATGTAGCCATTTAGTAATAATCTATTCTCTCCATTTAGTCTAAGTTATACATTTTAAGCCAAGGATATGAGATTTAGAAACTTGGATAATCTGTTTATCCATTTTTTGCTCCATATCATCATCTATGACCATGACTAATATGCTTGAGGAGACTGGTTAATTTCATACAGCATAAATATTCAAATAGTTAATTTTCAGCAAGCTGTGTGAAAATCAGCATCATGATAGAAGACCCAAGTCAATGCACATAAAGAAAGAGTAGGCAGACCTGAGCCTTTACCTATGGACTTTCACAGTAGAAAGACAGTCAGAATACGGTCTGTAAATAACCGCTCCATTGCCATCTAAAGTTTAACAAAATTGTCAAAAGTAATAGGAGATGGTGCTGAAGTTATTGTGATCCTCCACCACATCACAGAAGATATCGGACAGAAAAACATGACACCATTATGGCCTGTACTGATTCTGGAGCTCATGGAACTACCTCTCTGTTGTATTTAACTCTCTCACTCTTCAGTTTCCATTGGACTTGCTGTTAGTGGTATCCCATGCACAAAGGGCTTACAAAAGTTTATCTCCTGTTCCACTAGCAGTAATATCAAGCAATGAAATAATTTATCTTTAGAATGAGCTGCATAAAAACAGTCAATCATCAGAAACCTTGTAGGCAAATTATCTATTAAATATTTTAGGAAATGAACTTAAGTGATCTGACTCCGGTTGTGTGTAAGAATAGCACCAGTGGTCTCCACAAGAAGCGTGAACCCCAAACCCTTCTCTTACTTGCTGTGTTTAGGACTCTAGAACTTTGCTGTTCCAAAGTCTGCTGAGCTACATTCCTTGTATCATCAACTGTTTAGTAGCCTAATTCCAGTGAAATCAGGGATAACACTGCATGCCAACAGTCTTTGGATGAAGGCCCAAAAGCGCAGTTCAACACTGTGCCCCCAGAGCGTTTCCAAGTGTTGGAACTGCTCTGGTGCCAGTCGGAGCAGCCTGTGCTCCATTCCTCGGTCATGACCCCGCCCAGCACGTACAACAATACTCAAAATGGCTAAGGAGCTGCTCTGATTAATCTATTTACATTCAAGATAAAATACAAAGATAAGTTATCAGCTTAACTTCAGCACCTTTACAGGAATCTGGTTTTTACCTCTATGAAAATTTGCAGCACATACAGGCGAGAAAAGGTAAGCAACTGTGTACTTTTTACTGAAAGACAAAATTAAGCTTGACATGTATAGATTCCCAAGAAAGTCAAGTACATCAGCCCAAAAGACCAAGTCTTGATGGGAAATTCCAGACCAGCTTTGGACTTCCTAAGCAGAAAAGCCCTTAATTAGGTGTGCTGAAGTTCTGTGAGGACATAAAAGAACTCATTTCCCTGCATTTCATCATGGTCCAAGTAAATTTAAGAAATAATCATAATCCATTGATCAACATGGCTTTAAAACTTACTAAAAAATTGGCAAGCAAGATAAACATGAACTTTTGACTGCATACTTACTAGTTTGGAAAGAATGCATTTTAC
The DNA here is from genome assembly GCA_035583235.1 of Hafferia zeledoni. Lineage (NCBI taxonomy): Eukaryota > Metazoa > Chordata > Aves > Passeriformes > Thamnophilidae > Hafferia > Hafferia zeledoni. The sequence goes on along the minus strand of JAWWEV010000083.1, from coordinate 131,723,132 downwards.
AAATAAAATACTTGCAAATTGAGATTTTATCTTTTTTTTACAAGTTACTGCTTATTAAATTCTAGACCTATGAAAGGAAACAATGAAGACTTGTGAAATTTAAATGCTAAATGACTTAGTATAAATAATTTTAGCGATAAAAAAATCTACATGTTTCAAAACTCAGATAACACAGTGGTAGGTCTGATTTTGTTCCTTACACAGATAGTCGGAAATGTGCCATCTGTTCACTTGGGAAATCCTACTGTTAGGCCTGGTATGGACACATACAAAAACTGGCACTGACCACACAAACTGCGCATTTCAGGATGAGTAAGACAGAAGAAAATAACAAATAAATTGGATGAGGGAAATAGGAAAATTGCAATTTAAAAAGCTTTTGTTATTAATTGTGATAGACTATACCACAACAGTAGAATTCTTGAAATGAATCAATAACTATGCCTCAGAACAGAGTTTACCTCCCAGTACAATTATTCTTAAGCTATCTTTAACATGAATAACTTTGACTTATTGGTTAGTTTCCTTAGCTCAGTATAGATTATGGCTTCTCAAACCTCTCCGTGGAATTCTTTTTAACATATTAGCTGAAAGGCAATATGGGAAATTTTATTTAAATATGACAAAGCATAGAATATTTGAAAATAATTACATGAAATGTTTCATTTTAATTATTTCTCTTATCTCTGTCCTTCTCATGCTTCTGAATATTACACAATATATACAACTTGCTTTGACTGCAATAAATCTTCAGTACCTCGTTCTGCTTCATTTGCCAGATCTGGGCATTTCTAACTATTCTTTGATTAGCTAAGTCTATGCTTAAAAATGAAGACATTATTATGTTAGGCAAATTTAGAAGTTGAGCTTAGACTGTTTGAACTTAATAACAAGGCTCCCACCTAAATACAGATGACTAAGGAGTGCAGCTTAGAAGGTTGGCCCCCTTTTTCTTCCTGTATAATCAATAGAGAGAAAAAGGAACATGTGGTGGGGGTGGGTGGGGAGGTGGGGGGGAAGTCACATGACCCAAAATTGCATGAGTGCCCAAAAATAGGTTTAATGAAGTGCTCTTATGCTTGTCTAAGTTCCTTATTTAGGAAGTAGGAATATAATTCTGTGGTTGCATTTGTACTGCTGAGAACATTTTCCAGGTCCTGCCTTGTCTGTGTTCTGACACCACATCAGAAAAACATCCTCGTGTGCTCATTCTCTCCCTTTTTCCTACTCATGCATTTTCCCCACATATAACACAAGTATTTTATGGATCTGCATGATTTCTAGCAAAATTCTTATTGATGGCAGATATGACATATAAAAAAGAAGTCTTAAAATCTAGAGATATTAGGTTTTTTAAACCACTAAGGCATAATTTATATAAAGAGCTGCTGGGGCAGAAATTGCATTTGGCAAACTAAAGGCCGACCCATTTGTCTACTAAATGTACAAATTACTTCTCCAACCTGCAAAAGCATGATCTATTTTGTACTAACATAATTCATACATGCTACTAATTTTGTTTCATTTCCATGGGACTAGTCAGCTTCCTACAGGAGAAAAACATCTAGTTTTCTCCACAAAATACTGGCTGGATATTCTGGGTCATGTGATGATCCAACAATCAGTTCTCCACTTTCCTCAGAGTGTCTGATAGTCTACTGAAATGGTTAGGCATCCTAAACTTTTAATATGAATATATACATTTGTTCACATTCATACATGTGGCATATAACATAAAAAAATATTTCTCAAAGTATTAAAGGAGTACTATTGAGGTAGAAGAATTGGGCTACCAGAGTTAGAAAAGGTCTAACTGAGACTTCATTGCCCTGACTAAAGGAACAGCTGCATTACTGAACAACAGAAAGCTGCTATGCACTGGTGAGGAAGTAGAAGAGTATGTGCAACACACATTGTTACAAAAGGCTCAATATTCAGTAGGTGCTGCATCATGCAGAGCTCATGGTTTAGAGGACTATATTTCAACCAATTTTACCTTCAGCTGACTTACAATCAATTGATATTTCTTTGCACCTCATTACAGTACATGAATCCTGCTTTATGCCTCATTTGCAGTTCTGGATGGTTCACCAATGAGATGTGTCTCACTAGTCAAGAACTGTTGGCCTAGAACAGAGATTTGATTGATTTTTGAAACAACGCACTAAAAACTCCATCTGCAACAAAAGAGATTTCTGTTCTTCACTTTGATCAAAAGTGATCATTTGTCACCTTTAAAAAAAATAAAAGTGATTTCAAATACTAAGAAAATATTATACATGATTAATAACGTAAAATACTAGAAACAGAAGCTGAACATACACACACTAACAGTGTTCAGGCATCTGCAATTTTTCATCCTCAGGATGATGTATACAAGGCACAAGTTGATTTCCTCAGTGCTCACAATTTGGAATTAGATCCCTTTTTCTGCAAGTTAGAGAAATTTAAGGAAGGACATGGTTATCCACCAAATTTTCAGCAAAAAGTAAATCCTGCAACAGTCCACTGATGGTTACCAACAGTGTAAATGCACCTAGCACAGTAATGATTCCAATACACACCCAGATAACATTTTCTTCATGAAATACACAGTTATCCTCTTTGAATGAGATCCTTTACACAAATTCTTTTTGGATGAGCAGGCTGATCATAAAGCTCCCTGCTCTGTAAAGAAAGTAATAGATACACTGATCTGGAAATCCATGGTGGTTATACATTGCAGAAATTTGCTCTCATTCACAGTGAATTTGGAAGTTTAATTAATTTTAGAAATTTCTTTTAGTCACTTGGAAAATTTAAAATATTTAATGCCATATCTCTATTTTCAGATGACTGATTTGGACCTTCACAGGCCTCCAAACTTGTATTGGGCTTCAAAATGTTCAAGTGATCTGTGATGGAATCAAAGACTAATATATATGTAAACTAAAAGATAGATCACTCTCCAGATAACAGTAAGAATAAGACCAGGCTTTTCATTTTGTGAAACAGAAGCTAAGACAACACATCCATGCACAGGATTGTTTATTAATTTCTACTGTTCAGTACACTGGATAAAATTTTGAGCCTTCCATATCTTGGGGATGAGTTCAAAGAGACTAATTTATCTTCCTTTCATGTCATTATAAGATTTATGGTCTCCTGGGTTACTCCTATATTCAGCTGATTGGAGTACCAGAAGAATATTTTCCTGATAATCACACACCTCTGGAATTCATTTCCTTTGACAGTGTCATGGAGCCTGGGTTTTATACGCATTAAGGCTGTGTAAATATTTTACTTTGGAAAGATTTCCACTGAATACAGGAGTTCTTTTTTAGTGGAGTAAAGGCAGTATTGGCCATTTGGGAAGAGAGCTAGGGTTAATTTAATATTTTGTTGTTGTAACTGTAAGGTTTCATGATATTCAATGACATACCACAGAATACATCTCTAGATCAATCTCATTTTCAGATGAAAAAAATGCTTCTGAAAAAAATACCCGTACATCACATAGAGAATGAAATTTATCATCCTTGTCTTGAGCAAAATCTTCTGGCTTGGTTGGCTTCCCCAGGGTTAACTGTGAAAACAGCTGACAGCTTTTGGGAATATCTACCAAAAGGACACAAACATTCTTTCAAGTGCCCCCAGTTACTTGAAGGAGGAGCACGGAAGTGCATCAGTTATTACTGCAATGTAGTCTGTTATCATCCAAAACAAGTTTGTTGAGAAGCTGACACCCTATTAGCACTCCCCTTAATAGCCAAAGCTCCAGAGTTTGTTCTGAGTCCCATCCACAATTCATTTTGCCCCTTTCCATTGTTTAAGTTACATATCTTCCTCTTTTCCTTTCCACTCTGCTTCTCAGGGTCTTTATAATTGATACTCTAACTTTGGAAAGCATCACTGCATTTAAAAAATTCTGCCGAGTAGATTTAATTGTTTCTTCAAATTCACTTTACTTAGAAGATCAAATTTCTTGTTTCAAATATTGATACATACTTTCCAAATAAAGTTAATTTTTAAGTAATTGTATTTATTTGAGTCATGAGACATGAGAAGCATCCAAAATATACATTGTTTTATAAGAAATGCAAATCCAAATTAAATTTGGTTTCTTTCAAGAATACATTTTTGTTGTAGACCCCTGTAATTAATGGTAGAGGAAGATTAATCATTACACAACCATTTTAGGAATAAAATGCAATTGTCTCAGCCTCATGAGGAGGTGCAATTGCTGAACTGTTGTCAATTTTTTTATATTCAAGAGTTAGGATTGTTGAACTAATTGTGATTCCTCTTCTAGCTTAAAAATTTTTTACAGTTCTAACTGAAGCATAAAGATACAAGTGAAGCAGGTCAATTTTTGTCAGCCCAGCACCTCATGCCAGAGTCAACAGGATTCAATTAAAATTAATCTACCTCTGGAAAAAAAAATTGTTTTGTCCACTGATTTGGAACTTTAGAATGCAATGTCTCTCTGAACCTTCCTAGGTTTTTTTGGAATTACAGAGTAAATCAGATGTTTTTTGTTCTAATCTTCTGTGTTTTGATGGGTATTTTTTTTTTTAAATTTTAAGTGATCATCAAGAAAGTCTATCATTTAAAGACTGGTATTTTTGCAGTCATTACAAATAAAACCTCTTGCAGCTAAAATGCCTTACTTTTGATCATAATATTGCCATGAAAACTTTTTTCTTCATGTTTTATTTTTACCAAAGAAAATGGGGTTTCTGCTGCAAAGTTCATGGTTTGTTCTATTACACATGGCATAATAAAAACTTACTTTGGCATATAAACTATTTCTAGGGGCCACTTTCAGCATACAGCACCTGCTGACAAAGCACTGGACTGGAAACTGGGAAAGCTTGTCTGGAGCAACTTAAACTCCAGTTATTCCATGAAGAAGACACAGTTACTGAGGTCCCTCACAACATTTCTGGGGAGCTCAGTGCTGCAGAACTGGGCACTTTCTGATGTCCTACTCTAAAACCACCAGGGCATGATTTCAGGGCACAGTCCAGCACAGTGCAAGAAGTCAGAACCAGTTGCTTACATGCACAAGCCACTGCATATCATATATAAGTATTACCTTGGATTTTAAAACTCCACTTTAAGAATCACTGACTTCAGGTCACCTGCATTTTCTGCTTAACTTGAAATGACATTGTACTGCACTACTTTGCTGGAACAGGTAACTATTTTCTTAAAATGTCTGTGGCTGTCTTCTTTCTGGTTAGTAAAGAATGTTGAGGGATCTATTTTTACTGAAAAGCACAAAATTAAGATTTCTCAAAGCTTGGGAGAGAAGTGTCCAATTACTTCACCATAAAACTGAAAAGACACATGAGTTGTAAAGTGAGGAAAAGAGGTGAGTTACATCAGGGAGAACGAAAAAGAACTGGGTTAGAGAAGGAAAAAATGTCAGTCTAAGTGAAAGAATGTCACGGGTATACTGTGAAAGCACTTCTAATGTCTAGCCAGTGTTTGGTAAGAACTCACACCAGTGAGAAAGAGATGGTGATATACAATGAAAATGAGTTAATAAAATCAATAAATTAATTAATAATCATAAAAGGACAGTTCAGAGTAGGCAAAGGAACAAACAAGGATTTGGCTTGAAGAAGGGGCAGAAAACGAATCAGAATAATCATACTAAAGACAAGGCAGAAAACATAGTATCGCTTAATAAGGTAACTTTTAATTATGAAAATATGGTCACCCTCATCCTATTGCATTAATTTTCAGTTGCCTTTTTTTCTCAGATCTGACTTAATAAAATAGTTTGACAGTTAGTTAAATTTTAATCTTAGCAGGTAAAAGAGAAATGACAACTAAATTACACTATAGAAGTAATTTCTTTATCTTTTATGACTTCTAGAGGCACAAAAAACAAAAGAAAGAATTTGTACCAGTACCAATTATGCATTCTCTAGTTTTTTTATTTTAAATTCAGTCTATATACCTATGGTAAAAAGTATAGAAACAAAAGGCCAGTCTCTGAATTGCTTCCTGCAAATTCCAGAATCACTTTGCTGCCTGAAACAACAAATTTTACTTCACTAAATGTTGGGCATTTCCTTAGGCTGCACTTCACAGATGTATCTTGTTCAGCTCTACACACCATTGTTTTTAAATATGAAATTTAAACAAAATCCATTCTTTATACTTCCAAAGAGAGCTTAGCCTCCAAAAAACATAGCACAGGATTATAAACACAGTGAGCTCCAACATTCATGTTTGAGCAAGGTCAACAAAACTGTACTTCAAGAAGACATGCTCAACCCAGAAGGGTATTGGTCTCATTAATTTTAAAAAATAATTTAAAAATGTGACCACCCTCAATTTTTTTTCTGGTATTGCTTTCACACAGGGTCAATTTAGCTAAAAGCAAAACTACATTTAATTCTACAAATGTTAGTCAGTACTTAACAGAAAATATTCAATATTATAATACAACTGATATCTTTGCTCACATATTTAGATTATTCATGGTCCTTTAGCACAAAAAAACCCATAGCTGTGGTATACAGAAACCTAACACTGCAATGGAAGGCAAACTCCACTTCAAAGATATCAAATATCTGCACCGAATATCAAGATTTCCTTGAACTCATTCTGCATAAGATTGGGAAAAGCCAAATAGTAAGTGATAGTTTTCAGTAAGGTGCATGCAACAAATATGAATAATTGAAAAAAAAATCAAGTAATCAGTAACAGTAAGCAACATACAGGGGAATGTTGCAAAGGAATTACTTTTGAAAAGGCACTTTACAGTAAACTATGAAAATGAAATTCCCTAAAATCAACGTGCAATTAGCTCACTGCAGAGAACAACTGCAGAATCAATGAATTCAGACTGTCACTCAAAGCTGGAATTAAATCTCTTTGTTTTGTGCTTAATTAAAACACTTTAGTGTTTGAAAAGGAATACAGCAGTTTTAGGCTGTTTATAAAGGCAGGTTAGTTCTCCTGCAGTTACAGAATTTTCCTCTTCTCTTTCTTGCTTTTCCAAAAAGGTTGGATTTCTCTAAAACAAAGACCCCAAATTGTGCAGGTTCTACAGCTAGATAAAGACGACTTGAAATAGTAATAAAAGGTATTGCTTTGACTAAAACATAATCAGTTAGGGAAAATAAAAGTGGAGGGAGGGAAGCAATGCAAATCTCAGAAAAACACTGAAGTCACAAGGTGGCTGCACAACCTGAATGTTGTGTTGTCACTATTCATGTGAGGAGGAGATCCATAAAACCAACATTAGGAGACAAACAGAACAATACAAGCAATTTTATTTCTCAGAAGACAGACAGTTCTGCAAAGGTAATGAATTAAAAAAGCTCCACGTTTTATCCAGAAATTAAACCAGAATGGATATGCTACAACTCATTGCAACCTATTAATAGCAGGTAGAAACATATGATACCCACTATAGGTAGTCTGGACTGCTAATAGACAATATCATTCAGGAACTGCTTACTGAGACTCTGCATTACAGATTATATCAAACTCCTTACTCATCCTCATAAGCCAGCATAGCTTAATCTTTGCCAAAGTGTCTAATTATTTCATTAAAATTCCTGCACTGAAGGATTTCTGACTTTCCTGGACCCAAAGTACTTCTTTTCAATAATTTAATACTGCATTTTCTCTGGCTCCCTTCCCATTAATTTCTATTGCTTCCTCTGGCCATAGTTGTAAGTTCCTTTTTATGTCATTCGAGATTGAGACAGCAGATAAACACAACTCCAGTTTCCATCTGAAAACTGGAACAGCCAAGAAATGTTGATCCATACCCTTAACCCTATATGTAGATAAATTAATTAAAAGAGCAGCTCTGTGAAGAAGAAACTAATTTATTTGTTGTAAACTATTACCTTAAGAATCATGCAAAGCATACACTGAAATGGAAGACAGCACATGAAACAAAAGCAAAACTACTGAGACTAGATTTGAGATTGACAATTTTTTTCCTCTATAGCTCCAAGGACAAAGTGGTAAGAAATGCTGGAACAGGAGTAGAAAGACAAATATAAAATGTTATTCAGATGCAGTTAAAATCCTGTACAACTTAAATCTTTAGTTAATATGCTAAAAAATACTGTAGAGCACCTCCAAAGCCTTTTGCATCTGGTTCTGGCACCATGGAAAGCCAGCGTGAGCTCTTTGCAGTCATGCATGGAAAAGAATACTAATTCAATCTTAAACTCAACCTGAAAAATTCTTGTACAAATTATTAGATTTATTCATGAAATGAAAGAATATAATTATGCTTTCACAACAGTTGTGGGGGATTTTTCTGCTGTGGTGGTCAACAATATTAAAAAAAAAAATCATATTATTTTTTATGTCTTACATAAAAAATTCTAAAAAATTTAGAGATCCTGTTTTCCTTAATGGATACTTCTGGATATGAACAAACCTGCACATAGTTTTATCAGTCTGAATCTTGGATATTAACACCTTTATTTTAAAAACTGTCTCTATACAATTATTTTAATATTTCTTACTTTCTTTAAATATGTCAGCAGATTAAAAAAAAATAGGTTAAAAAGTTAAATTTCCTCTATTTTACTTGAGATTGCTTTCAAATATGCTTAGTTTCCAGAGCTCCAATAAAGGTTTTTTAACACATCTGGCCTAAAAATTTATCAACTTAGGTACTCAGAAATAGAAACAATCAAAATCAGAGGCTGCACTACACAGTGATATGTCACAAGTGCTGCAGAAGAAAAATAGCAATAATCTGGAGAAATTGCCAGTTTTCCGCCTTTCAAAAAGAAATGTAATTGACTGATTCTTTAATGTTACATTGTCACCTTTTAAATTGCAATAAACTACCCTCAGTGCTCTTCTCAGTATCACTTGTTCCTGATGAAGCAATTAAAGAAGAGTCATTTGAAAAAGATATAACATGAAACAGATGGACACACATTTTCATTTATTTAATTCATGCTGCTCTTTGATGTTTCTAGTCTAGCTTATGCCTGCTTTTTCCTCTCTCCTCCTTTGCTCTCTTATTATAGTCTCTTTATTTCTCTCTGTTCACCCCCTTACATCCCCAACTGCAGACCCAAAAGACAGAGCCTACACTGCCAATTCATGCTGTTACTCCTCCCATGAACAGGAGCAAAGGGACACAGGGAGCCACTTGCATGCTACTGCCATTGGGAACACAACAGAACAAAGCCTTTCTGTGTGGAAAACACATGTATAGATTTCATTAGGACTACATACAGAAATCCTGCATCTTCAGACTCAAGTAGCTTCAACACTCTTGTTTACATTTCTTACTCTGAATAAAATGCACTCTCCAAGATCACTATAGTGTATGGAAACCACCACAAAAATGCCCTCTTTTTTCTTAGATAAGAGGGTTGATAGAAAATAAACCACAGAATACATACGTAGCTTTGAAAGGAGAAGCCAAGGAAGAGGGAAGGAGGACGTATTTTATCCTTATCTGCTGGCCTGGAAAATAAATACTGCTGTTGTGCAACTCTGCAGCTGCTCACTCTCCATTTGTTGTTTTCATTCTGGGTTTTATGATTTAATCTCATATCCTTACAGTTAATCTGAAAAGGGTTCAGGCAGCTTTATTCGTTAGTCTTGCTTCAAATCATGGTCTTACAGATCATCATCTTTACAGATACCAAGAACCAATTCTCTTTCTGCGCCATGGCTCACCCTCTGATAGATGCAGCAAGAATAAATTTACTGTCTTTCTTACATTGAATCTTTTTAAATATATCCTTGAGAAAGTTTTTTTACACCAATATAATGCATGACAAATATGTATTGTAAAATTGAAGTTATCATTTTCAAATTTTGAAAAGTATTTTGGATTTATACAGTACAGATTATGGAAAATAATAATAATGTTAAAAAATTAATAATTCACATCTATCTGAACTACATAACACCATTTGAGATATATATTAATAGTTATGTCATCATAACCTTCCTTTTGGAAGATGCATGAGTTGTTTCCTACTTTAAGAGAGCTAAGTATATAGAAAAAAGTTTTGTGAAGCAACAGCTCTGGAATGTCAAAAAAAATTTACAAATTAAAACACTGAATTGATATGCAGAAAACTACTGCAATGGCTTCACAATACATCCTACAAAGAGCAAGAGAAATGGTTATTTTACAAATCAATCATTGCAACACTACCTAAAGATCAAACAATTCAGGGAAAGATAACAACACCATGTAAAAAAGCTTTATATCAGCATTAAGGTTCCCTCTTTCCCAGATTTTATTATTAGGATATTGCAAACATTTTAATGGGACATGATAAACATTTGCTTTGGCTTGGGCTTTGGAATGAAGAAACTAACCATTTCACAAACTGATTGCCTGCTGCAAAATGCCTGAAAAAAAGATTATGTCTGTTCAAATAATTTTGCTGCTGAAGAGAAAACACAATGTATTGCATGATGAGTAGTGTAGGTCTTGTGAATAAAGGACTACATGAAAGTCTTTGATGAAACTAAAATAAAATAGGACTCTTTTGCATAGTTGAATACTGCAAATCAAAGAACTGCAGCCATAAATCTACCATCTATACACAGACCTTCTGAGTCTATAGTACCTTGGGGTACTAATTGACAGGAAGCTCAACATGAGCCAGCAGTGTGCCCAGGTGGCCAAGAAGGCCAATGGATCCTGTCCAGCATCAAAAATAGCATGGCCAGCAGGACCAGGGAAGTGATCCTTCCCCTGTACTCTGCGTTGGTGAGGCCACACCTT
>JAWWEV010000083.1:131655181-131712297 GCA_035583235.1 Hafferia zeledoni | reverse complement strand
GATTCACCATCCCTGGAGATTTTTAAACACAGATTGGACGTGGCACTGAGTGCCATGATCTAGTAAATGGACTAGAGGTGGACCAAGGGTTGGACTCGATGATCTCAGAGGTCTTTTCCAACCCAATCAATTCTATGATTCTATGATTACTTAGGACAACATTTTGCTTTCCTCTGATCCACATCATCTGGCAGTTTGCAGGGAACCTACCCTTGCACTGTACCTGCAGCCTTGCTCTGCACACAAGGTTAAGTCTGTGAAAACCACTGCATGTGCTTACAGTTCAACTGTGCGTAATATAAACCCTCCATGTGATATATATTATGCTAATTTCACCTCAAACAGTGTCCAATATACCATGGTCAGTTACTGAATCATGAGGTGTGTTGCTGCTGCTGCCTTATCCATGGGTTTGCTCTATACAAAGCAGTAAAAGCACTGTAACACAGAGTGTAAATATTATGGTAAAGACTTAAAACTAAAAGATGGTAGACTTAGATACAAAAGCAGAAAATGTACTGTGAGGGTGTTGAGGCACTGGAACAGGCTGCCAACAGAAGCTGTGGATGATCCATCGCTGGAAGTGTTCAAGGCCAGGCTGGATGGGGCTTTTGGCAACCTGGTGTAGTGAAAGGTGTCCCTGCCCATGGCAAGTGGGGTTGATCTATATGATCTTTAAGGTCCCCTTCAATCCAAGTCATTCTATGATTCTATTCCATGAACTAGAAAAAAAATTAATAATGGAAACCTGTTCTGCTGCTGTTAAGCACAACTTGCTCCTTAACATTTAATTATATTTCACTTTTTTTCTGCAATGGATACAATATAAGAAAAACCTCCTTGGAGAATGTGCAATCCAAAATCATCCCAGACTTCCTTTAGGCAACAAATTTCAGAGCAGTCAAAGAAAATACATATCTGTCTAAACATTTTGTGATCTATCAATTGCATATGGGACTGTTGTATACATCAAGGGAACAGAGTAGTAATCTAATGGTTAAAAGAATATTATTTTAATGAAGAATAACATTAGTAAAGAAAACAGGAAAAAAACTATGGTGAGTGCTACTCAAGAATGCAAAAACAAAAAAGTACAACCAGGAAAGATGCAATAAGGAATGAGGCAGAAATTACACTGATGATCTCAAGTGAATGACTTGGCTCCAGATGACCAAGATACATGATACTTGATTTAAAGAACTACTAAGTAATGATTGTTGCAACATCAAAGGAAGTTGCAGATTTGTTAAAAATCTTTGATAAAAAGGTACATTTTACCTTTCTATTCAAATTATAACAACCCAAGTATACAAACTTTTAAAATTATTTTTTGTGTCAAAACTAATGTCCTTGGGATGAAAAATAAGACATAAAATATAATTCTCACTTTCTACTTACTTTTATTATAGAGGTTTTGCAAAGTCAATGACAACTACTTCAAAATGTTTGAGACATTTTTGTCTATTTCCCTATTATTTTGGACACTTTGAATGGCCATATTTTTGTCAAAGAATTACTCCATGTAGACAAAGGGTCTAACCTGCTAGTTAGCTGCCCATTTCTGCATAGAATTAGTTCAACAACGGAAAAAAAAACCTGTCATGATATAGCATTTTTCTGTGCTGGCTTGTTCTATCAGTTGATGTTAAATAAAAAAATAAAAGAAACCAAACCTCATAACATGAAGCATTGCAAAAGAAGACAGAAGTCCAGAAACCTTTAGACAAAGCTATATATAATTGCTTGACCACAGCTGCAAGTTTCAAATAAATAAAATGAGTTTTCTTAATCTGATAAACAATAATAAGCAGAACATATATGGATTTATAAATTCCAATACAGAAATGATATCTAATTATGAGATATATATTCTATGCATTACTTCAGTTGAGTATAATAAGATTATGCTTTAAGTCCAGCCAGTAGCCTGGCCCCACACAGCCAATTGCTTATTCCCTCCCAGTGGGATGGGGGAAAGAATCTGAAGGAAAGGAGCTGAAAAACTCATGGGTTGAGATAAAGACAGTTTAGCAGGGAAAGCGAAAGAGAAACAGCTCTGCACACAAGCAAAGAAAAGAAAGGAATTAATTCACTGCTTTCCAGGGGCAGGAAGGTGTTCAGCTATCTGCGGGAAAGCAAGGCCCCACCACACGCAATGGTTACTTAGGAAGACAAACCCCATCACACCTAAAATCCCCCCTTCCTCCTTCTTCCCCTCACTGTATACTAAGCATGATGTTTATGGAAAATTCCTTTGGTCATTTCGGGTCACCTGTCTTGGCTGTGCCTCCTCCCAGCCTCCCATGCATCCCCAAGTTTCTTGGCAGCGTGGCAGTAGGAAAAGCAGGAAAGGTCTTGGCTCTGCATGAGCTCTGCTCAGTAGTAACAAAAATACCTCTCTACTATCAACCCTGTGTTCAGCACAAATCCAAAACACAGCCTCCTAACAGTCACTGTGAAGAAAATTAACTCTACCCCAGCCAAAACCACCACAAACGGTACATCTTTCCAGTATCATTGATGAAAGCAGCAAGAGCACCACAGCATATAGGCCCATCCCCATCTGCAACAGTCTCTCTCAGAGACATCGAAAGTCTCTTCTAAAAACCCATTTGACTAGTAAGATGTTCACTGGGCATCACTGAGGAATCTTTTCCTTTATGTCAGGGGAAAAAAAAAAAAAGCTTATATAAGGATCATTAGGGAAGAAAATTATTCATAAGACACTCTATCCCTCAGTAACATGTAATAGATATCATATTCTAAATGCACTCATATATGTTAATTAGGGAGCATCAGTATTATTATCCAAATAAAAAAGGAAGAGAATAATGACTGAAAAAAACATCTGGACTTAATATGTTAAGTAGAAGTGATCACAATCAGCAGAATAGTTCTGATTTCAGGCATAAAGTCTAAATTCTTCCTGTTGGCAAATATTACTTTATACTGTCCACGTTTATAATATAACTCTACTTACAGTAAATGCATCTTGCTTATCTGAATTATTTATTTGTATATCCCTGTCTCACTCTGTAATTCTGCATGCATAGCATAAATATACTTTCAGATTTAAATTGTTCCTGAGAACAAGAGCAAGAGGATTTTATCATCACATTATTATTACAACAGAATCAGTCCCTCTCTCCTGCTCCTTAGCATCAACTTAGGGTGCCAGCTGTATTTCCCAGAGACCACACATGTAACTGAGCACATATACGGAATCCATCAGCTGAAATCAGAGCAAAGGGCAGCAAGCAGAATAAGTTAAACAAAAAGTTTAGATTAATTACATTCAATTTGTTCCCATACAAGACCAAAATTAGGAAATAAAATATGGTGGAATAGAAGAGGTGAGGAAAAAGGAAAACTATTTTAATTATATTAGCTGCAAAAAGGTATTATATCTGTCTAACTTGTTTCAAGCTCACAGAATAAACACTGTAATGAGGTCATAGCTGGGCAGCAGAGGAGGGTTGCCAGATTATACTGCTCTGGCTGCCAAATTCCAAGGCAGCTGGAAGTCTCACTCTCTCACGCACAAGTGAGGGTATCATTAGCGTGGAAACACGTGAGCAAGCTCACTCTCTTCTTACCTTTCCCACCATATTCAAAGTTCTATTCAGGTCTTGTTTAGGAAGAAATTAAAGTTATTCAGTGAAAGCATTTTTACTTTTGTGTTCCAATAAAATGTAGCTGCAGAGGTTGAGAGCCTTCTTCTGCCTTTTGGTAAAATCATCTCAAGAAAAAGGCAGGGAAGTTCCACTTTCATCCTCTGGTTAAAGCAGATCTTACTACATCAGTGCCAATAGAGCAACAGTGTCAACCAATTCCAAGTAACACTGACATGAAAAAGTGAAGAACAAACTTTCATACTAATGACAGCAACTAACAGCAAGAGACTGAAAACGTATGAAAGAGCTCAGGTCATTACACAAAGACTTCACTGTCTTCAATACTATTTGCTGCAAGTACAACCAGATGTTTTAATTCAGTAGTCCAAACAGACACCATCTTTTGTTAATCTGCCTTTTTGAGTTATATTTCAGGTTACTAAAATTGTGCTATAAAGTTAGTGACCACAAAAGAAATATGGTAGCACTCTTTACAGCTCAATGACTATGATTTAACAAAGTTGCCACCACCTGGACAAGCTCTGTCACACTGGAACTGCCCTGTTCCATGGTGGTTTTATTTATAATGAGAAGTAATGAAAAGCACACATTGGCTATGACCATCTGAAACAAACAAAAGACTCCTCAGCTGCTTCTTCAAAATGTCCAAAATGTATTTTATACGCTACAGAATAAAATAAGGTATAACTTTAAACCAAACATTTTCTTACCTGTCTGATGTGTCACTTGTTACTTGATGCTTTACTCCTGAACCATTCTTAATTGAGTCTTGTCTTGTGAGCCCTTGAGATCTGTTTTTGTCCAAAGCTTGTGTGGATATGTCACCTGGGGGTCCTTGGTACTGAGGATGCTCCTGCAGCTTTGCTTTTTTCTCTTGAGGTGCTTCCTCATTCCTCAGAGCTCTAATTCCTTCTTGGTCAGGCTGCTGTGGTGCATGTGATCCACTGTTATAGAACCAGGCTCCTGATTTTGTGAGGATTTCTTGTTGTTTTCGGCACAAGTTACATACCCACATTACCTGTTCAGACATATTTAAATGTAAAATCTGTTAGCTTGTGAACACTGTACACATTTTCATCAAGCACACATCAGCTGATTGTTACCATTTCCAAAGGTAGAAAGAATACAGTTTTAACTCTTTCTATTAAAATTACAATAGCCTAGCTATAGTACAATAAAATATGTCTGTACAACCTTGGAGGAAATTCCTCTAGAAAAATTACAAACAAAAATATTTTTAGTCTTTTTTTGTTTCGTTATTTAAAAGTTAAAACTACAGATACTAGTAAAATAAATGAAAAGGAATATGAAAGAACATATTGATATTCCAATGGCAATAAATGGAGACTTTGAAAATTAAGGCCATAATTTGAGGATGATAGAAAAAATGAATTTAAAAAAATCATTAAATTTTTAATCCATTCTCTCACTAAGTCATTGTAAGGAACTTTGGAATAGATCCTATGCTATTACAAACAAGTAATTTTATCATACTCCAAAATGCTCTGCTAATTTACTTCCATGACAATCTGTACCTTAAGCTTACATGAAGAAGCTGACTTCAGAAAGTGACTGCATTGTCAGAGCAACTTTAAATTAAAATCATTTTATAAATAAAGTAATGTATAAGATGGTGCATCTCTCCACTAAATAGTCAAAATTTAGCTTTCATTATAAGCTTACTAAATTATTAAAATTATTACATCTTCATAGTTTTGAGATCCTGCATATAATAATGAAGCTTTTTAATAATCTAAAGTTTACTTGCTTGCAAAGCTTTTCTATCTGATCACCTTAGTCACATGCCAGTGCAGGCAAGTGACAACACCAATTATCTGTAAGTTCATTTCACATTCAGTTATTATGTTACATGAGAATAAATTGGGATGTAGTAAATCAAATACAACATGCCAGTCATGAACACAATGGCACATTCAAACTGATTATTGTGTTATCTTAAAATCTGGATGCAGATACCATTAATTCACTGCAAGTTTAGCCCTTCACTCCTTAAACTTCATTTTTCTTTAGCCTTACCTCAGCATTCTTTTTCTTTTTATTCTTCTTTTCCTTTTTATGCTCCTTACATACTTTTGTTTAATTTCACAGACAAAATAGTACCATTTATAGTACATGTCCCTTGAATGTCTACACTCAGCCTTCAATCTACGTATCATGTCTCCAGTTCTAGTCCTACACTAAGCTGCCTCTTTTTCAAGGATTTACAGCTCAGCACATTCAAAAGTTTACAGCTATGTTCTTCATTATTTTTTTAATTGCAGTTAGCTCCATGGTTGTATCACACAGAAGACGTAGTTTCGACCTCCTCAATTCATGTAGCTCAGTCCACCAGAAAAGGTTTCAGAAGCCTCAATCTGTATCTTACTTGTATTCTCCAGGCAGTTTTCTTGTAGAAAATTTGGGCCATGCTCTGTAGTCAAGTCTTACAAAAAATATATCGATGAGAGCTTCATATAAAGGGCTACTTGAATGCAAGATTCATACTCAAACTAAACTGAGTGACTGCCTCATTCCCAAACTGTCAAGTTGGGTCAGGAAAAGGAAGCAACACTTGCCCATTTAATGGTGGGGATATGTCCCATTCTGGTAAACTTCCTTCTTAACTTTTTATGGGGCTAATACCATCTATGAGAACTCTTGTCTGCTTACATCAACAAGGCAGAACAAACCATCAAAGCACTTAGGGCAAAAAAAGATGGAGACTCCCTGAATAGCAGCTTGCGCTCTGAGGTAGGTTCTGTGTCATTAGAGGACATTCAAAGGTCAAAAACTGTGTATGCTTTGGGCCTGGCCATCATTAAAATACAAATTTAAGAACAGGTCTGTTTTACTTTTGCTAATTAAGTTAGAAAATACATTAAAATGCCAAAGAGAAATTCCAGCAACCAAGACAGAGATACTTTTGCCCTCTTTAATCAATAGCAATTAAAAGGCTTTAGTGTTTCAGCTTGGTTTGTACACAGGTGAAAGACATTCTAAACTTTTCATGTGTGTACCAGTGCAATGAAAGGACCAGATCTGAAACAATTATTGAAATATACAAATATGTAACAACTTCAATGACAATAACATAAAATCCCCCCAAGTTTCCATGCGCTATTTTTCCTTCTATTAGTAGATATCAAATTATCACAAAAACTAGATATTACATTCAAAACACCTGGGCAACTATGTCCTTGGCTGACAGCCACATTTTGTCTCCAGACAACACACTCCAGGATGACAAATATTATTCTCTTCTACCCAACAAAATAAGAGTTCCTCGAAACAAATACGATTTCATGTCTCCTCCTATAAAAGCAGAATCAGAAAGAGTACTCCTAACCTAAACTGACTCCGGCAAATTTTTTTAGGGTATTTCAGACTGAAAAAAATTCAAACACACAACATGAAAAATGCATATATTAATGTATTTTGCCTATTTTTTCTATTCTACAAATATCTAATGATAATTACAGCTGACACTTCTGATAAAGCCTTATTTTCAACATAGTTTCAGCATGCAGGATTTCATATGACCATAACAGTCATAATTTTATCTTCAAATAATCACACACGCTGAGAAGAATGGCAACTCTCACACAGACAGAAATGTACGTGTTTCAGTGAGCACAAAAACTACAAGCCCTCAAGTAGCACTGGGCTAAATTGACTTCATCTTATTGCAGCACATGGAAGCATTCCTGCAATTTCAAAAAATACTGGTAATTTATAGTGCAGAACTCTCAATTAAATGACAGAATTTCTTGTAAGATGGTGTCATACGAGCACAGACAGGACAGTGGCACATTCCTGGACAGGATTTCTCCAGTGCCCAGTGCCCGTGACAGAGCACTCAGCAGGTGACCCATGCAGAGCAGGTCTGTCCCTGCCAAGTCCCTGCCAGGACAGAGCATTTCACAAGACTGTGACGACAGAGCAGCAAAGAAGTGAAGTGACTACACGAGTGGATTGCGTGCTCAGTACATGCATTTTGACAAACCTGACAAGAAGAAACACAGAATTTTCCCTTCTAAAAAAGTAATTAAAAATGGCTAATCCCTTGCATCAAAAATCTGCACTTCAGAGTAGACACGGTACCCACTACTGCTTGTAACTCTCCTAAGCACCAGCCCAGCGTTCTACAGTCATGAACACATTTTGTACGCAAACATCAGTGCTGCAATTTGTGGGTGTCAGTTCTTCTACACATGGGAACAATGACAATTTAAAAAGGAAAATATGGACAAAAATCTGCTCTCAAACGTTAAGTAGTAGATAAAAAGTAGAATCTAAAGTGCTAGTGGCACCGGAACGGGAGATGCATTTCCGTAGGAAAGGCTGAAACACCACCTAGTGCCTACGATAGGTATTGCTGAAGTTCTGTTCAAACCAACTTCTCGAGTGTGAAAATAACCACACCAAATATATCTAGCCTGACATTTTCACATTAACCATTATATTCATTGTTTTTAAAGACAAATGTGTTTTCTTTTATACAACACTGAACAGAAGTATTCAGACTTTGGATTAGACAGATTTATCTTATACCTTCCATCTGCTTTCCGTTCACAAAGGTTAGTTCTTTACAGGGAACAAAAAAGTTCTAACTAATTTTTTATTTCTTCATTATCTTTTACAAGATTACTTGTAAAAGATAACAGAGACTGTTTTAAGGTCATCAGAACAACTATGGATTTATTCGATTGTATCTGAAAACAAATGTGAAATACTCCTTAAAGTTGGTTTACGTTTTTATTTGATACCATTGTATGGCAGCTGCTTTTACAATCAGAAGACTGTAGGTTATGAAGGATTAGACTGGACATTAGGACACATTTCTTTACAGAGAGTGCTCAAATGATGCAGCAGGCTCCCTAGAGAGGTGGTGGATGCCTCAAGCCTGTCTGTGTTTAAGAGGCATTTGGACAATCCCCTTGACAACTTCCATTAACTTCTGGTAAGCCCTGGATTAGTCAGAAGTTGGACTAAGTGATCACTGCCTTTGCCAACTGAAATATTCTATCCTATCCCATCCTGTTCTGATGCTACACTACAGCCAACAATGGTTTTATTTAGTATTTATCTACTAAACTCTATTTATTCAGCTATACCTGTGGGTTATGTTCCCTTCTCCATTTCCTTCTGTTGAATTAATGCATTTAGTCAATGAAGTATTTTACAGGAGCAGAGATAACCCTTGAATTTATTGCGTAAGAGTTGATAAAGATTACCTGTTTTTTCAATATTTTGCTATGCCACTAGTCTGTGCTATGGTACTGACTTTCACTTTCATGCAAATAATAAAGTTATAATCAGTTTGACTGAATGCCAGAACTGCTATAATGTTTATTTGCCTTATATCTGTAATGTCACATTGATACTTATCCCCCAAAATTGTGTTAAATGCCACAAGAATTCCAATACCATTAATAAAAGTGGAAAAGCTTACCATACTGCTATGAGACCATCTTTACATATGTTTTAAGGGATATCTGCATTTGCACACAGAAGGTCTTTGTACTGAGAGGGTGACTATACTACTTATTCACTCTTGAGTTTGTAGTGAATGAATATATTATGTATGGAAAGTTATAATGGCCATAACTTCTTGTGCATGGATTTGATAAAGTGTATATTTACATGATTCTGTCTTTGAAGGGTAAGTGAAAGGTATGTGACTACAATTTTTAAAAGGTATACTCACCCTTTTGTACTAATGCTGTATTTACCATCCTAATGGACAGTGTATGTCGCTTGTATAACATTTTTATTATCCATAAGGCATATACTAATAATTGCGTTCACTTCTTTCAACCTGAAGTACAATTAATAAGACATATGACTAGGAAAACAGATTATTTATGTACTAAAAATGTGAAAGAGGCCTCCACATACATGGTAGGACGAGAAACTGTTAGCTGGAATACTAATCCAGGTGGGTTAATATAAGCCAGAGCACATTTTCCTAAAGTATATTGTATAAAAAGGAGTTCACATCTAAAATTATTGACATTCTTCAAGATCTGTAAAGGTGGTGACTTGCTTTTTTTCAGTATGGCACGGGCTCAATGCCAATGAAGATAGTTCATAATTCCTGTACTGTGCCCTATTCATAGGATAGAATCATAGAATCAGTTGGGTTGGAAGAGACCTCCAAGATCATCAAGTCCAACCATTAATCCAACCCCACTTTGATTACTAGATCATGGCACTCAGTGCCACATCCAGTTCCACCTTTAAAACTTCCAGGGTCAGAAAATCCACCACCTCCCTGGGCAGGCAATTCTGATGCCTGACCACTCTCTCTGTAAAGAGCTTCTTCCTGACATCCAACCTAAACCTCCCCAGCAGAGCTTAAGCCCATGCCCTCTTGTCCTACTGTTGGTTGCCTGAGAGAAGAGACCAATCCCCACCTGGCTACAACATCCTTTCAAGTAGGTGAAAGGGGTCGAGAAGAGGTGTTTTTGCCTCTACGACCAGGCACCTGTTTCCATTCCTCCCCATCCATATGATCGGTTCTATCTGCCTGATGGCAGGAGGGGCAGAGCTTCACCACCTCCTGCTGGGCTTCCTTAGGAGTCAAAAGGGGGTGACTCCGCCAGTCAATTTCCCTTTCACTCTCCCTTATGCTTCTCAGCCTTTCCACCTCTTCCTTTAGCTCTGCCACCAGACACAGCAAATCGTCCACCTGCTCACATCGCATGCAGGTGCTTCTCACGCTGTCCTCCGGTAGCAGTTCCAGGCTCAGTCTGTGCAGCCAGAGGCCTGAGTGGCTACATTCTTTTTAGAGGATTCTGTCTGTGTTAACACACCTCTACCGATAACAGCAGCAACAGCTTTCATTGTTTTGGAAACCATGACTGCGTTGAATTGTGGGGGAAAAAAAACCCAAAAAACCAAAACACACACAAAAAGAGAAAAACCAAACCAAACAAACAAAAAAACAACAAAACCCAACACCTAGGCTTGTGTCCTGCCTGCTCGCCCTGCCTGTGCAAACTGCTGTGCCACTCCCCTGTTTGCCTGCCCCAGGTCACTTGCACTCCGCAGAGATGTTTTTAAAGCCTTCTCAACGCCCTGCTAACGAGCAAGCCTCACCTTTCACTCACCTGAAAACAGCTGGAGGAACAGCAGCCACACCCTAACAGGAAATGAGCAGAGCACCTCCCTTCCCTCCCTCATCAAGCCTTCTCAATCCCCTGCCAACGAGCAAGTCCCGCATGTCACTCACCTGAAAACAGTTGGAGGAGCAGCAGCCAAACCCTAGCTGACAAAACTCAGCTTCTTTCGTGATTTCGTGAAGAACTAGAATGGTGTACAGCCTTCCAGTGAGAAAATGGCTAATGTAACATCAGGTGTGATCTGAACACAGTACAGACTGGTCAGTGTTCTCGATTACAGCTGCACTGCTTCCAAAGGGCAATTTGTAAGCACATACCATACGCCACAGGGCCAGGAGGGTTTATTAAATAAGGGCAGTGGGTTTAGCATGAAATAAACCAGCTGTAAGTGAACAGAATGTACCGTTATTAAATTTAGCTAAACCTCTACTAGATTACTAGATTTCTAACAGTCTTAGGAAAGCAAGAGAATTGAGCATACATTTCCTACACCTTTTTCAGAAAGCTTAAGCTCACTAAATAAGAATACTAGACAGAAAGAGACCTTGTGTATTGATACCAGTTGATCAAGGCTTCAGACAAAATAATATTTTAAAAAACTTCGTAATTTAATAAGCTTTCTTCTTAAAATTGACTATAACAAGGTCAAAATTTGTAAAGCTGCTTTTCCAAGACGTACAGCTACAATTGAAGGAATGCCTTTCACTTTCCAATGGTCATGTATTCTAAACTAGTTTATTGCTATTTACTTTTGTACCAGCATTGCCATTAAGTTTAAATAGCTCCTTTCTCTCCTCAGTTTGCTGCCTGATGTTTTTATAGAGGTCAGTCCCATACCCTCTCTACACTTATTTTTCAAGAAGAAATAGGTTTTGCTCTTTCAGACTGTGCCTTTACTAGCAAGACACAACCCTGTCACAGGGCCAGGTGCTGGCCCAGGACTGCCTGCTAATTTTTATTCTTCCTGGCACTGTCAGGCCTTTGCTAAGCAGCATCTCCCGGGCAATGCCAGCACACAGTGTAGGAGAACAGCATGGAGCAAGAACTGCTCCTAACAAGCAGCTTGGACATGGTTACTCTTCTATGGAAAGCAGAATTCAGGACTGTTGTTCAGAACTAAGCCACACAGGAGTCTCTGGCCTGTAGTTCAGGGTAGAAATTCTTATTAGTTCTTCAGTTCCTGATTTTACACTTAGTGCTATTTCATCTCACTCATTTTTACTACTGGAGTTCACAAGGTCATCCGTCTGTCTGTTGTACAGTATCCCATTGCTCCCCTGTGCTGATAAGTATCCAACTTAGTGTCACTGATGTATTTAATTACAGCATTCTTGTTCTCTATGCCGAAGCCACTAGTGAAAGGTATTAAAAAGCTTTCCCAGTACTAATGCTTGAGGAACTCAGCTAGGAAGTTGCTTACAGCTTTACCCTCCATTTCCTTATTCATTTAATCCTCAGTGTTTCAGTTTAACCAGAAATTTCTAGATGGACTAGTATCTTTTAGAGTTAATTTTTATGCTCTAGTCTTTAGACATCTCTGCACAAAAACGAGTTCCTTGAACATCTCAGTCCAGCTGGTTTTGCCTATTTGTTGCCCTAATTCCTAAAAAAATAATTCTCTCTGTAAAGACTGTTGTTAGAGCAACTTTTCAGATAGATAGATAGATAGATAGATAGATAGATAGATAGATAGATAGATAGATAGATAGATGGATTGATTTGTGATGGAGGAAAGGCAATTAAATGTTTGGTAAAAAAAATACAAATAAGCGGTTATGGCTAGAGTAAGGTAAGACAAATTGACAGTAGAATTACTAATTTCCAAACGCTTTCAAGCAAAGTTATTTGTGTTAACAGATTCTACTGCATATCCAGCATATGAAAATATTAAGGCTTTTTTAAGAACAGATTATTACAATATTCTCTTGTTATCATAGATATTTTAATAACTATTATTGTGTGCTATTATTATACTAAACATTTGTGTTCCGCCAAATTTGGAACATAGTAGAAATCATCCAAATGACACTTCCAAGTTGTTTTACTTTACCAAGATTTTTGCTCTCAAAGGCACTGTTAAATAATATTCAAATATCTTACAGTGATACCATTTTGAGACTTTCATTGCCTGAAAGTCTCAGTAAAATGTTATTTAGGCTGCTTTGTGCTTAAAACTCTGTACTAATGTCACAGCTTCATTAAGGGACCAGCTAATAAAAATAACAAATGAGCTACAGCTCAGAGGGGCTGAGCATATTCATTAGTTAATGCTTGCAACCTGTCTCAAGATGAGTGGCACTAAGTGTTTACAGGTAATATAATTCATAATATTAACATCAAGAAGAGACCAAAAAGGGTAAAAATGTGACAGGAGCACAATAAGCCTGGGGTCTCTATGCAAATGGCATTAAATTGAAATCAACAGAATTACACCATTTACATCATCTGTGTCATCATTCATTACTGAAATTGTCTGAGGAAAATGAAAGATCCAGCTCTAATGAAAAGTAACAGAATACTAATAGAAAAATTTAGATGCTTATTATGCAGTTACTGCTGTATTGAACCCCATATGAACTTGCTGCCCAGACTCCAGCAATGTAGTCACAGCAGCACAGCTCTCAGTGCAAGCTGCAAAGGTCAGACAAAATATAAGACATACAGAACCACAGGATATCTCGAGTTGGAAAGGATCCATAAGGAGCATCAAGTCCAATTCCCTGCTCCTGGCAGGACTACCTAAAACTGAACCAAATGACTATGAGAACCATCCAGATGCTCCTGGAACAGTTGCAGTGCCACAATCACTTCCCTGGGGAGGCTGTTCCACTGACCAACAACCCTCTAGGGGAAGAACCTTTTCCTAATGTCCAGTCTGAAGTTCTCCACCTGTGAGAGTTCTTTGTGCTCCTGTGAGCAAGCTGTAGTCTGCCTTCTCTTCTCCAACCAGAACAAGGTAAGTGACCTCAGCCACTACTCATGAGTCTTGCCCCTGAGAGCTTTCCTACACACTTTGGTCTCCCTCCTCAGGACATCAGTTTGATGTCCTTTGTACGCTGTGGTGCCCAAAACTCAGACAGCACAGGAAGTGAGGCCACAGCAGCAGAATGCATGGTGGGACAATCACCCACCTCTGACTCGCGGTGCTGTGCTATTCCACCTGGAAACCTCCACTGAGTTGCATATACTGCAATAACTACACATCTTATGCCTGCATGAGATGCAGCCACATTTAAGCCTGACAGAACAGCAAGATAATCTGAGATTAAAAAAAATATTTTGTGTGTACATCAGTATGTCTGTTTCATGAATTTCAAAACAGAAGAGGAAACTAAGATTTAGTGACACCTAACAGAGTTAGGTATATATTACCTATCAATATTCTGAAGAGAACAATCATATTTAACAAAAGGGGAAAAGGAAGTTTGGGTTTTTTTTTAAATCCTGTGTCAAATAATCCTCTTTGTTATGAAGCCTATCTGGTTGACTGCCTACATTTCTACTTTATATATATAGACTACTCTCTGCACTTCCATAATTATTACTGTAAAATGTCTACACATTTCACATTTGCAAAGTCCTTCTGCTACTTCAGCAGAGGTGGCTAGGTGAATCCTTCCCCTTCTCTGCTAGTTTAAATTAGGAGGCTTTGAAAGTGTCACCAGTGAGAGTTACTGCCTTCTCTAAAATTAGTTATATTTCACATTCACTCAGATAATTGTACCTATAGTTAAGTGATCACTTCCTGCTTTATAGTTCTTTTCTATCATTATCTCTTTCAGGGAAAGAGAAATGTAACATGGTAAAATGCTTTACATACATATTATGTGTATGTGAACAGACAGTACAAAGCAGTCATACCTTAATAAGTCCTTCATGTCCTTCCAAACTTTTAGTATGAGAATCCCGATGAGGTAAGAGCAGCAAACAAGTCATGGACTAAGTGTCTTGAAGAACATCGATAACTTTAAAAAAGGGCCCACACTACAATTTCAACTTGCAGATAACAACTAACTAGTGGACTTTTCAAAGACTATTACCGAATAAAGACAATTACCAAATAAAGACAATTTTGTCCTGCAAAGCTTTGTATCAGTATTTGAAGCCCTCATCAGAACAAAAGGCATTCTAGAAGTATGGCCTGAAAACTATGTCCGTGCCTTAGAAAGAACATGGAGTTTGCCTAACAAAGAGCACATAGTTTGCTAAGAATTCTTTTTAAATAGGCTGTGCAGTTATTACATTCCAACTCACCCCTGGAAGCCCTTATCAATTTTCCATGATAATCACTGAATCTTACTATTGTCTTCTCCTTGTGGCTTTTGCTTCTCCCTTCATTCTTTCAGAATACACTACAGACATTGTTTAGGGAAGCAAGTCAGCTCTGCAAAGACACCACATGCAGCCTATATAAACAAGCTAAGTTAAATGTTTGAGGCTTCAAAAAGAAAAGGGGTTAAACACGCACTTTCGTTGAGGATGAATCCTGACATGATGGTTTCTTTATGAAAGAATTTTTAATCTTCCCAGGAGGTGAAGTTATATCTGTTTTAATTCCCAATTCTAGACCAGATCTAACCCACATTTAACTCCATGGAAAGTGAAGACAGTGGTCTATTTGTCTCTGACAAAGCTATCCCTTTCTTCCCTAGCTGTTAATTGTAAGCTTGTGACTGGTGGCATTGCACTCCCTCAAATAATTGGCTTACACAGCGACAGTCTCTTCTGTGGATTTGTGACATGAACAAACCCTTACTTATGACAACTACGTGGCATGCAGATTAGAACATGCCATAAAGGACACGGCATTGTGCTACACTTTCCTAGAGCTGGACAAAAGGTGGTAATGAAAATAATTTGAATTACTGACTTGGCAATAGCATCATAAAACATTTCTGGCCCCCTCTAGTGGACTTTCCTGTGTTCCAGGTTAGAAATGCCATCAAAACACCAACAGCAAAGGGCTAGGGAAGGCTGTAATAAAACATTTGAAGTTTTGTAGCATTTCTGTAGCCAACCACTAAACAGGATTGCTCTTAATTATGTGAGAAGTACTGGCTTTGGGGAGGTCAATAGGAGGAAAGTCACAGATTTACATAGGACGCTTCTTCTGGCCTAGAGACACTTTTCAATTCAGTTTCAGCTG
This sequence comes from Hafferia zeledoni, assembly GCA_035583235.1. Lineage (NCBI taxonomy): Eukaryota > Metazoa > Chordata > Aves > Passeriformes > Thamnophilidae > Hafferia > Hafferia zeledoni. The sequence continues at coordinate 131,696,392 of JAWWEV010000083.1, read as the reverse complement.
AGAACTGCTGCACACTTGAGAGAACACTCAAGAGCATGCTGGTGTGTCTACAAAGCAAACTACACATTTACAATATGTGCAGGTCATCCACCTGTTTCTTCACATCAACAGATTTGAAAAAAACCTTTCCAGGCTAAGTACATCCCTGAGGAAAGTAAATCAACACAGCAGCTCCCCTGCTGAGAGCATTATGCCAGCAACAGGAACAAGACAGCACCCTGGGTAGCGGGTTTGGATCCATCATGTCTCCACCACCCTTGAAGGAAGTAATGTTGTGTTTCCTAGGCTTACTAATTTCATCGGTGCAGACTACAACCAGATTTACGGTAGTTATTCTGAGTTAGCTAGACACTGTATACTTTCAAATCAAATCCATACTTCTCATGTTAGATGATTGATTGATTGATTGATTGGTTTAGAAATATTTTTGACAAAGGTATCAAAACACCTGAAACAGTTACTGATTTAAAATACATTCAAGCAGCTCATTTCAAATTAAAGCCTGCGCTTCTTCATTAAAGGACCCAGTTATTTCACAGCTTTCTTTGTTCAGCATGTCCTCTATGCCATATAGGAGGCTTCAACTAACAGAACCACATGCTGATCTGAATAGTAACCAGTAAATAAAAGCATATCTCTCTCCAAAAATCACTAAAAACTTGTCTTCTTATCATTATTAAAAGAGTTGCTATGCTTCATTTACACAACATTTGCCTTATGTAATACCCAGATAATCTTTGCTGGTAGTGTTGCACTGAACATAAGAAAATATTACTAAATAACATTAATAAAAGCTAAAAGTTATAGGAAGGTAAAAGGTTTGAAAGGGCTAAAACAAAAGTTAAAGCATTAAAGGGAAAAACCTAATAGTCTTGGATTTGTTACTGCTTAAAACTGAATTTAAAATAAAATTGCAGAACTCTAACATTCTAGGATCATAGCTATTTTATTTCAAAGTCTTACATAAATAGCTTTTTAGGCATTTTTAATGAGCACTTGAAATTGGTGTCTGAATCTATAGACTAACCTTAGAATCAATTTTCACTTTTTGCTACACACACCAATGTAAACAATTACACTCCTCCCAAATTACTGAGGCCAGACATCCACTGTAATGAAAGTTTTCTCTGGCCATTCACAATGATGTCCTTGACAAAAGGAAGCCAAACAAGGATTAGATAAAGTGAAAAAATAATTTGAAGTGAATTAAGAGGAATGTGCTTCACTTGTACAGAGTAAAAACAATTTGTCAAAAATATATATAACCATCATGGTGTTATAATCTAAAAATTAACTCATGATGAATGCACAGAGATACTAGACAAATAGGGACAAATAGGGATTTGAAACCTATCTTCAATGCAGAGGTAAAACTATTCTAATTTCTTAGAAAGATACCATACGACGTCTACCTAGAACTGTAAGAAATCCAAATAGTTAACAGTAATAAATACCATCTTTCATAATCACATGACCAAGTATCTGAGAGCAAGAACACCTTAGTTAAACAGGTCATGACTCTGAAGTTATGTAGCAATTACACTGAAACTGAAAGATGAACAGGTTAAATGAACACTAGTGAGTAACACTGACCAAGTTTAAACATTTAAATATAAATGGGAGGTGCATGTATACATAGTAAACTAAATTACTCAGATTTCAACTTCAGTTAATAAAGATACATTTATGATCCTACCAATACTAAAACACCATAGGAATTTATTTTGTGAGAGCGTATTATTCCCAACAACAAACAGAAATCCTGTTAATTTATTTATGTATTTGGTTTACAAAGCATCAGTATTTTATTACTTGCAGACCTAAAATACTAAAAAGGACTTGTGAGCTATATGAAACTAATTTGCAAAAAGCAACAAACATTAACATACATGAATTGACTGAAATTGAATTAGCTACCTGAAATCCAGGCTTTTCCGTAGATCTTCTTGATGCTGAATGAAGGCATCTTTATAATAATTCACACCAAGGAAATTTTAATTTTCAAATACCCTACTTATACTTCATAGGTGACATCTTGTTTAAACACAGGATTTTTCACATTATTTAAATTTCTTCATGAAAGCTCTGAAGTTCAACATCTGCTGAAACTGTCTACATAAATTCACTCTTGCTATGCTGAATACCTGTCTTGTCTGTGCATACAATATTTTATATATCGACAGATGCTGGCCATACAGATTCCTTTTTTCACATAGCAGATATAAACAGCAAACAGATTATATTAACCTAGATGCAAGGCCATTTTCATTTAATTCCTCAACTTATCACTAAACTGTTCCTTGAAGACACCAGCTAAATAAAGCTTTAAGTAAACAGTTGAGCTAAAAAAAAAAAGACCGCCTTGGGAGGTTTGCTGCTTTACTCTATTACTAGCAATGTCTTCATTATTTATATATATAGGCACTGGTTTCCAGCCACTGAAGCTGAATCTACATAATTAAACATTAATACCATCCCCTGCTGTGCCATAATGTCTAACTGTGTCCAAAGAGTGCTAGGTGTGCTGTTACACACCTGGGACTAAAATAAGGAATTTGTTGAGCTACCTTTGATAAAGGTCTACACCTGGAACTTAATAGCACATGATATGGTTTCTGAATATTGCAGCAGGCAGCAAATATAACTTACTGCTCAAGAACTGTTTAATCTTCTGATTCTAGAATTGCTACTTATAATCACTATTGCTGTATTAATTTGAACAAAATGGAAAATTTATTGATGTGATATAGTTTGCATTGTTATTACGCTCTTTCTGTACACATTTTAAGATAAGATTATTTTAGGATAGCTTGAAGAAGAATTTCAGTGGAAAATGAATCTATTTTGCACAATCTGCAATTAAAAGATAAATTTCTAGAGCTATTGGGAAAGGAAAAATAGCTAGCAAAATGAAAACTAGTCCCTCTAATTCCACCAAACTCTCTGTAAATCAACTCTAACCCTTTTCAGAAATTCAGTACCATCTAAAATGAAACAAACTACTTCTAATTTCTATACTGTAAAATTACACCGTAGAGTACATATGAAGGACAAGGCTTATAGGAGGAAGTAGTGTCTTTTCACTAACTGTTGTGGATGAAAAGCATTATAAAAGCTTTCAGGCATATAAACCCTTGCTCATCTAATACAGAAGTTCATTTGTGGTTGCAAAAAGGTTTTCAGACTCACTCTTCTGGTCAATTTTCTGTTCATTCTTAACAAAGAAACATATCTGAGTGTGTTCTTCAAGCATGGAGCGCAGCTAACAAAAGCAATGTCTCATTACATAGATATAAACCCCATGAAGACATTAGATTGAACTAGCTAAGACCATTCTGACACTCCTTCATATCAACAAGTTCCTTTATTTTAATTTTCCAATTAAATTTCAAAGAGAATCTGGAAAAGGAGATTGGCAGTTCCTAGGACCACATTTCCCTTTCCTTGAAAATTATGAAGGGTAAGCCACTGTTCTGTGTATGAAAAAATGGGACAATGGGAATTGTGGTGAAGAAGAAAAAATAAAAAAAGAAAGAAACATGAATTTTCAATTTTTTCTTATGTCCCCCAACATCTCCAACACCTCACAGAAGTTAATATGAAGTTGGAATAGAATGTAGTGTAAAATCCCTGTTATCTGACTGTGATGGCCAACACAGAGTATATCTTAGTATGACAGTCATGCCATGAAAGTTAACAAAACATGGCAAAACATTTGTATGCCAATTTAACCATCACTAAGATACATTTACTGTGCATTGTCTTCATCAAGATTTCAGGCAATTTTAAATCTGCTACTCTCAGATTTAAACACCATTTATACTGAGTCCTTTCTATTACATCACATCATGAAAATAGTGAAAATAAAGCTAGGCAACATATTTTTGAGTAGAGGATGTGATTTGACTGCAGGGTAATTTTGCCAGGAGAAAAGTAGCATCTTAGTATTTAAATATGTTTGGCAATCCAATTCCAACCAAGACATTTGTTCACCTTCTGCTACTGGAGGTGTATTCTGTTAGTGATGAAGGAAATAGGAGTGTGGTCTGAACACAGTAAGATAAAGGAGAGCACCTTAGACAAATGGATAATGAGAAATAGGATCAGAGAACAGGCTCGGACAAGTGGCCCAAGACAGGAAGGTCTAAGTTGCCAAGTCTCCAAATGACTTTTACAGATCCCAATCTGAAAGATGATACTCAAGAGCTGAGGAAAATCATTAAGCTTCCCTCAGCAAAGAGGTATCTCAGGAAATGATCCTGTATAATAGCTGGTACAGGAGGCTTTTTTCAGGGGTATTTAAGTATAGGAAATATTCTAAGGGTTTTGTGAATCTCTTTGTAAAAAAGTTTTTTTCCAAATTTTAGTGATGTGGCACTTAACATATTTCTTTGTTAAAAAAATCATATCCCATAGAGCATATAAAGCCCATGAAAACCTTGATGAGACTCAGAGCGTGTTCCTCCATAAGACACAAAGTCAGCTTTAGTCAAGTTTCAAGAACAGGGTAAGAGTTTACTCAAAGAGATGTTTTCCAATACCAAGATGGCAGCAGTAGGAGAAGCAACTTACGACTTCTACAAATACTTGTCACATTTGGGAAATTTCAGTTGAGAAAGCTGTCAGGCTCTGTGGAGGTACAGACCTACAACACAGGTGGTTTAGAAACAGTAGGGCTCTCAGTAGGGCCCAGAACCTCTTCATAATGGCAGAAGTAAAATGAGAAAAACTTTCTTTCTCTTTTAGTAGTAAATTTTCCACAAAAATTACAAAAACATTATTAACACTTCGGTCTCTCCTAACTGTAATAATAATATTGATTGTTTTGGAACATGGCGAAGGAAAACTGTCGAATAGGAAGTTTGAACTGAAGTAAGACAAAAGGATGAAGAATAATGTCCCATGATAATTGCTTTTTATCTTTTCTTCTGTAATTTTAGAGTTGATTTATAAGACAATATGCTAAAAATATCTGCCATTTTCTGAATACTGAAAATTATTAAACTTTGATTTAATGATTAAAGTTTAACTATCATTCCAGAGTCAGTCAAGGTATTAGAGAAACTAACCAAAGAAGATATTTGCTAAGTTCATTTAATTTTGAATTTGCTTAAAAAGGAGTTTTTGGTATGACCTTGTGAAAAAAAAATATTGTGTAAGTTCTTAAGATTGGTGAAAGTTGGGTAGTTGATGTTTAAAGTCAAGCCGTTTGTCTGTGTCTTAAGTATCTCAAAATGCCTAATACTAGAAAGGCAAAAAACTTACTTCAAGGACAATATCAAATGTTTTATTTACTTCACAGAAAATATAGGCAGAACAAGAAGGAAGTTCCCTAGCATGGCTCCTCAGGTTTATCATTTGTAAAATTATAAATCATTATGGTGAAGGTTTTGACCTGTAGCAGTTTAAAACAGCTTCCCTAAAAGCAAGTTCCTGAATCCACTAAAAGAGATTAAATAACAGGGAAAGTATCAGAACCTCTGAAGGACAGGCCACTGCTGGTTTCATGTCACTTCAAAACTTGTCACTGGAAAACAAACACCTAAAAACACCTAAAAACCATGAAATGTTGTGTCTAAGTTTCAAATGTCTATAACAATACAGTGTAGAGGAATTTTATCCATTTTAACAAGACAGATAACGATCAAAGTCATGGCCTCCAAGCAAAAGTACGGAGTGTATGATTTCATTTAAATTTAATTTAAATTTTGGACAACATTCAGTCAAAATTAAAATATTCTACTATTTTTTTATTTCTTACTATTTGCAATGAAGATATATTTTTGCAAAAACCATATCCCAGTTCCTGGTTCCTCATCTGTCTCATCACACCTTCCATGAATTTCAATGATATGATCATACAACTTCACTACTCTAGCTACTGGTTTTGCTCATTTTAATAAAGTTATTTGATTATTTATTTAATTGCTAAAATCTAAGTAAAATTAAGATGATCCTGTGTATCTTTATTTTTTGAAATCATCTTCATTTCTATCAGCCTTTATTGTCCCTGCTTTCTCAAAGAACCCTCTACCTCACGGTCACATTTTGACTGAATAATAGTGACATAAATGTAGTAAATCCTTTAAAATGTACCTTTTGTTCTAACGGAAAAAAAAATCCAGAAGATGGAAAAAATTCATGCTATTATTCAATGTAAAAAAATAAACTGCTTCCTTCTCAGAGATGATCTTACTCTTTTAATCTTAACATAAATTATTCCTTTCTGGCACATTGGGGTCTTCATTTTGCAGAAGTACCTTTTTATTTACCATGAGGCCTGACTTATGAAGGACTGAGACATTCATGAGTCATTACCATGTTCTCTGTGGGAAAAGGCACCATGAGTTGTACAACCTGAAGTGGCAATATCAAAGAGTCATAGAATGGTTTGGGTTAGAATGGATCTTTAAGGCTCATCTAGTCCAACCCCTGTGCAATGGGTGGGGACATCTCCAACTAGATGGTGTTGCTCAGAGCCCCATCCCACCACCTCTCCTGGCAACTTGTTCTGGTGTTTTACCTCCTCATTGTAAAAACTTTCTCTCTTATATGTAACGTAAATCAACCCTCCAGTTGACAACCATTACCCCTCATCATATTGCTGCAGCCCCTGACAAAATATTTGTCCTCATCTTTCTTACAGGTCCCCTCTAGGTACTGGAAGGCTGCTCCAAGGTCTTCCCAAAATCTTCTCTTCTCCAGACTGAACAGCCCCTCAGCACTGTCAGCTTTTCCTGGTAACAGTTGCTCCAGCCCTCTGGTCATCTTGGTAGCCCTCCTCTGGACCAACAGGTCCATGTCCTTCCTGTGTTGAGGAGCCCAGGACTGGATGCACTCCAAGTGGGGTCTCACAAGAGTGGAGTAGAAGGACATGTAATATAAGTTCCCTTTTGTGCATGTTTAATGGTACAACTACAACATACAACACAGCCAGGATTCATGTCTAACTCCATTCCCCACCACCACAAATAGCACCAGTAGAGTACTGTACAATTGCCCCAATCATTCAACACCATACACAGCCCAGCTTTTTCCTACACTCTTAATCGTTATCAAAAGATGTAACAAGATTTCAAATAGAAAATACTCCTAGATGAAGCTGTAGATACTTTGATGACTGTTGGTGGTATGTTGACCCAATTGAACAACCTGAATCTGGAAAATTAATTATATTCAAAGAATCAGTGCTGTGCAGTGTTGGAAACACATTTTTTTGTATCTCCTTGTTAGTTAGAAACAGAAAATATTTGAACTTATTGTTCTATGTTTAAAAAATACAGAATAGACCTCGTAAGATATACTAGAATTCACACTTTCTACACTAACACTGAAAAATGAAGAATAAAGAGTAATACTAAGGATTCTCTAGGGAAGTTAATCTACTGCTAAATGCTGTATCACACTAAATTTTAAAAATACTGTTTGTACTGAAGTACCTGTTCTGATGGTATCTACATTCAATACACCAGGCTTTTAACCTTACAGTTAACACTAAAATATCAAGAAGAATACCACAGCTATCCCTTCTTGACAATGTTTGTAATTGAGAAAAAGTTGACTTAAAATACTTATTGTTTTTTCTGCCTTCCTAAGTTCTAAAACATCTATTTCAAAATCAGCAGAAACAGACATTAAGTAAAGCAACTGTCTTGATTTGTGGAAAAAAATCTACTAGTTGATTAGCTGGGAAAATTCCTGTCCCTTTCCTCCTTAACACATATACATGGTAAAACTAGATCATAATATAACCTTATTACTCTGAGCTTCACACTCCTTTTTTATTATTGTTTTCCAAGTGAATTTAGGATTTGACACTGCTCTAATATGAATGAGTTCCACAGACATTCAGTTGTTGGACTGACTGTGGGAATACTGGTAGCATGCATCAATTACTTGCAATATTATACTGAAAGGGCAAATTCCTCGAGAAAATTGTTCCTTTTATTCTTCTTTTTTTACTCTACAGCTTCCTCTGTAGTCTACAAACTGGTGTTACTTCATGGCTTCTATGACTTCACAGCCTCCTAACTGTGAAAAACCCTGATGATGTAGCCCAAAAGAAAACTATGCAACCACTTAACAGACTGGAGGACCACTATGTGGCCCACCTCAAGTGTCACGTGCCCACTACCAAAGATACATCCTAAATAGTGACCACAAATGGCTAACAGCTTCTGTGTGAAGCAAAGTATTTCTCAACTATACATGCAAGTTAAATGTGAGCCTGACACTGCTACAGCAAGAAAAAGTTACATTTATTATAGCAAAAGACTCTGTAGACATTATGCATATGAACGCTAAAGAATTTCTTTACTCCATCTCATAAAGGAACTTATTAGTCAAGCACTACAGGGCAAGTTGCTTTTGCAACTTCAATTCTTTAGAATACAGTAGAGATTTCCATGGAAGAAGAGATTTACACTAGCTCAAGTAGTTTTCTCAATTCCAGTATTTTTAAAAAATCATATTTCATTTGATAAAATATTGAAACATATCCAAGCTTATTCTCAAATTCAGATTTATACTAAATTTTTCTAAACATTGCTAAAAGAAAATCAGATTAAATTATTTACTGTAGGTGTGATATTATCAAGACAAACAGAAGGTCAGTGACATGCATAACATCTAACATTTCAACATTATGGTCAATACAATATGTGCACTTCATTTTAGAAAAGCCTACAAACTGGTTTAGAAAATAAAATAATAATGGACAACTGGCATCACTGGCATATTCCTCAATGTTTAGAATAAATACTTTTTCTTACTATTTTCTCGTATCTAATAGTATTGTCATTGAAAATCAGAACTGAACTACCATGTCAAAAAAAGTACAAGCTAAAAGGTTCAGTGCATACATATCAATGATACGGAGTGCAAAAATTATTATGATCACTTTATGCCACTTCTACAAAAATACAAATGCATTTTATCAAAGCAACACCTATGACACAAGTGCTCATTTAATTTTTTTAAACAGTGCACATATCATATTGCAAAAGCACAGGAAAAGTGGGGACATGCTCACAAAAGCTGCAGAGAGGAATGTCATGCATATTGCTCACAACAACTCACAGAATCTTAGGAAGCTATTTGTAAAGCAGGAAAGCCTTTCATGCCAGACATTGCTTTCATTTTAATGACAGTAACTCCTCTTGCCTTCAGCAGGAATTACACCTGTGTAAATGAAAGCAAATGTAGGCCAGGAAATAAGTCTACCATGAAAGAACTTTAAACATAAAAAGGCTCTAACCACTTTGTCCTCCTGGAGTTCAAATCCACGAAAGCAAGAAAGAAAGGACAGAAAAAAAATAAACAAAGAAGGAAAAAGTCACTTTCATTTTGAAAGCAAGCAGTATTATTTGTTAGTAAAAGAAACAAATAAATATTAAAGAAATCAATATATCTTTCTACTTTTCCCTAGTGGTGAAGGAGAACTAGTGAAAAATAAGTACTTTTAATAATTTTCATAATCTTTTCATGAGTGAAATTAGGACACTCTGACATATAAAAAAACATTTGTACAAAAAAATTAATTTGGGAATCACATCTGAATTACCTTAATAAAGTAGATGGGTCATCTCATCAAAAGGATGCAGCATTTAGCTCTGCATTCCTTGGACCACAGTATGGCAAATGATTAGCATTCACCAACCCTTTGCATTTGCAAAGAGTTTAGCTAAATTAAAAATGTTTGTTTGCTACAGACAGACAGTGTGCATAATGGCATAACTGCCTGTTAGCAACTCAACAGATCTTTAGAGTTCTGGAGTCTTAATTAAAGCACAGTGAGACAGAGTTTGTCACAAGTCTTCACTGCATGTCATGTCAGATTTATTGATTTATACTTTCTTTTTTATACTCATCAGTATTAAATACAAACATTCCTATTGGTTATTTTCCTTGAAGGAATTGTCTTCTTAGCTGTCTAAAATTGTAAATGAATACTTTAGAAAACAAAAATGGTCAAAATGTTTTCAGCCAAAACTAAAGCCTGTTTTTGTGAATGATTAATGGTGATTTTTATCTGGTACCTTAATTTCACATGCCAATACAGAGGTTAAATCTAGGCATGCAAGGAAGCACTGGCTGTGCTGGAAATACAACTGCTCACCTAGAAGGAGTGACAACTCATTTTATAGCTTTGTTATTCGGATACCTGTATGACATATAACTTTGTAACAAGTAGCTCTTACAGAATGTTTAGGTTCCCACCAATCCTAGAGCTACAAACAAACAGGAGAGAATACAACAGAGGCCAAACAAGACAGTCAGGCAATAAAACACAAAATATACAAGGAGAAGCTGAGGGATATAGGATTTTTTAGCCTAAAGAAGGCTGGGGTAGATAACGGTGTGGGAAAAGGAGAACTATTTGCATTCCTTAACTACTTAAAGGTTAGGTACAGGCAACACAATCTTCTTAAAGATGCACAGCTAATAGACAAGATCAACAATCAAGGGATTGGATTGGACATAAGAAAAAAGAAAATCACAAGAGTAGTAATCACTGAAATAAATTGCCCAAGGAGATTAGAGATTCTCCATCCTAAAAGGTGTTTACAATTCTGTTAAACAAAGTCCTAAAAACATGTAGAGCAGGAGATTGTTTTGGATAATTTCCACACATCCTGCCTGACTCAATTTATTCTATGATCCCATGTAACAAAAGATTAAAGTATTTTCAATGATGCTATGGGTTTTAGTGGTATTGTCAGTTATACAAATAGTAAATATCACTGGTAACTATCTAACAAAACATCTAACTATTATCCCTCTGTGTGCAGAGACATATTTATCTGTTCAGCATGAGCTGCTCTGATACTTTCTTGGCAGGACTTCCTGTCATACTGAAATAAGTGGTTGTAATGTTCGGATATATTTTCCATGTAAACATCTAGTGCGTCAATTTCTCATCTTCACCTCCGAAGAAATATACTGTCCAAGAGGATTGTAATCCATAAGCATGATTCATATCCTGTCATTCGCACTTTGATCAGAACAGTTACCAAGACTTGGTTCATGCAACCGACCCACGTGGAATAACCTTCAGGATGAAGAAACTCTTTAGAGAAACAAGGAATGAAATACATAGGTATGTGAAGTTCAAGACAATTCATCAGACTACCAAACACCTAAGACTGCCTCCAGCATCTAAACTTCCCACATACTGTCACACATTCTTGAGTTCATAACAATACCCTGCGAGTAATGGCATATCTGACCATCTGAAAGACAGTCTAGCCAGTCATTTCAAAAGGAAGACATTAGAGAAATTATTCAGTTCAGTTCTCAAAGAACTGGTGCTAGAAGAGCAACAGAGTCAGATTTCAGTGTTATTTGTCCTGTTCCACATGAAAACACAAGTATATTTTAATAGTGGTTTTATGGAGAATGGCCATGAGTATTCAGAAATGTCAACAGAAATGTTAACAAAATTACTGGAATTCCATCCTTTACTCAAAATAAATCTCAAATGAGTCCACATCTATACCTTATGCTTTTTAAAAAACATCTTTTAGAAGGACAATCTGGCATCTGACTGCATGAGCCAAAGCCACTCTTCAAGACAGTGTTTTTCTCACCTAAAGTGCCTAAAATTATCAATCTGTGTAAAATTATGATTTGTTCATTGCTTTAGCATCATAATAATTTCTAAGGTTTATGAAAGCTTTGAAACAGTGAAGAGTTCAAACACAAGCAATCTCATGAAATTGAGACCATCATTTGCTGCTTAATGAGATTCAAAAGACCTATCAACTGTAAATAGTTTCAAATAACATTAATAACAGAAATAGTTTGTGCAGTCATCTTTTGAAGGAAATTATCATATCCACATAGTTTGTATTAAAATCACAGGGTTTTTTTTAATAATCAAGAGAATCCGAGGTATCAATAGAGAAATGCAGATTCTGAATATTGGTTTTTATAGGTATTAGTTGGCAAGCAAAGTTTACAGACTGGAAAGGAGCAACATCTCCTGGTTCAAAGTGGTACTTGTGGCAAGATTTTTACTCTTAGTATTAAATGAATAAATTAGAAGAAATTTTTCACCAAATTGTTATTCTGGGACAGTGTGCTACTTCTGTGCTGTCCTGGCAGAAGCAGGGTCAGCAGTTTGGCCAGGGCCAGGAGCAGGGACAAAGGGTGCAGGAGAAAATGCTCCCACCTGCAGGGCTGTGTCCCACATCATGCACCCAAGGGGAAAAGATAGGGCCCAGGACTGGAACTTGGGTCAGCAGAGGATCCAGGTCCCCAGCAGGTCCATGGTGATGAGGAAGAGCTGGGGCAGTTCGGGAAGCCAAGCGACAGCTTTGGCTCAGCAAGGGAACCGGACAGGCCAGCAGCAAAGCTCAGGCAGGGACCAATGCTCAGCACCTGAGCCACTCCCAGGCAAGGGACTGGAGGTCCCAACACCGCTTGTTGCAGACCATCCTCACCCAGTTCTTTCCTAAAGGCTGATCCCACATTACAGTTACACCACATCAGAGAAGTCAAACTCAACTGAGGAAGGAGTGGGGAAAGCTAGAAAGGACCATGGTGTAAACCAGCTGAACTGTAGCCCTGGTACATTTGGGTATAACTTTCAAAAGAATAAAGAGGTTGACCATCTCAAATAAAATGGAGCTGATCCTTGTTTAGAGATGTCTTAACAGTCATAGATGTTCACTATTGCATTAACATTGTTCCAATATAATCAGAACAGGATTTCAGATTGGAAGTCTTCAATATATTTGATACTATGAACTCTATTCTATTCATGGGGAGACTGAGATGTGAAATTCATCCTAATGGGAAGGAAAAATTTGACACCCTAAAATTGTGAATTTTATGACTTCTGAATAAGATTGTCTTTGAAATAATTTAGTAGCCGACTTCCCTTTTTTTTCTTCAGAGGTACTTGTTCTGAGATTCTCCAGAAAGACAAATACAGTTGTAAGTTATCAGATTTTAGAGGTGTTACATGGGCTAAACTGAAAAGAAAGAAAAAAATGTAAACCAAATAAAAAGCACATGTGATTTAGAGAAATCCTTTCATCCAATTTGCAAGGTCACCTGTTTTTTGTAGAGAAATGCAGAATCAAACCATGTCTTCCAAGGACCAACTTATTTGGAAGCAAATAATTGAGTTTGTGCCAAATCCTAGTGACTTAGAAAATCTGATTGTGACATTAATTCTTCACTGCTTGACAATTCCCAGCAGAATGAAATGGACTATGCATTACCACAAGCATGCTAAAATTTTGCATTGTGGCTCCATGGTCACATTACAAGTCTTGCAGTTAGAATCATTCAACAAAGAGAACTTGATGGTTTTCTGAAAATCAAGCATAGCCTCAGAGAAATAATCAGAATGCAAAACTTTTACTAAACCTGAGAGAGATCAGAGAAGTTCCCTACTTACACCTTATGAGTTTCTCATGATGGTGCCTGGTCCTATAAAACAACCGAAAATCTCTTACTTTTGTTCCTCAAAGAAAAAAAAAAAAAAAAGAAGGATGTTTCAGTGGTTGCAAGTGATAGGAGGTTACCAAACACCCTGAAAGAAGGTTTTCAGCATGCATTAAATTAAGTTCTCAGACAAGACTTCTTTTCTTTCTGTAGAAGTGAAAAGTTTGTTTGCTGCACTGGCATTCTGAGCTACTGAAGTTTATATTCACTGCACACAACATTGTATCTATCTGGAAACTGTATTTTTCTAATATTTTAACATTTCAATGTCTCACCTGTATAAACTTCATTCTGTTGTCTACTGTCTCACTCAATGTACATTTCCGTATATAATTCAATATATAATTTAAAAGAGTAGTATATTTTATAAATCAATGGTACTCATTACTAAGAACAATTACTTCTTGCTCTCACATGATTTATTATTTCAGTTTTAATCAATCTGAAATTGATCATAAACCTAAAAGATGACAGTTCAAAGTTCCATATTGCCTCAAAATTTAAGCCCCTACTCTGGCTGAATGCTCCATTCACTAACATAATAAGCTGTACAGATGCAAAAGTGCCACCATTATCAGTTTTATTTGTTTGATCTAGAAGGAACTCCCACATAATGATAATTTTTGTACAGCTTGAACTGAATGCTAATATTTATATATTTCAGGCACTGTATATAAACTGAAAAAGGAATAAATTGTCCAAACGTTCTGAGAATCCTAATGTAGTGCTCAGACAACAGTCAAAACATTTCCATGCCCTGCTCCTGCTCCTTGCCATGAACCTTGCAAGCACTAGTCAGCCTTGTGCCCTTAGAAAGAGAAGTGTTTTTTGCAATTCTCCATCACCTGAGGTGCATTCTGCCAATACTGGTCTGTACTAAACCATTTAGTAGCTGAATCTGGTATAACAGGCATGAGTTTGGCTTGAAACTTCATATTATGAAGATCACAAACAGATCAAACAGATCCATGAAAGAATATTTCAGACAGGGCAAGAATCATCTTATACAAGATCCAAAGCAACTTATATATGACCTGTCAAAAATGTACACAGAGGCCAAAGAAGGCAAAGCTAAAACAGAAAGTTATTAGTAGTCCTTCAAGAAGTTGAAGTTGTATTCTTAAAGGAGAACAGAAAAGAATGAATCCTGGTAAATTCTGGTAGATCAAAATAATTTTAATCTAATCATGAGTACAGGCATAAAAGAGATCATAAAGAGAGACTGTCATGGTCTTTCTGAATTAGATCTTTTATGTTCATATTCATGGTGATTAGAAAGATATTTATTCGAGAATATAATTTTATGCAGAATGAACTGCAGTATATACTTAAAACTGATATTTCAGAAAGAGAAGCTATAAAGCAAGTCAACAAAAAAACCCCCAGTAAAATATTTTTAAAATGAGGTAATACTCAGTGTTAAACATCTCAAGTCTAAGATAACTGTTAACTGTAACATGGAGTCTTTCATTGACAATAAACATAAATGGCAAAAATTCAAATTTGTTCATTTTTAAGCAGTTTCTACATTTTATTAGCTGAAAAATAGACTGAGTCTGACATCCACATTGGACAGGTGTGTAGAAACCAAAACACAGAATAAAATTAGCAAGTCCATCAATAAATTATGATAAAATGTGGAAAAGTCAGAATGGCTTTTGCAGAGGGAATTGGTGTCTGTTACAGGCATTAGAATTCTTCTAAGGAGTCACAGAAAAAATAAGAAAGAGGGATTTACTCCTACTGCTGAATAGGAATAAATGTATCCATGAGAAAACTTAATTAATGAAAAGACAAGAAGCAAAAGACAGGAGTAAATGGTCAGGCTTTTTTTGAGGGGAAGGTATCACCAGTGACACCTCACAGGGGATCAGTCTAGAGACACTCTGTTGAGCATGTTCATAAATTATCTAGGGTAAAAATGAACTTAATTAGCAACAGTAATAGAAAAAATGCCAGTTGAGAGGAGTGTGAGAACAGATTCATAATAGACTGAATGGAGATGTTGGCTTACAGAAAGATGGATTTAGGTTAGATAGTAGAAAAGCTTTCTGTGGTGAGCATGGTGAACAAGTGGAGCAAATTCCCTAAGAGGCTACGGAAGAATCTCATTGGAAATCTGTCAAGAGAAGCCAGACAAATACCTGCCAAGTTCACCTGCTCCATCCTGAGTCTAAATGGTGCATCAGAACATTTCATTAGGAAATGAAGCTCTCTTTCTAATGCACTTTTTCTGTATTTGCAATTATGTAGGCATAATGACTCAAATATCTGTCCTCACTAGCTTTTATAATCAGATGAAAATAATTCAGAAATTATTATCTCTCTTATTATCAGCAATATAATTTAGTTATTAAAAAAAATAAATAAAAATATGTGAACTTATTGAAGACAAAATTGTTAAATGATCTTAATGAAATCCAAGGCAATTTAAGACATCCATAATCTAAGTTACTTGAATCATCAGGAAATATTATTATACTTTTTATATATTTTTATATTTTTTATTATTATATAGTTTGTCAGTTAAAGACTTCAGTCTATTATTTAAATCTACCTTTCAATCTTAGGCAAAGAAATACACAACTTGTATACCATTGTCTCTTACCTTCCAAAAGAAAATATTTGCCGATTGCAGGGTATTTGCAAAGAGCATATTACAGGGGGGAAAAAAGACTTATGGAAATAAACTATACAAAAATATAATAATAATAAATATTAAAATATTGAATTGTTGTATTGCTGACAAAATTTGTGTTTCCACAGAAGACTAGCATAATACACCTTGAGTATTGTTACAAATCTTCCACAACTATCTGTCAGAAAGATTTTGTGTATCAGATCTAAACATTTTATCTAAAATGTTGAATAAAGTGATCTCAACAGTTCTCTTTGATTATCTCACTTGTGCTGAATTCTTTACTCTATCATTTAACTTTTTAAAATATGCAAATTGCTGTTTTACCTATTGTTATACAATAAACACCAGTATATAATAGTTGCAACAATATATGTTAATGCATTAATTTTTTCCAGTTTGATATTTCCATGTGTATGTACATATAAATATACATAATATATTTGTATGTGTATAAGAAAGGTTTAAAAGCACAATGGTATATTATATATAATATTCTAACCATTTTACCATAATCTTTTGCAGAATTGCCTGAGTAAGCAGGACTGAAATGAATCCTTTCTGTACCTTGTAACAATCAATGTCTCATTAGACCACTAGGTATACTTCTCTGTCTCAAATACAGGCTCATCCTCCAATCAAAGAACTGTACTTTCAGGAGTTTGTTAGTCTAAAAATTATATGTATTAACTTAAAAGCCATGATCACAAATCCACCTGCAACTGGAAATTACATGAAGTGAGGACAGATGTCTTAAAAGACCCTGAAGTAGATATCATTACCTCCTTAAAGGCAATCTGTTCCAGTAGTTACATGATTTGGATGCATAAGCAATGAATAAGAGATACTGAGTCTAGGAAAGCTTGTTAAACTCTTGTAACTCCATACCTTATTTGACCGTAAAGACACTCTTCCTCCGCAGCGCGCACAGAATTTAGTTTGGCAATATGAACAGTTATGGCCACAGCCATCAGCAAATTTGGTTTTGTGGCAGATGCCACAGGTTGGGGCATCACCCTTCTGCTCCTGCTGCTGCTGTGATTCTTCACCCATCTTCTTCACTTGCTCCTTATACATTTCAAACTGCTGATGTAATTTTCTGCAGAAGAGAAGAGATCATTAACAGTTGTTTTAATTTTGCCCATAAATACTTTGTAATCACTAAAATGCAATCACTGTTAAAATACAAATCAGAGAGAAATACTGTAGTAAAGCAAATACACTTAATTTCTGATGCTTCAGAAGTGTTACATTCAAGAATCACCTCTTTTTCATTATAAACTAAAGTCTCGGAGGAAGCTCAACACTGATAACATTCAGTTCACAGTCCAGCTGTTACCAAGAGAGGTAACTTTGATTTAGGATGTGACCAGTAGTTTGCTGAATATACAAGAGTAAGATACAGGTTAAGTGATGTAAGAGCTCATGGTACAAAACAATACACGAGTTAATAGCAAGAAAAAAAATCTAATTCATTCCACCAGAGAGATGTAAATATCTTCCCCTGAGATAGCTTATCTTCATTTATCTAGCAATACCGCAGAGAATAATGATTCCAAAATGCCTTTTCAATGACTTGTCATTCACGAGGTCCAAGCCTATAATAAGTTACCTCATTTTAATGAGTCATTATAAATCATTTAAGCCATTCACGGTGTTAGATGGGAACTGTCCTCTCATGTAAAATGTAGGGCAGCAGACTACCTTAGGTGTAAAATCCAGGGACAGTAGTTTAAGATACTCGCACACATTTACCTTCCATTTCCGGAACTAGATCCACATGCACAGTCTGTGGTCATGTGAGTACAGAATTGCAATGAATCTTTCAACCAGGGTACTTCATTTATGAGTCCACAATTATCAAATTTCTGTATATGATAATTAGAAGTGTCTCACTATGACCATACTTACATACTTATTTCATGATCTATAATTGCAGTTTTTTCTCAAAATCCCTATTTCTGAAGTAAAAGAATGTCATGGGAAATCTAATTTTCATTGTAAAAAGTCATAATTTTTTGGCTCTTGCAGATTCTAAAAAAGATTAAAAATGCAACACAGCATAGTGAAAGAGATTGAAATACAAAGAGAAAACACAAAGAACTTTGACTTTTCTTTTATCCTTGTGTTTTAAAGGGGTCTGAAAAGTGATATTTAAACACTTAGCATGGAATTCAACTCACTAATTTTGCTAATAGAATCTGTACATTTTAGAAAACTAAAATGCATAAGTCTAATTTCAGCAGAGTTTTTAGTTCCTGGAGTAAGTTCAAGCAAAACCCCAGAATTAAGCACTTTCTATGAAACATTAAAAAGGTAACCTAAGACAAAATACTAAAGTTGCAAAAGACATTTATTTTTCCTTAGAATTATCCTTCTAGGGATTCTTGAGATTAGTTTATTCAAAAACACACATGAAGCATAGGGTTGAAAAAAAATAACCTCCTAGAAAAAAAACTAAATCCAGAAGATCAACTTCCTTAAGCATAAATATATCCTTTTTATAGATCAGATATAAACTAATGCTGCAAAACTAGTTCATCAGAAGTGTCAGAGGCTCCTACCAAAACAAAGATTATCCTGAGTCACTTAAAAATCAATACTCAAACAGTTATTCACCATAGATATTTGCTCATATGGCAAGAATTATTGGGGTTTGCTTTTTTTCAGGGAAACTCCCCCAACAATATACTTTCCATTACACCACAGAGAAATTGGATCAAACAGGCAGCTCCATCTCTCCATCAGGGAAGACAGGAGGCTGGAGGGCATTCCTCTCCCTCTGTGCCCCAAACTGCCAATTTGAGCTCTCGATTGCCACTGACCTTTGCCCAGAAAGAGGGAAAACAGTTACCTCACTCTGCTTATGTGTCATTTATCTCATGTACCTGCTCTTGTCACTTGGAGGTCAATCCTGAGTCCACATGCCTCAGCCCCAGCAGTGTGGACTCAGAGTTACAGTGGCACACTTTGCTCTCACTGTCAGCCCTTCCCACACTGCCAAGCCTCCTGGCCTGCAGCAGAGCAGGGACGGGGGGCTCGTCTGGGGCACCCATGGGAAGGATGCAAGGGGTGTCATTTGGGGAGCCGGGGGCAATGGGCTTCCTCTGCCTCTCACTGGTTCGAAAGAGCTCTCTATTGAGTGTTCTTTGTTGAATGGGGCAGGACACGAGTTACTAATGAGCAAGAGCTAAGTTGAAAACAAAATTTGGAAATCTGGAAACCTGGCACATTTCAGCATTTTACACTGACAACAGTATATAATTGGTAGTTGGTAGTCTGGCCTGTTTCCATCAAATAACACATGAAAGCTCTGAGACCTTGCTTGCCTTTTAATTTTGCTTAACATTGCATTCTTCATTTAAAGCATATCAACTATGCTGAACTCCAAGTTTATTTTTAGGCTCCATTCAGTTTTGTGGCTTCCTTATAATCTACAGCCTTTGTTTGTATGATTATTTGCTTACCACTCTCACTGATGCATAAAAAGCACAGGCCTTTTGCCAAATCTTAAGCCTCATGTGCTGAAATAGTTTCACTTTTGTTTCCTCTTGGGCACAAGAATCTATGTAAAGGTCACAACTTTTCCCTCAAAGTATAAACTTTTCAAGGTTATGTGGAGTAGTTTTCTAAAATCCCTGTTCTAGTAAGAAACAAGTAGTCATCTGCCAAAATAGCTCCTTACTATCATTTTTACTGTTGCAAGAAAAATATTACATGTATTGATAGCTGTCAGAAAAAATTAGACACAGAAGAAAAGAATCCATGAAATATTCAGTTACACACAATATGTGTTCTACTTACTAAGCAGAATCACTTGAGATGAAAATGTATACTTGAAACAAAATACAAAGTATTCATTTTAGGATGTTCATTTTAAAAAGTGATCTATTTTAGACATAAATATTTCTTTCTCTTTCAGCCTGCACAGGTTTAAGCCAAAAATTAAGCTAGTAACATGCAGCAATAATTAGGTATTTAGAATAACACAGTATCTGAAACACATTTAATAAAAAATGTATAACATATCCTTTTCAGAAAGCATAATGCAAATAAAACTCCATTTTGTTATCTGCACTCATGTTTTACCTCAGAACATTTCTGCCTGAGAGGGCTCAGGAGCTCAGTTGCCAGGGAAAGAAAGCAACTGGTACCAAAGGAAACTTCAGAGCCTGGAACTGAACTCAGGTATCCCAAGACTGCAATTCGCAGGTCTTACATCCACTGGGTTACTCTGTTAACGCAAGTGGTCAAGACCCATTCATAATTCATAAAATATTTTAGGTTGGAATCGACTTTTAAGAGCAGTTAGTCCAACTGTTAACTTAGAACTGCCATGTCCACCAGTAAACTGTGTCCCCAGGCGCCACATCCACATGTCTCTTAAATACCTCCAGGAATGATGATCCAAAGACTTCCCTAGACAGTCTGTTAGAGTTCTTGAAAACCCTTTCTGTGAAAAAAAAATTCCTTAATATCCAATCTAAAACTCCCATGGTTCAACAAGAGGCCATTGCCTCTTGTGCTGTTGCTTGTTATGTAGAAGAGGCTGCCCCCCACCTGGCTAAAAATTCCTTTCAGGTAGTTGAAGGGAGAAATAGGGTCTCCCTTCATCCTCCTTTGCTCCAGGCTAAACATTCCCAGCTCCCTCAGCCACCACTCATCAGACTTGTGCTCCAGACCCTTTACCAGCTTCACTGCCCTTCTCTGGACTCAGTTCAGCACCTCAATGTCTTTCTTGTAGTGAAAAAAGGGGTTCCATACAGGAGTTGCATTTTTGGCCAAAATACATACCCATAATGAAAAATCTTATTCTTAGGAATGATAGGGATTTTTGTTGTTGTTGTTGGGAACCCAGATAATTATATCAAACCATACAGAAACAAATCATTTAAGTAGAAAACTCAGCAATGCATATCTATAACCCTGATATGTGTATATTTTCACAATGGCCTCACTAGCACATGACATCAAGCTGCACTGATGCAAAATCTCTCTTCTTTATTACATTTGTTTCAAATATACATGTACTTTAATAACTGCTATAAAGTTTAGAGGAAAAGAAGTTGATATGAGTTTATGAAAACACCTAATGATAATGAAAAGTTACGCTAAAAAATTGGTAATTAAGTTCTGCTCGTTTTCTTCTCTTGTGAAAATGAGTTCCCTGACTCACACTGACATTTGCTGGAAGTTACAGTGGTAAAGTTCATGAGACCTATATGACTAGTCAAGATTTTTTTTGTACTCTAAAACATTGTATCCAAGAGAGCTTCACAGAGAACTTCTCAATGGTAAAAGCACTTGTTTATAAGAGCTTGGATTGCTCCTGGATTGCTTTGTTCTGGAAGGGAGTTCATTTAATTTTGTTTATTTTTTGTTCCCCCCACCTTTCCAGGAATGAGAAATTCAGTATCAATCATAAAGCAGTAAACTGTGAGTCTCTCATTACCCATGCTAACAAGAAAAGCAAGTTGAGTAGTCTGATGTTTCTTACTCCTCTACAGAAGTTTTTATTTTTTCCTGTCCTCCAGAAATGTCCATGAAACTTCCAGCATTTTACCAAAACAAAATAAAAATTACTGACAAGAAGTTCTGAAACTATTCCTGCCTTCCAAAAGTTCACATAAATATGCCTGAAATTTCCAAAGCTTCCTCCAATCTATCATGCGAAGGGTGGCTGTTAAGCAAGTATCCAGGATGTTTAGGCCAGACGTAAGTGCCACAGCAATTTCCTGGCTACACTTCTCTTGAAGTTTTATCACTGATGTAGCCCATGCCTCATTTCCTATTCCCAGGCATGGAGCATGGATGTGGCTGGAATCCAGGCTTCAAAAAGGGTTTATCTGCTTTCAGTTCTGTCAAGTCCGTTAATCTGATGATTTCTCTGCCTGGTGGCATTGACTATCTGGTAGCATATGACATTCTTTCCTCTACGGTGCACTTAAAGTTTCTGCATTTATCATGGTGCCCCCTAGTACACCCATTTCTCTTCTGAATGAATATAAGATATATATATATATACAACTTACATATAACTTCATGTGTTGGTAAAGGCTGGGGACAACAAGCTGAACAGCAGGTCTACACATAGGAATCCCTGAGAAATAGGGTGAAAACCAGGCAATAAGCCAGTGGTGTGTGTGCTCATGTTACAAATTGGACAAATTACATATGGGGTCATATTAGCAAGAGTAGAAGCAGCAGAAAGTTATTTATTCCCTTTAACTGGCACTGACAGGGCTGCACCTGGAATATTGCATCCAGATTGGGGTCTGCCAGCTCATGAGGGATGTTGACAAACAGGAAAAGTCCAGTTTGTCAACAAAAAAGAAAATGGTCATGTTCCTAGAGAATGTAATCTGCAAGTGGGAATACAGAAGGTAGCTTTGTTCAGTCTGGTGAGAGGAATTGACTAAGAAGTGATCTAATACCTGCTTGAAACTAGCTATCTAACCTAAAAATTACCTGGAAAAATTACAGAGCCAAATACTTTCTGGTTGTCAAAAATCCAGATAAAAGGACCAAAGGCACTATAACCGCACATGAGGAGGAGGTTCAGGTTGGGCATTAGGGGAATGTTCATAAGCTGGCAGTGCACCACTGGAATAGGTTGTCCCAGGAGCCTGTGGCATCCTTATCCCTGGAGGTTTTCAAAACCCACCCAGACCAAGCACCAGTGGCCCTGACCTAGTATTGGCAATAACCAGGCTTTGAGAAGGAGGTCAGCTCAGAGATCCTCTTCAAAGAACATTCCTATTATTATGTAATTGACAATGGCTTTGTGGAATCAAAAAAGAAATATGAAGTATAAACTCAAACAGAATCACAGGGAAAAATATTCAAAAACAATTATTTGGTTCAGCAGTGCTGGGAGAAAAAAAAAAAAAGTGACCACTTATACTGATAGGAAAAAAAACCCCACCTCTTCATGCCTTTTTACAAACTACTGTGAGAACAGTTAACTCTCTCAAAGTCTGACCAATGAACTGATTTATACTTTTAACTCCATGTAATGCAATGGACAGCAAAATTTTGAGTTTATGCTTTCATACGAATGTGTGGAGTCTATAAAATAGAAATTAAATAAATAAATAAATAAATAAAAACAACCCAAAGTTAAGCACTGTAAAACAGAAGTTTTCTTAATTGCCAAATGATGGTTTTGCCAGTTTTCCACTGAAGTGAGAAAGGGCATCACACAAAACTCCTCTTCAGAAGACCACAATTCTGCTTTAAGTCTACCAGATAAAGAAAACTTACTGGGCAATTAAACTTCAAACAAGAACCTGACATCCAATTCTGATTAAAACTAATGGATTATCATAACCAGTCAGATAACATAACTACAGTCCTGATGCCATTCACAATTCAGAGTTTTCAACTTTTATGTCATTGAAAATGAAATATTGACAGAAAGTAGATGTCAGCAGAGATCTCTGTGTACATTCACTCAATTCACAGCACTTTCACTTTCTTGCTGGTAAAATCTCTACTGTCTCATTGGAATAGACATACTATTTCTGTCTGCTTCCCTCAAATAAAAGCTATTTCCTACTGTCACTAGTTTCAACTACAGGATCATCTATCTAAGTAAAATGCCAGCCTAGACTTTAGATTAAAAAAAAAAATGTTTAGAGAATGCAAATTGAAAGGGCTTTAAAAGCACAACTGTAGAGTAAAAATGCCACTTTTTAGTCTTTGCCCTGGAATTTATAATAACCAGGATAAATCTAAGATCTTGAAAAGAGATAGTCAGAGGTATTTCCTGCTGAAAGTATCAGTTTTAGCTAAACTTTCACTATCATTTTCCTTTATATCTCAGATACAATATCCAGAAAATATAAGATATCATATTCGAGTGTTTGCCTGAAATGCAAGAGACCTAGATTTGAATTTCTACCTGTCCTGAATTCAAGAAATCTATACAGACACAGTAACTCACAAGTTTATCTCAAAACTGTGCACAATCTCTATTATGAGAGTTGTACTTTGTATCAATAAACTGAAGGGATTTTATCTGTTCAAGTGAAGATGTAGGGGAAAAATGAATTCTGCCCTATTTTTTCAGGTGGGAAAGATATTTTTCTCCACTTTAAGAGTTAATAAATAGAAATTTTTCCTAGAATTGGAAGTATTTTGTTTAGAACAAGAAGGTTAAATATAAGCCATGTAGTGACAGTAACAACTATGCTCAGCACTGTCAAATAGTGAGTGAGGTAATTCACTGTAACTTTTTTTCTAAAGACAGATTGAAACCTCCTGTAATTGTTAATAGAAACAAATCTCTGAAATCTTTACCATTTGCATCTATTTTATTTTGAGTTGGTCTGCAGGTGGGACTAATTAGAAAAAAATAATGATTTTCATGTTTCCCAATTTTTAACCTACTAAGGAATATGTACTTTAATTATTCTGCTATATTCATTAGCGTGAAATAGGAACAGAGGAATGGCAATGCAATTTTAAGAGCTGAACATCTTTAAAGAGCCTATGAACTTGTGTAGTCACAGAATAAGGAGGCCCTAACCATGGTGAAATACTTATTTATATACAAAAAAATAACGTTGTTCACACTAAGAAAAATACTACCTGCCTCTCAATCACAGAAGTATTACTTTATCAATATAATACTCTTACTGAATTCACACACACACAAAAAAAAAAAATCTGAGTCCTAGGTTAAAAGGGCACAGACAGAGGTAAAATAAGTCCATACATATAGAACATTATTACTTTGGAAATTTCCCATGAAAGAATATTTTTTAAAAATAATAATTTCTATTCTAAGTGAATATATATACTCTAAATGTAAGTGAATTACACTGACTCTGCTGAAATACTGAAGACAAGAAAAAGAGCTATGGGAATGGAAAGAAAGGAGTGTGGTTGCTAAATGATCTTGCCCTTGGTTTATACGAGTGCTGCTACTCACTTGTAACTCCAGTGGGAAAAACCCCAACTACAGCAGAGATAATCAGCATCCAAAACTCTCCAGATGTGTTTCATTGCCCCTTTGCCATGCAAGGAAGCAGAGTAAAGGTGTCTGTTATGCCCTAACATTAATTGCCTCCTGCTGAACCCAAATCTTCTCTCTGGTGGGAACCTCACATAAGCCATTCTTGTAAGTACAGTACATGGCCAAGATGTTGTTTTCAAGTTGCCCTGGCTCCATTTTCTTTTCTCCAATTGCTTTCTGTAAAGGCTTACAGATCACATTTTACTGCATTTTATTATCAGCTTATTTGACCTCCCTCACAAAATAGAAAATATTCTCCCATTGCACTCCTTTTGATGTCATAATGAACAAATTAATTTGCTATGACCCTAAATAAATTCATAACTACAGATGAATTCATGTCACTGAATCTAGTTTAATACATTCAGAAACTCAGTTTAAAAAAAGACAAGAAAGGATGTGGAAAAGAAGCCTCCTCCATTTTAATAAATGAGGATGATATGACACTGTGAATGGACCGACAGCTAACCCAGCAGCTAGACAAAAAGGTAGCTGGAACTGACAGGACTACCTCACATATTTTTTACTGTTTCTAATGCTCAGTATTGAATTAAACTGCCAGCTCTGTTTATTAACTTTACTTACTAGCAGCAGTGAGACTGCCTTGTTGGCAAAGGAGCAGCGAGCAATAGCTAAGTACCATAGTTCTTTGCATGGCTACAAGAGAAAGAGAATGGAGAGGATGAACATATGGACTATAAAGGGCTGAACCAATTAATGTTATCATATTTCTGTGGAGTTTTAATGATACTAAGATAACGCCAGAGAAGATGTATATAAAGGAAAAATGAAGTAGGTAGCCCCTGGCTGTACATTTACTTCCAGTTTTCCTCAGATGCTTGCTTCTACTTTTTCCTCAGCAGTTCAAACTAACTGCAAGATTAAACTTGGAAATGGTGTCTTTGTTATTGTTCCTTGTTTATTAAAAGTAATATTTTAATAAATTGTTTATTGTACGTTTACAATCTAAAATATACAAAAAAGCTAGAAAGTCACAACTATGTTTAAAACAGAGGGAATATAGTAAAACATCCAATTTATCTAGATATTTTCCAACACTTTTTTGGCTATAATAAGTAATATGGACATTTAAAATTAAAGAGAATACCACATTCCTTCAACAGTTTAACAATGGCCAAATCATTCAGACCAAGCTCCCTACTTTCCCTACAGCTGACAGTTATGAAAGTAACCTCCTGTAAGTAAGGAAGGTTCTTTCAAAATTGCATATGGAAATTACACCTTTGAATATATTCACTCTATTTTGTGTTTTATTTCAATGTAATCAAGAAGTTTCCAGTTATTCTTTTCTGAATCTTACTTAAAATCCTATCTTACAACAGAAGTTTCCACAACTTTCATATACTTTGGTGATTACATCAAAGCTATTTTTTATTGAGGATATTTTTCCTCATGCTCATGAGCTGCTCATGGTCTTGAAAAAGAATTTAAAAATTACTTCTTAAATCATCAGGAGTCTGTCTATTCCTACCATGCCCTTCTCTTTTGATTCTAAAATAAACACTCTTAGCTAAATTTTTAATTCTTTCTCTATAATAATTTGTCATTTTTCTCCTAATACATTTTTCCACCTATACTGGAAAGTATCAATAGGACTTTGTGGTTTAATCTTTAAGCATCAAGCACGTAACTAAATCCACACTGTTATGCATCACAGTGGTAGTTTTCCTTCCGCTCTTTACCCTTGTGACAAGGCCAACACTTCCCAGGTAATTTTAGGTCTCATTCAAATTAAGATTAACTATGCCAGTTGTAATTGAAAAACTGCCTGATTGTCCAAGGAAACTCTCCAAGTTCATTCCACAACTGCATTCATGCAGTTAAAAATATTTTATCTCCAGCTCCATGGGCCTTGTCCCTGTGTTTGCATTCCCCACTGTCCCAAAGGAGCTGCTTTGATAAAGTGCTGAAGCTGTAAGAACCAAACCTCAGCTGACAATGAAGAACAGGACTGAGCAGTTGAACTTCTAGTAAAAGTAGGCTGTCAGGAAGTGTATGTGACAAAGCACAAGAACAGGATCTTTAAAGTTGGGTCATTTCATTTATATTTCATCCCAGATATAGTAAGTAAAAGAAATTACAATATTGCAGATTAAAAATTTCAGGTCAATTTTTTTTTTTAAATAACTCATTACAAAAAAAAATAGGTAAGCAGTCACTCTGCATGATTTACATATCCAGATACCCTCGGATTCACTTTAACAGCTTCTGCCAGTTCTGGTAGGAAAGAACAATTGTCTCCAAAGCAATTGCACTTCAAGTTTGGAAAAATAGTCATAGTGACAAAAGGAAACTTTTGGAACTGTTGCATCTAAAAGTAGTGATGTACCACAAGCTCAAGCTTTACCAGTTATCAGAAATTATACAATCAGAGACACCTTAAAATAGGTGATACTATTTGAATCTTCAGTTGTACTGATACCATAATATGATCTGCTGCTAAGCACTTTGGACAAATAGAAGAGGAGTTTTCAGAAACAGTCATAGGAACATTCAGACTCATATTGATGATGACCAGTATCCTTAATTTCTATGAGAAGGCACAAAGGACAGGAAAAATCTGTCACCTGTACATTGCTGTAAAATAGGCACATCAGATGTAGCATCATACACATTTACAATCATGACAGTCTCAGCTACCACCACTTGCAGTATTCATGTTATTAGAAAATCCAACTACTAGAAAATGTCTCTAGACCTGGAAGTCAACCAACCACAAAAGATCTCCAGGTAAAAGAGTAGAAAGAACAGTCAGAGCCCCTTGCTAAACAGGAGGGAAATAATATCTCATGACTTATTTTTGTAACAGAAAACCACTTTATAAACTAGAATTAGGATTCTTTTTCAGCTATTGCAGCAAACATATTGCAGCATATTGTAGCATAACATATTACTTTATGAGCTTTATGTAAAACTATTACTTTTATTGGATATTTTTCATATAACGTTGAGGAAGACATACAAAAACTTTCATAACTTGTACAAAAATTTTTACCTGAAATCTAAATCACTGAGAAGACACTTGGGTCTCAGATAGTCTATTTATATTGTGCCATTCTCCATTTTGCATTTAAAAAGCATGCTTATTTTTATAGTTACTGTTATATGCTTCTTCCTCATTGACTTGATTGCTGCTTTGAGGCAGAATTTCTACATTAATGTAAAAATATTAGAAATATAGCTGCATGATGACTATTTCTATATTTTTTCTGATACTGCTTATGTTAGGAATTCCAATAAATATAATCTTTAAGATATCTGAGGCACATCTATATACTTTCTAATTACTAGACCCTTATTTTTTAAACAGTCTCATTATTAAAAGTATAAAAATTACTGTTCTCTCCAAATTATTCCCTAAGAGGAAGTTTCACAGTTTATCTTATATTTGACCTGTTTTCATAAATCATACTTTTAATCACTTTATTCCAAATTTCATTTTAAAGGTAAGCACTATTTTCCTGCAAAATAGGCTAATTCAGTTCTGTCAGTTAAGCACATTGCAACATTATTACATTTATAAAGGCCATCTCCAGTAGAGATAGTATTTCTCACAGTCACTCCGGTTACTTTTTGTATCATCAGTTCCCTAACGATAGGAAGTCATTCACTTCACACCTGTAGTTTTAGAAATGCCCAAAATAAATAAGTTTCTGTGATAAAGTTTTTGATCCTTACTGTGAAAGGCAAAATTACTTTTTCATTAGACACACCGCCAAAATAAATACATGCTAAATAATAGGTCAGACTGTCTCGGCTCGGAAATGCAACACCTCCTGACATCACAGTATCATGATTAGAAAGAGTTCATTCCACATTGTTTACAACATTCATGAGCATTTTCAATTATTAAGTAGCCCCTATCTTTTTACTTCTGTGACAGGAGTGTTCCTGTCTTGACAATGTTTGTTTTTTAACAAACAGGAAATAAAGAAAGCAAGTGTGAGCAAGTCTCAGTTGTGCTCACCAAGGTTGCCTCAGTGTCACCTGAGCAAACTACACCAACACATTTGATGCTGAATAATCCCACCACAAGTGGTGTTTGCAGTTATTTGTGGTGCAGCTTGGGTTTGACTGTGGCAGTACTTTTCCTGTAGAAGTAGCACCAGTAGGGCCATATGAGAGGGGCAGAGCCTCTTGAAACTGTTTTCCAGTTCTCAGAAGACTGTAATTTTTCATACTGTTCATATTTTTTAAATAAGGGGAAATAGCACCAAAATACAAATATTCATCATGCTAATGTAATTTTTTTTGTTGGTTTGGGGTTTTTTTATGAAGAAGTAACTGACAGAGAGACATGTTCTCACCTGTAGGAGTGTCTTTTTGTAAGTGTATGAACAAGGTCTATAACAATTTTTCCCAAACTAGTTATATCTAAATTCATGCCTCTGTATCTTCCCTTTACTGAACAAGTGAGCTGAATCCAAACTTTGCTTTTTAGAGGTAAAATATAATGTCAAGTCAGGCTGCAGCAGTATTCCTCCATTTTAGATAAAAAGTGCTTGATAATGATTAAAAACATAAGAGGTTTCTGCCTCAAAACCTGTATAAATAATAGTCAATCTAATGCTATTGCTGAGGCATAACGCTTAAATTTTCCCAATAATTGGAGTTGTCCAAAACCACCCCAAAGAATCAGTATCAAAGAGATCAGAATTTAATCCAATATTTAAATCCTTTAACCTCCTAATTGAAGCTTATTAGTTAACCATTAAGAGCTGAGAGTTGCTGTGTGTAAGAAGGGGCTGTGAGAGAGTGAGTTGAGGCCACAGTGGCCTGGTGCCCACAGCCCTGCAGAGTGGAAGGATGCAGGAACAGCAGGTCCCTGAACTGGCAGAGGGAATGAGGACACCGACACTCAAGGGCCAGGAGCTACCCCAGAGACAGCTCTGGGAATATCTGTGTTCCTGCAAATCTTGGAGACTGTGCTCTGCCACGATTCTTACAGGAGTTTATTAAAGCCTTCTCCAGAGTACTTGTCTTTAGAAAAATAGCAAATATAAACAGATCTATGGTCCTAATTATAGACACTGTGGAATACATTGTGGAGGGGGGAAAATAAAAGATTTTTTATCGGTCCTATTGCAGAAGTTGGTCAATTTCACCTATAGAGAATATATCATGTCCAAAATCCATTGCCATTCTTATTTTACATGTCTTTTGTATGTAAGACTGACCAGACATCACTGTTCAAAGAAGACATGGGATCAGTACCGATATATTTCCAGTTCTTTCTGCTTTTGTAACTAAGCTGTTACAATAGGATCTTTCTAACAGTAGGTTTCCAACATTGGAAGCAAGAGCTTCTTTGAATATGGACCGCAAAACAAGCGTATTATATGTAATTCTCACTTTCATTTTCCCTGAAGTCTAAAGGTTGAGTCAAAAAAAGAGATAAACAAAGGCATTGGCTGGGATATAACAGCCAATACTTAAACCACTAGAGGAGATAAAGTTGTGATCCTAGGATTATCACAACTCATCAATATTGAATGTCTAAGCAAAGAAAGAATATTCCTTTAGTACACATAGGTAATTAATATTGTAACAGCTCGAAGATATACACAATGGAGTCCCAAATCCAGTAGCAAATCTTTTAAATAGTTTTCTTAAGAACAGAGAGCATTATATTTTCTCAAGTGGTTCAATATAAATGCTGTAAAGAGAATGCAGCATCATCACTAGATTTGATGAAATATTGTTAGAGTACATTTGTTGCCTTAAATTCACATTTAATCTTGAAACAGACAACATTCTGCTCTTTTTGAAGTTACCTGTTAATCAGATTTTTATCATACAAATGTTAGTGTTTTTCACTCTGTTGGTGAACATTGCACCAGAAATAAATAAAACCCTTTTTGCTCTTAGCTACATAACTGGGAGATAAGGGTGTTCACAGCTCTGCCAAAACTCTTTTCTGATACAGTGTGGACAAAGTACACCTGAGATGAGAAGTCTGACTGTGCTTCTGCTGACAAAACCCAAGTTTTCTCTGCTTCATATCCTTGCGCTGAAACAAGAAAATCCATTTCCTTAGAAAACCCATCCTTAGTAATCAGCTGTGGAACCAGGGAATATACAAATGGATGCAAAGCTTCCTGAAAGGTAAAAAAACAGTGACATGTAAAATGAGTACCAAGAATTACTGACCAGCTCTCAAATTCTGGAGTTATTAAATCATGTTTGTGACAGATCCATATTCCAAATAGGCCCCAATAAATGCTGGATTTTTGTTTCTGTGACAGTGCCCCTTTTTTTGCTCTGTGACAATCTTCGCCGTCTGTTAATGTTATTCATAGATGAGACTTTGTACCCAGTAGTATTCCTCCTCACCCCAGGCTTCCGATCAACTCACCCTGACACCATCTGTCTATGTTTGTTCTGAGTCCAAGATACTCCTGGAGCCACATCACTATGAATTTACTTCAACTTCTCCCTATACAGAACATAATCTGAAAAACATCTTTCTGAAGAGATAAGTGAATTTCCTTCTTCTGTAAAATCAATATTACTTCTACCATGATCACAGAAAGCCACTCATGAGAGGGCAAGCAAAAACAAATGGGAATGATGTTGTTGAAAAAAATAATAAGATATATTCATCTGTAAAATAGAAGAGCTGATGAAGGGTTTCGATATAAATATTTTGAGGACTATGCTCATTTTGAGCATATCTGAATGTTTTGACTATCTGGTCAGTCTTCCTCAAATCTCTAAAACCAGAACTAGAGTGAAGACTACCAGCACATCACAGAAATCTTCTCCTGGCCATAAAAGACAATTGTCTCATCCAGTATGTCTTCCCTAGATAAACATGGCAGAGCTCTGCACCCTGTAATCAGCCTTTCCAAATCAGTCTAGTCCTTCCCTGCCTTAAATAAAGGAGGCTAAATAGCCATTTCTCTCCTCTGGCCTCACTGTCCCTCCACACCTCCTCAATTAAGGCACGAATATTTAATTATATTTTTGTCTAATTAATGGACCAAAGACTCCAACTACTCCTTATCAAAGGAATAAAACAAGACAACAGTGAAAAGAACACTTTACTCACCCTCACTCACTCAGAAACTTGTATTACAATCAACCACTACAAATACACCAACATAAAAGTATACAACTGAGGGAATAAACCCCCCTAAAGACAAGCACAACACTGACTCATAGCTATCAATTAAACAGAAATCTTATTGAAAGGAGTTGGGAGTTTAAAAGCATGTAACCAACATTACTGAACTTTCATCTAAAAAGCTCTGCACTGGGAAGCCTAATTGTATTTCCAGCAACTCTAATTGTGTTTCCTGACTCCGGGGGACAGGAATTCCCCAGATACTGATGACTGACAGGGCTGGTTCTGCTGTCAGCCTGCAAGTAAGCAAAAATACCCAGTGCTATGTGAAACTCAGGATGAAAAGCAACCACAGTTTCCACTGCTATCAGTAGCAGCTGGAAGTGCTCAGTACTTCATAGTAACATACAGCACTACCCACAGCTGGGTGATCTGTAGAAGTCCTTTCAGAGGTACAAACTACTCTCAGTATTTGCATTCAGTACAAATATTAAGATGTAGGGCTTACACCACACAGGTGGCATCAGTGAAGTTCCAAATATCTTTCTGTACCAAAGAAACTCAGTGGAGTTAAAACGTATCTACCAGAACTCCTAGAGTTCCTGGCATTAACTGTTTTAGAACTTGCTTCCTGGTTCTGAAATTGGATGTTGGCTCATTAACCTCATTTTTTATTTTCTAAGAATTTGATCCAACTTCCTGAGGGTAGTTACGCAGTTCCAATTTTATAATTGGTTCAGGCATGATCACTAAATCTCTCCTCTTTCTTGAATAATTATGCAACATTTTTCATTATGCACTTTTTTTGTCTTAATATCTCTACCCATGGTTCAAAATAAAAATATTTAAAATCTTTTTATATCAAATTACCATTAATTAAAACTACACTTTGAAAGCTCTTTTTATTATACCAGTTGCTACTGATTTAAGTAGTTCAGTGCATTTGATAGAAATAATTAAAAATCATGAGTAAGCTCACCTTTATTGTTTCAGAAAATGTTATTTTTACCTCCAAATAATCTTTTATATATCTCTGACTTCAAATTCATCAGCTGTCTTTCCTATTCATCCAATTATTAAAACATCTCCTGGTGATTTTCAGAAATTTTTTCAGTCAGTAACATGTACAGCAGAAGAAATGAAGATACCTTTGAGTCATGCTTTCTTACTGCCAGTTTGTATGGAAAAAAATAAAAACACAAGGATTACTCTGGGACACAGATACTGCTCTCCAAAAACCCAGCAAGTTACCACCTCTACACTAGTCCTATGCTTACTCATGTGTGATTCTCAGTATTCTGGGGGGGATTCCACTTAATTTAAAATCATTCTGAATTTTTTCAGGGGAAACGTCAAGAGGATGAAAGAGGTTGAAAGGTGATAAGGAGAAATAAATTGAGGGGAGGTACTTAAGCACTGTTTTGATCTACAGCTTCATGCAAAAGGTCTACAGAATTATCCCTGGAGAAATTAGCTCATCCTACAGTACCAGGAGAGCCCACTAAGAAACATTGAACACAACAGAGAGCTCAAGTCAGTTTTCATGTGAAAACAGAAGCTGTAATGCCAAAACAAGCCCAAGTTAAGTGTGCCATAAACATATTTCCCAAGTGATGAAAACAGACACTCATAACTCTTCTGTCTTGTGTGAGTGCATCCTGAACATAGTCTTTACATTTGCAGTACTGCAAGGGGAGCTGCATGACTCACAGAAACACAGCTTTAGGGAAGAGAGATCAGTTCCACTGAG
Organism: Hafferia zeledoni; assembly: GCA_035583235.1. Classification (NCBI taxonomy): domain Eukaryota; kingdom Metazoa; phylum Chordata; class Aves; order Passeriformes; family Thamnophilidae; genus Hafferia; species Hafferia zeledoni. The sequence continues at coordinate 131,662,443 of JAWWEV010000083.1, read as the reverse complement.
GCTGCTAACTAGTTCCAACATCCTTTGATTTTAAGATTCTGACTACTAAGCTCATTATTTTCTCTTGGAAAACTCAACCAAAAGGAAGAACACTAACCTATAAAAATCTACTTTGACATATATCTAAACTAGATAAGGCAGATGGCACTATAATGTGTTGAGCTATTCTTCAAATCCAATAGTATTAAGTGAAATTTAAAATGTATAGAATCACAGAAAATTCTGACAAAAATATCTAACATCTGTGGGAGAGAAGACCCGACATAACAGAGTGGACAAGTCCAGAGAGCAAAAAAAGCTTTCCAGAGAGAGAAGGACACAGAAATCTTTGAACTAGAAAAAGGGAAAATTCAAGTTTGGAAAAGATGGATTATGAAAATGGGTTTTTGTGTAATTAAAAGGAATTGTCTCAAATAACTCAAGCCCAGAAATAACATAGACCAAGCACAGCCTGGCTGTACAATCTGGTTTTCTTCTTAATGTTTCAGGGTAGGATTCTGTTTATACAGCAAGGCTGAAGAACTGCTGAGCTCCCAAGCTTCCCTTCAGTTTCAAGCACCCTAACTGTATTTCCATATGACAAAGTTGTGCTTGGCCTATATTCCCAATGGGAATATTGTATTAATAACAAAAATTTTCCGGGGACAAATAATGACTTAGAGCATGCTGTGAAAAGTGACTTAGATAATATAAATCCCATGGAAATTCAGATTTTGGTATTTGTTATGTTCATAATGAGAATCATGAACTTGGCCACTATTGATCAGTGTAATAACACTTCTGTACTCTTTATTTTCTATCCAAATATGAGAAGCCAAAGTTACCTGCCTGAAGAGTAAGTATAAAAACCCTGATAATAGTTTCTATCAACATGCAAACAGAACATAAGTGTCTGAAGATAATCTCATTCTTTTCTTTTGCGTAGTCTCTGCCAAGTCATCTTCATGAATGTGACTAAGAGATTATTTCAACAAAATGGAAACTCTATAGGAAAGCTAAGAAGATGTTATTTATGACAATATTTCATTGCTTCAAAAAAACAGTTACTAAAAATCTATTTCTGCAAACTTGGATTTCCCTCAAAACGGCATTAGTAAAAAGTTCTACACCATGAATGGTTAAAAAATGACACACAATACATGAAAAAAACCTCTATATATGTAGCAGCAGCTATAGGTGCACTGAATAGACACTTCTAAATAAAAATGATGACTCTGCAATATTCATCTGTATTTGAAACAACTTTCATTTATTTTTTTCATATTTTCAGCACAATTTAATCAGAATGCCTGTGCAAAAACAGCCGTTCTTTGCCAGCTTAGTCCCTGACTGAAAAATACAAGGGAAAGTAGAAACAAGTTGGAGGAATGAAACAAAAATGTAGGTAATGGCTATTCACACCCTTCAAACTGGAGCTTGAGACAAAGTGCTCAGTTAGCACTAGGGATGGGACAGGAACTACATTGAACAGCCACATGTTGGTACACATCTAAATGATCATTTGCAGTGTAAAATGATCACAAACATTAAGGAAAACAATGTTCAAATACCATTTGACAAGACAAAACCCTCTTATGCCACTTTTTGGAATATTTTCTGATAATACAACTTTTGAAATTGGTGATATTGCAAGTAAAATAACGTACACATCACTTCTACTCGCAAAACATAATACACCCTGCCATTTTAAGGAGAAAGAGTTTACATTATCATGAACAATGCAGAGCCAGCAGAGTGCAGCAGCCATGGTCTGATCCTCTCTAGAAGTTTTGACCTTCCTAAGACACTTGCCACATGATCTTTATTATCAATTCTTCACAGAATGGAATGCACAATTCTTCTTTGGAATATAAAAATTAAAACATTTATTATGATTACAGTTAATGCCAAAATGAGTGTATAGCCACTATATTTTGTAAAAGCCCCTTTTGTCACTGTGCTGAAGGCCATTGGGAACTGTGGTCACTGATTCAGCTGCACACTTAACATGCTTTCCTCTTTTTATAAGAGCATCACTTCTGTCTTGTTTAAGTTAAGCTTAAGCCAGCATTTTCTAAATCTATTTGCTTATCTCATTCAGACAACCTGTCATCCCTCTAGGGGTACTGTCTATTTCTTTTGGAAAGCTGTTCAAATCAGGATGGTGTCAGCATATTAGCAGCGCCACAGCCCGTGACATTCCCAAACTCTGAGGAAGTGCAAAAATTAGAGAGAAAATGCTCTCCCACAAAGTTTTTAGGAGCTACTGCATGTTACAACATATTGTAGTCTGTATTGTCTAGTGTTTATTTACAAATAAATGTGTACACATATGGAAACATTCCAACCTTCAGTTATATCATGTTTTTACTTCTTATTATGTTGCATAACACAAAATATCTGGAGATTTTAGTACACAAAACTGTTCAGATATAGCTCCAATTCAGCCCTACCATATACATAAGTGGAACAATTTCCCTTTGTTACTATTTTATCGAGCTTCTTATTTGAGTGAAATATGTTGACATTGATTATCTCAGTTTGTGGGGACTTTTTTCACTTTTTTCTTGCCCATAATGCTAACTGTGGGCCAGCTAAGTATTTTTGGTTGTATTCTTCTTTCTGTTTGCAAGTCTGTTTTTTAACCCCAGATCCTCAAGGAATTGCTCATCATACTACTTGCTTTTTGTTGAAAAGTTTACTTTTTTCTCTCACAGGGACAATACATTTCTTACATTGTCTCTGACATTTTTTAAAAATCCTTATTAATAATCTCTCTTAATTTATCAAAAATGTGAAATTTATTATCCTTGAACTATCACATTCTGTGGGTTCGTCTGTCAAATTACAAATCTATGTAAATTTTAGGATTAAAATAAATCAGTTGGATTCGAATTTCAATATAAAAATACATTTCTTATGATCACTATATTTATCTATTACCAACACCTTTGTCTTTGCCTTCTGGGGAGAAAAAAAAAAAAAAAAGAATTCCAATATATTCATAGAATCATTATGGTTGGAAAAGACCTCCAAGATTATTGAGTCCAACCTTTGACTGAACAGCACCATATCAACTAAACCATAGCACCATGTGCCACTTCCAGTCATTTCTTGAACACTTCCAGGGATGATGAGTTCACTGCTTCCCTGGGGAGATTGTTTCAATGCTTGGCAACCCTTCCAGTGAAGAAATCACTCCTATCTTAACCTCACTAACACTGTGAACAATCCAACCAACATAGATAAGGTTTTCTTGCATTAAATGTCTTGAGAAAATGTCTGAAAAGGGTCCAGAGCAACCATACAATCAGGAAATCATAATATGATAATACAAATGGTAACAGTAAGAGTCCTAATAAGTCTACAGAATCAAACAACAAAAGTTGCTTTGGTACCTTAGAGACAAGAACAGTTTTATTGTTAAGAGGTATATGTGGATTTATATTTTACTTCAGGAAAGTATTTCTTCAAGTAGATTGTGTTATTTTCAAAAGGTTCTGTTAAAAACCATTCTGAACAGGAACTGCAGTCTGTGCAAATAAACCCACTGACCATATACAATATAAGCTGTATTAAATAATTTTTGGTGTGGGCTTGCTGTCGCATGTGCGGTACATAATTTGAAGACATTCAAAACTACCTTGTGGTTGGCAGGCATATTCTTTATGCAGTAATACAATACAAAACAATACAATACAAAAATACAACACAATGCAAAAATAATGATCCATTGATTTATGCGTAGTATTCAAGAAATGTCAATCTATTTTAACTAGAATTCATTAGAAACTCTTAGAAATGGAGCAACCTATTTCAAAGACTGCTTTAATTCAGACACTGACTAAAGTATCCGGTAATATTTACTTATGTGACAATTTTAATTTTACAAAGAAAATAACACATTACCTAAGAAAGTCTGCTTGTCAAATGCTGTATTTGGAGACTAGTAAGAGGGAGTTTGCATCGTAAACAAAAATAATATATTTTAGGTATTGCATATTGAAATTTATTCTGCTTTTTCACACAACTTTATGTGACAATGCCTTAGAGGAGATTTGGAATAATGACACTGTTTCTCTATAAATATAGTCCCTGTTCTTTATTTATGCACATTCAAATACTGAAAACTTTTCATTAAGTCTACAGTGACTTGATACCAACATGACAGAGCATATTACCAAAACTATGGATGTGATCACAGAGACTGTTTTGAAAACAGAGACTGTTTTGAAAACAGGGTACTACTTGACATTCCAAATAGCAAAGGAAAAAAAAAATTAAATCAAGCATTTTTGAAAGATGATTTCTTATATTTACTGTTGTTTATGGATTTTTTTTTTTTAAATCTGCCTCCTCAAGACTACAGGAAAAGGCATTTTACTGAGAATTACTGTTTTGCTGGTGTGGTCAATCAGTAGAAAAATTAATTTAGTTTACAGAAAAAGTATGCAGAAAAAGGTTTTACTTGGTATCATTTCACAGTAATTTTCAATCTTCATTTCCTTATAGTGACAACAGAGCTTCCAGTATAACATGTAAATATCTGTTTATTGAAAAGCCATTTTTAGCAGCAAAAATCCCTATGCTGAGCTAAGCAATGCACAATTTTTAATCTCTTCTAGAATTAGTCTAGTGATAGAACAAAAGGCAATAATAAAATATTTTAATCTATATATTTTGAAACGCTTTAGGTACAAAGAGCATAGCGATTGATGATATTTTTCTACTGTTTATTAATAATGTGCTCATAACTATCAAAGCAAGAAAACGGGCTCAATTTCTACTGTCAAAGTCAATGATCAATGTCTTACAGTTCTTAGCAAGCAACCAAACTTCCAGCCTGAAAATAAACAAAAACGTTCATGGGAAAAGGGGGAAAAACATCATCTTTTCAATATCTGGAGATCTTCAAGCAGCAAACATTAGAAACTTTTTTTCCTGAACCACTGTCTAAAATCACAGAGCTCTCATATGTTTCATTCTGAGAGTGACACTGATCACACTTAACTCAGAAAGATCTAATAAGGATTTGGAAAGGAGAGAAAGCAACAAGGGTGACCAAAAGCACAGAGTGCCTTTCAAAGAAGGGCAAAGACTCTGCAGCTTAAAGGGATAACTGTATGAAATGTAATAGACTTCAGGGAACGTAATAGAAATCTGTGAAGGTTATACATAGTATAAACAAAGTATATAAGGAACTATGTAACACAAGACTAGCACTTCCCAATGAAATTATAAGAGAGTAGGTTTAAAGTGAACAAAGAGTGACAACTCCTCTATATGGCAGAAAATTGAATTGTAGAATTCATTTTCACCAAGCTCTGAAGCCAGAAATAAAAATAGGTTTAAAGGGAACAGTAAATAGTTATGGCAAATAGATTCCTAATGGCCATGAAATAAATATGGCAATATGCATGCAGCCATTGCCTCAGGAAGCTACTGAAATACCTGTATGGGATTAGTCTGTGCAGAACCCTCTCCTTATGTGTGTTCTCAGATATTCATTGCCAGGCACTGCGAACACACCGGGTTACACTCGTTGAATCTATAGTGCCTCCTAGCATAGGAATCCCTTTATTTTCATTGCAGCCTAATACCATCACATAATGTTCCAAGATTCATGCGAAACCAAACTAAAAACTCGAAGTCAAACTCTATTCAGGCACCAGACCACCAAATCCTAATGAGGAACAACCTGAATTTACCTTTTGTAAAATATATACCATATGAATCTGACAAAATAACAATTGACAGACTGATAGATGAGCACCAAAAGCAGTTCCTTCAGGGGGCAGATAAGGATTTCTACTCTGTAAGGATTACAACATGCAAGTATCTCAAACACTGCAGACAAAACTCATGATGAAGTACACAAAAGCTGGAGATAAAAGTATTCTTCATCAAGACAAGATATGCAGACCACTCTCAATAATACTGGAGTGATCACAGAAACTGGGAGAGGTGCCTTATGACAGCAGGAAAGCAAATGTCACTCTCACCTCGGAAGAGCACAAGAAGAAGGACCTAGGGAACCACAGACTGGTCAGATTCACCCTGATCCATGGAAAGGTGATAGTCCTAACCAACTGGCCCCAGGTGACCCAGCTAGAGAAGTAGGATTGGGTAAGATGATGTCCAGAGGTCTCTTCCAATCCCAACTGTTCTGTGCCATTGTGGTACAGACTTCATGTCCAAGAGTGTCAGACTAATTCTGCCTCTGCCCATACGGACACCTGATCAATGGTTCTTCAAAATTACTTTCTTGAGAGCAAAACTGAAATTTTTAACATGTTTTCAGACACTACTGATTCCTTTTCTGCTTTCTCCCACATTTTGTCCTCCCCCAGATGCACCATAAAGAAGTTTTTTCATCAGCAAAGGTGGACAGTCAGACATATCTTGAAATCCATTACAGACTCAGATACTGACAGTGATTTCAAATTGAAAATGTCCCAAAATGTATAGATAGTGGTAAAAATTTCTTCAGGCATCTTTTCTCCTCCCCAGTGCTCCACAATGTTCCCAGGTACAACAGTTCTCTGCCAGCCATTAAAGTCAGAAAAAGAAATAAAATAAAAAAGCTGCACCACTAGTATTTCTGTTCAATTATCCCCCTGAAAGTTTACAATAATCATGAAGATAAATCTTGATCATTAATTAATTAATGAAATTACCACAAATAAGCAGTGCTGGAAGACACTTTTAAAAGTCAGTTACTCCATTCTCTTGCCCCAGCACAGGACCAGTTACACTTGTGTCTCCTCTAACAGGCGTTTTCCAAAACCTGCTCCTTAAGATTTTCACAGCTTCCATACAAACCCTAAACAAACTATGCAAGCATTTGAAGTTTTCTTTCCATTGAAGATTTTCCCTACCAAGCTGAGTCCTCCCTAACACAACTTCAGTTTACTCCTTTGTCCTGCACCACCAGAGGCATTGAAAAGAAATTATTTCCTTCCATTTTTCAGCAACATTCTGCATAATTAAAGATTCATCCATCTCCTTCATTCCCTGGGATTTTCTCTTTGGGAGGCTAAATCACCTCACGTGTTTGATTCTTTCCTAATACATATGATGTTTCTTAGACATCTAATTATTTATTCTTATTACTTTCCACTGAATTACAACAGCTCCCCATAGTTTTTGAACAGTAGTGCCCAAAGCAGGACACATCATTCCAGGCAAGACCTTACCAAAGCTTAGCAGTGTAAAACTTTTTCTCAGTGCTTCCTGGCTACTGTCTGTACATCCCTGTTTGACACTAATCACTTCCACGATAT
>JAWWEV010000083.1:131641559-131654698 GCA_035583235.1 Hafferia zeledoni | reverse complement strand
TATTCTTATTACTTTCCACTGAATTACAACAGCTCCCCATAGTTTTTGAACAGTAGTGCCCAAAGCAGGACACATCACTCCAGGCAAGACCTTACCAGTGTAAAACTTTTTCTCAGTGCTTCCTGGCTACTGTCTGTACATCCCTGTTTGACACTAATCACTTCCACGATATTGGCTACAGTTCAAGTCACACACTATTATGGCTCTCTAATTCTCTGCCAAAGAACATCTCCCTACACCATTTTCCTTTGTCCTGTGTCAGCCATACAAACCACCTCTACATAACTACACCACTTTGCATTTATCCTCTTTCATGGCATCATAACATTATAACCATAACTTGGGGGTTTAAGGATAATTTTTCAATATAATTCTTCCACTAGATGTTACACTTCTCTCAGTCTTGTGCTATCTGTAAATTCAGTGAGTATACTAATTCATTATTTTGTTAATTATATAATAAAAACACTGAACAAAGCCAGTTGCCAAAGAGATCACTGTTCGAAAAAATCTTTCTATAACAATGGTAACAGTTTATAAATAGTTTTTGTCAGCTGTAACTGTTTACACTGTCTATATGGTATTTTTGGTTTCTTGAAAGGCATGTGCTTCATATGTACAAGCAGAAAAAACTTTGCTGGTTTAAGGGAACTGGGAACAAAAACGAGGTACTGAGGTGTTGTGAACAAAATGTAATATTGTCAGTATCTAACAATAATCAATAAACAAAAAACAATTACTAATATTATATACAATTTTATAAGAACTTAAGTGAGAAAATCACAAACAGAGCTCAAAATAATACACTGCCTTACAGAATATCAATTTTATGTCCTAGTTTTCCATTTCAATTTGTGAACATTTCTCACTGTGTATTCTCAAAAGACATTGCACAGCTTTCATGACCTACAAATATGAAGTTCCACTTAAATATACATATTAAAAAATAAACTAAAACTGATTCTGCCTGGAAAATAATTAACAAGTTATACACAGGTTGTGCATGAGTTCAAAAGCAAAAATTTCTTTTATCATCTGAACTTACCAAGCATTCACTTTTAGTAGAAAGAACAACAACTTTAAACTTAATTGTTTAAAACTTAGGTAGTATCAGAAGTCACATGTTAATAATTTGAAAACTTGGAATAATAAATATTTTTTACTTTGTCTTTATGAAAGGAATATGTTCAGCTCCATGCTTTAAGTTCTACTCTAAGACTGAATGTCCTAGCTTTGCCAGTTTCTGTTAAATCTTAAAATTTTCAAGTAGCAAAAAAAGTGCTGACTTAACAGCATAAAAGGTCCATGGATGAAATGTAGGCCTCATCAAAGTCAAAATTTTCTCAATTTTGACTGACCCAAAATTTCACCTTTTATCTGCTAAAGTTCAGAAACTTTACAGATATTTTAAAAGCATGAAAAAATTAAATTCCATTTTCCTGGTCATTAGAAATCTCTTCATACATATTATGTAGATTCTTATAGCATTCTATGCATAAACAATATCACAAATACCATGCATGTGCATAGAGATGCTATAGATAATACTACATGTCTTGTCATTCCAGTTCATCATGCACAGTAAACACATCACTTCACTGCAAGTTTCATATATGAAACAACTGAAAAAAAAAAAAAAAGAAAAAGAAAAAAAAAGTGAAAAACCCAAACTACAAATGAAGCAACAGTAACTCCTTAAATTGTACTCTGATGTAACCACTTAAGTTACTGGTAAGGACAGTAAAACCTGATTTTCAGTTTTCCCTTTGCAAATGAGGAGTTGGTAAGCAAATGGTGTTCACCTTGTAAAATGCCCTCAGCTGAACGTTCTAAATGGGCAATTATTTCAAACATATTCTCCAGTATGTTCTAATGCTATACAGACATTACTTAGGCTACAGAGAGCAGCTTACTTACGTCTGGGGCTCCTTTTCATTTTGCTGCTTTTGCTGTGGTTGAAGAACGTTATTTACCAGCTCAGTGATCCCACTAAAGGGAAACCACCTGTTTAAACAAGCAAATAATGTGACTGAATAACCAGTAAAACCACACTAGTTTAAATGTTTTCTCATCCAACATTAGTAGAAATACACAGGTGGAAAAGCCAGAGCCAATGGGAATGTCAGCTGCAGAACTAAGTCAGCCACTAAGGAGGTGAGGGAAGTAAAGTTTTACAGTTCACCAGTTCACAAGCAGGCAGCAAGAACCTACATCCAGCTAACATGTGGATGGGGTAAGAAGCTGCAGGCAGCTTTCTTACAAGCCAGTCAGGAAGCAGATGACAAACTACCTGCAGCCTATCAGGTATCAGTGAAAACTGATACCATCAAAGGTGCAGAGAGCAGAATACGGCAAAGGTAGAAAAGTCAAGCCTATTGCGTCTTTAAGGTATTTTACTTACTGTGTCGACTGTGGTTTTTGCTCTTCTTTGACCCTAAAAAGATAAGTTTGCACAACTGAGTGCAACATGTTGTAAAACAACTACCCTGAAGTTCTAAAATTTGTATCAAATGGCAGGGAAGAGTTCCTACTTTGAGGTACAAGGATTTCCTTTAGTATTTGTTGTATGTTTATATTAAGTTGTACTCTGGGTTTATTTCCATTTAGGATTATAAAGAGGGAATGCTGAGTATAACAAACTTTTAGTTATAAAATTAAATCTCTAATTTTCCATAACTGACTTCCCATCTTTGCATGTAATATCTTGTTAAAACATTTCCAGCAATGCATTCAGCTGTAAATGCAAAGAAAGGTACTTTGATCATGTAAATTACAATCTATTTTATTTTTATTTACAACCAAACTGCCTATCATAGTTTAAGTTAAATTTGTAACATGTAACATGACATTTAAAATACAATATCCTAATATAATAGATTAAAGGAAAATCTGCACTATATTATTAAACTGCAGTGATGTCAGGACCTGCAGACAGTGTAACTCTAAAAATTAAGGAAGGAAAGCTAAGAAATTTTACTCTTGGGTGACCTTTACTAGGACTTTCTTAAAGAAATAACTAGATAATACATACAGTAGGTCTGTTTAGTACCAATTAATATTTGGCCACTCTTTTTAGGAAAATATTCCATCTGAAATACATGCTTAACTTGACTGAGCAGGCTGATGCTCTGTACCAAACCCAAGAACAGAGACAGGAATATTTACATCCTCTAATTGCAGGTATTGGTCTTAAATATCAAAGTAGAATCAACCTTCCCTGTTGTTTTTTGTTCAAAAAAACCCTAAAATGTTCCTAAATGGATATCCTGGATGTCTCTACGGGGAATACTCTCACCTAACTAAACAGAAAGTGCAGGGTCATAATTTAGGTGCATGCTTAGGGTTGCACAGAAAATTAAAGTTCATCAAAATAGCTCCACATGTCCTCCACTATATGATATGACAGGGAATATCTCCATAAACAGGATTCAGTGACTACACAAGAACTAAATAAGTAGATGACAAGAAATGCTAAAATCATATGAAAACTGACCACACAAAAGAAAAATTGAACATGCAACACACAGGAAAATGTCTTCAAGCACAGTTTTACCTCTTCAGCACTTCAGAAATTTATATACAAAGAAATGCTCCAATACAAAACAAACAAACAAATAAATAAGCAATCCCACAAAACCAAGCAACTATGTTAAAAAAATATTAAAAATGTGAAAATAAAAATTTCTCATGCAGTTGCAATTTCACTCTACCATGCATCATAATCATAACATTATCTTTAACCAAGAGAATCCACACTAGTTTTTCAACACATAAAGTCAAAGCTGGAGGAGTGGGAGGGACAGGGAGTCAAAGCATTTCTGTACTTTTTTCTCTAGGTAACTCAGGACATTTAATTTACATCACCCAAAATTATATGCCTTAAAGCTCTATATGGTCAGCTGTGAGAAAGAAACACTCCCAGACAATAATTCAGAGCTACCAAGTTGCATACATAGAACTAGACAAGGTAAATGTGACCTCCCTGAGAACCAGATGAGGAAAACTGAATATACCACTAATCCTTACACTCTGCTCCATACATGACTTCCAAACATACTTAGTGGACACTTTTCAGCTATTACTTCATCATGAACTCTTCTATTGAAGAAGGAAATTCGAGCCCTTCACATAATTACAACCAACATCTTTCAGATTACAACCGACATCTTTCCTTTGGATAGTGACCATGTTTAATATTGTTTCACATGTGGAACTGAGATCAGGATAGTGTAAAATCAAGATTGTAATACTGCACATACATTCTAAGTGTGCAGTTCAAGATTCTGGTAGGTTTTTTCAACAGGATCTAGCATCTTTACATAATGGTATGTATCTGGTGACTTCAATTGCAGCTGCAAACCCTTGGTATTTTTAAAAGTCTTACAATCAGTTCTTAGTTTTGCACCATTAAATAAAACACACTGTCCATTAGCAGACACTTTGAATACCTGCATTTAAAATTATTTTCTCAGCATTTTATAGGAACACTCTGTTCTAAGTCGGCACGTAATTTGACCCTACAATTCAAAATATTTCTCTTATAAATTAATCTTTTCTCCTCCCACAGTATTGTCTCATTCACTATATACTTTCCAACACTGCAGTTATGTGAGGACAAGAGCTTCCATTATTATATAACAGTGACGCATTCCTTGAGCACTCTCCATACATCCTTCAGTCGCTGGATTAGGCAATGATCTTCCTTGAATTTATAATGAGCATGGAAGGCAAACTACAATTTGAAAAGAAATTATGAAAAAAATCCATTGAATAGATTCTACTGTATGAAATTAAACAAACATTGACCTTGTGGATCAACAGGCCTGAACCTTTCAGGTGTACAGCACAGGTATTTATCTTTCAAGGTCAGAGAATGGATAGACATTCTGAATCTAAAGCAGAAAACCACAGACTCATTTCTGCAACTTTCCTTCCAAAAGACTCTTCATTCAGATGAAATTGGAAGTTGTAGCAACTGATAGAAATAATGATATATTAAATACACAGAATGCATTTTTAACACTGCTGTTGTTTAAATATTTTTTCTAAACAGAAAAGGCCTGAAGAGACTCCAGATACTTGAACCCTGTCTACATATACACATACAGTTTATCTCCTCTGGTTACAAGAATTGCTTTGTGTTTCACTGGACTTGTACTCCCATATTTATGCATTGCTTTCTCCCCTCCTTTCAAAAATTGTCAACTAATAATTGATTAAAAGTGTATTGCAAGGTCAGAAAAATCCCAAAGCTTCATTTTCTCAACACCCCAAATGAAACACCCTAAGCAGTACAATTACATTCTGCTTTTTCCAGACTACCTCTCTTCATTTTACCTTCCTATGCCTTTTCAATCCTATCCACCAAGAAGATAGCCAGTTCTCATCGTTCACTAGAAACACACTCTAATCAATACCTATTTACTACAACGAACAACGGGCTGCAGATATATCAGTGACTGAGACAACACATTTTATCAGTGCAGAATATGAAATATTTTATCACCTATTCTAATATTTTGAGGAGTCTGAAGCTCTTTTCACAATTTGTCGCCTTTTTTTTCCCCACAGGTTGTAACTGCATACACTCCTTCATTTGAAAACAAGCCAGGATTTTTCTACTTTCCAACACGAATTTTTGCACCTTGGACTTTGTTACCAGGAACCTCTGCACTTGGATACATACATAGCTCCATTACTCCTGTCGTCCTCCACAAGACTACACAGTGCAATACCAGACCCCTTTGATCTTTTCCAGTAGTTAGAATCATTAAGTAAGATCTCAAGCCTCAGTGAACACTTTTTGATGTTAGATCCTCTCCATGTACTAAAAATTTCCTCAAAGATTAAGGCTATTCCCACTGGCACAGAGAATGAATAGAACAGAACAAAAAGAAGAGAACAAGAAAAATGGAAGTAGGAAACAAAGTAATGAAAAGAACAACACAAAAATTATTCCTTTAGACTCCAAATATTTTTCTATTTTTAAATCTACTGCCATCAGTAAAAGCTCCTCTCTAAAATCTACTATGCCCAAACCATAAAACATTCTTTCCCAAAGATACATTGGATGCAGGTAAACAAACAACACTCTTGTTATCAGAGCTCAACTCTACTTTTACATACTTGGACTCATAGCCACAAAAACATGTAGGCAGAATTCAGGGGCCTCAATCCATGAAAATGACCCTTAAAACACACTCTACACCTCCAAGATATTTGAAATGAAACAGGTATCCTTCTCAATGCAAAACTAATGAAAATATTTTAATGAAGGTATGTAACTGGCTTTCTCTGCAATTTATATATTCCAATTCTCATACTATAATAACCATAATTTCTAAAAGTATCTACCATCAGCAATATTGTTTAATATAGAACAACTTCCTCCCCTTCAACTTACATCCTAGAAGATAGCACTGAAAAAAATAGCACTTAAAGAAAAAATGATAAAATTCTAAACTCCTTTCCCTCTCCCTTCCCTGTGTCTCACATTCTTTCTCACAAAAAAAATGGCCTTCAGTACATAACTATATCCAAACAAGTGCAGGGATGGCCATTCCCCTGATCTAACTAGGGATTGCACTGAAAAAGGGGGAAAATTATCAGCTCCAGCCACATTCAGAGGTTTCCACCACCCTGTCTTGGAATGAAAGGTGCATTAACCCATTTTCCTAGACTGCCTACTGTGGACTATTTCTTTTCTATTTTTGTATCTTTTTAACAGTGTTTCAATTATATGCCCTGCCCCAAATGCCAAATGATTGGTTGCAGTGACTGCAGTGACTACACTTACATATTGGAAGGGAAGACATGACACATGCACGACATATAATTTTGCCTGCACCCAGTCTTGACTAAACAGTGGCATTAACACATGCAGTCAAATACCTGTACAATCAACTATTTTCTTGAAAGAGGGCATGTCTACAGATTAATTAAGTTAAATTATGTAAGTATGTTTAACTCCAAGAAAAGAGAGATAAGGAGGTCAAATAAATCCATGCCAATTGCATAACTGTAAAATATTTATATATTACCTGAACTGATTGTCTGCATTGATTAATCTATTGTTGCTATAAGAACATACACTTTAGAACATGTAGCTTCACTATTTTTGATCAAAATTAAAGTGTTTATTTTATTTTAATTCAGAGAGTATATGTAGTTAAATTGAGAAGGGTCTTATTTTGAACAATAAAGTAAAGTCTTTCCAATGAAATATTTTCCTGAATATTTAAACAAGTGATTTTCCTGAATAATTTTTGTTTGTTTGTAACAAAAATACCAGCAGTTTCCACAAATACATCTGTGAGATCAGTAGCTGAGGGGTAATTTAACATTTGACATTAGTGAAAAAGAAGGGGAAGAAGTTGGCTACTTGGGATAGAAACAATACCTGTAACACAAAGTAAATTTAAAACCCATCTAAATCCAAGCTGAAGAGGTTAAACATCCCTGAAGTCCAAACTGAAGTTATCTTAAAGATACAGGACAAACAACAAGAAAGCCCCAAACACACTTTACAGATAAGCACAGACATGAACATGATCCTGCATAACAGCATAGGCTGAATGAGGTCCTTGAGTGAATCTCAGATAAACATCACCCATAAACATAACAAATTCTGTGAGATTAAGACTACTCTGATATTTAGATGATAATTAGAAATGGGGTGGTTTTGTCTAAGGTTCCAGACAAACAAGGAACTAGTATCTATTTATAAAATGTGGTTAGCTGCAACCAAAAACATAGTGTTCAAAAGCCCTGTACTTTCAACTCTAAAACTGAATAAATTGACAGCATGTTTTGATTAATTCAAAACCAGCAAAATAAATCAGACTCTGCTTGTCTTAGGATATTAACTCTTCAGGGCAAAACATTTCCTGTCATTTGTGTCAGAGTAAGAGAAAGAGACACCGTGTTCTGTGAAGGAAAGCTCCCTCACTGCTCACACATTTCCTAGCTTGGCCAGACTTCTTCCTTGCTGTTTGTTATGGTGTTGAGAGTAAAACCGTAACAATACATGTCAAACTCGCAAATCAGCACATGAGAAAATGACTGTAGTACAACTGTAATAAAAAATAAATTCTACACTGAACAGTGCCCATTATATGTACAGTTCCAATAATTAATTCATGGATCAATGCCCTCTTTTGAAGGTTATCCAAAATTGCAAGCGGGAGGCCCAGACCAGGGAGGTGATACTAAAAGGTCGATGTTAAAAATCTAGTGTTTGTCCAAACATACCACATAGTTTAAAATGGGCTACTACAGCTTCTTTCTATATTTAGCAAGCAAAAGATATTTTGGTTATCATAGAGTAAGTAGGAATTTCTAAGCCAGAATTTGTAAGCCATCAACATTATAATTTGTTGCCATGTGGAATATGCCAGCTGCTTCCTGCTTGGGTACCATGTGTCTGCTGAAGGAATGAGGCTTGCACAAAAATTTGGAAAAACAAAAATTATAAAATAATCATTAATAGAAAGTCTTGTATCAAGCAAAATTGTCAAAGAGGGACAACTAAAACATCTAGAAGACTGTACAAACAAGGTTAACAATGGACACCTATTGGGTGAAGGTGTGTCTTTCAGTCTTAAAATTCCAGAAGTTTTTTTTCAGATTGACACGTTAATAACTTTCTTGAATTAGGAGTTTCACCAGTTTGATTTTCTCTGGGTAAATTGTCCATTACCTGTCAGTTGTTCATCTCTCATAACATATGTAACAGTCTCAAGATCAGACCAGATAACTTAAAGCGTGTAAAATCAAAAATTAGCCTCTGTTAGAAATGCAGTAAGAGCAAAACAAAGATCAAATCAATGCATATAAAGGATGTCAAGGGCAGTAGTTAGAAAGAACATGCAAGTTTAAAGAATCCTTAAGCCATAGTAAATATTTCTTCAATATAAGTTTCCCTATTAAGTTTCAATTGCTCATTTAAAGAGCAGTTAGTATTATGTAATTCTTCACTAGAATGAATTTCCAAATCCAATTTCAAGGACGTGAGATACAAGTAAATACCTCCTTGAATTTAATCATTTTGTTCTGTCAGTGGCCTCCTTTTCTCACAAAAAAGGGCAACGTTCATACAAATACCCCTTTTAATCTCTTTAAGAAACTCCATTGTGAGAAAATAATCATCTGCCCTACTGTGTGTTTGGTCACACAGATGTCTCTCTCACACCATCTGAACAGCCCTGACTTCTCTCTAAGCTCAGTGCTCAGACCATATAGAGGCTGAAAAGCCTCACATGGGACCCTGACACCTCTTCAAGGCCTCTAGATAAGCAGCAAATGCCCTGACTCACCATGCTGAGCTTTAAGCACATGCATACTTCAGTTCAGGGGAGGCAAAATGGTTTTATTTGGATTTAATTTTTTCTCTCCACTTTAATAAGTGTTAATCTCCTAAAACCTGCAGTTATGTGGATATTTCAGGCAGATGATTTATGGAGAATAAAAAAAATATCAACCTGAGATAGCAGGTGCCAAATCAGAAAAAAATACTGAACTTTTGTCTCATTTTCCAAGAAGAAACAGAGGAAAAATTGTCCAATTGTCACATAACATTTGTTACTAAACACAAATGTGTGTAATTATGGATTCCTTCTAGCAAGTCTCAGGTGACATTTGGATTGAAAAATGTTTGAGGTACAGATAGTACTACAACCCAAACTCCTAACAAAGATTCATTTTTGACAGCTAGAATTCATTTCAATGTATCTATTTTTAAATAAAATTAAAGAAAATTCGAAACACCTTTTACTTTCTTATTGTTGGTAGTTTTAAGTTCATCAGATTTTGGGTTTGTTTGTGTATTTTCCTGTATTTTTAAGAACAGTTTAACAAATTGGATAAAAAACAGTTAACTGGATAAAAAATTTTCCTCGATACAATCATTAAGAAAAAATACTCTGGTTTTATAGCTCATGTTATTTTTTAAAAACACAATTTCTCTACAGGAGTGCAGGAATAGCACCCAGATCTTAGGTCTCCCACTGTAATCATGTAGCATCTGTGTAAAGAGACAAAAAAACAGGTTTCAAGTCTTGCCTACAGGATGTGGGAAAGGTACTGCAGTAACTGCACTATGGTAACACACAGGGGCACAATACTACACAAAGTTGAGTAAATCTATAATCTCCAAACACAATTTCACAAGACTGAACTTCAGTAACAGATAATCAAATAGAATATTAGTTGTCATCCTATGGTTGCTTTTCTTAAAAAGCACCCCCAAAAGGCAATTTTTCTTTTTTTGTTCTTTTTTTTTTTTTTGAGGGAAAGGTTTAAATAATTTAAAGATAATATTCATCATACGGTTTTTAAAGGGATTTTTATTTCACTGTCTGGATCACAACTTTCCTTACAAAATGCAATTTCTATTAACTCTGTATTGGAAAGGTGAAACTTTATTTTTTACTTATGCTTCAAACTGTTTTGCAATTAACTGAAATGCCCAGTGAACTAAGACAAAGCAGAAAACCTAATTTTAAAATTGATACAAAAGCTAGGATACTGGAATCAAACACAAGTAAGACCTTTTCAGAACACTAGTTCAATTCTACATAATATATTTCAAATATTCTCCAAAAGCATGGCCTGATGAGCAATAAATGTACAGATGTGCAATGTAAATAGAGTTTCACTTTAGAATAAACCCCTAAAAAAATGGCAGTTTTCCCTAAGGCATTTGCAGTGCTTTTGGGTTGGTTTTTTACTTCTTCAACAGTAGATGGCATTCCAAGCATCTCCTGCAGAAAGTGCTTCCACAGATGCTTGTACTGTCACCAGCTGCTACAGTGAAATATGTAACCTTGGGCTCAGCTGCTAGCAGGTGAATTAAACAAAAATTAACTTTAACTCTGTAATTAATTTAAATTCATTGGTAATTACTTTGGACTTGATACATTATTTTGCCTGTTAAATAACAATTTTATAACATTATTATTGACAAGATGCCAGGTGAAAATGGCATACACTAAAGTGCTTAGAAACTACACAGCAGATGATAAGTTAGTATTTCTCAGACATTAAATTGCATGAAAGGAATGCAGATTTCTTCCAGACTGCAGGCAATCCTAGAGAAGGACTACTTGCAGAGGATATAACAGGACCAAAAATAACAAATACATGGATTTGTTCCTGTTGCCTTCAAAAGCAGCCTAACAGAGAGCCCCTGTGTGGGGCGGATTTCTATCCTGCACTGCCTCGCACAAGAAGTTCTGGATCGCTGCTGTATAATGACCACGGGTACTGGCAGCACAAGCACTGCATCTGGAGGGCTGGTGTACTAAAAGGAAACACACCTTCTGCTATGACAAAAAGATTAGAATCTAGGATTTCAACAGGAAATGAAAAAACAGCAGAAGAGAAATAAATGAAAAATACAACAGTAATGCAGTCTATTGTTCGATATAAATTTTGTGGTAATGTTTTCAAATAGTCAATTTATCAGGAAATCATTTGGGT
This sequence comes from Hafferia zeledoni, assembly GCA_035583235.1. NCBI lineage: Eukaryota > Metazoa > Chordata > Aves > Passeriformes > Thamnophilidae > Hafferia > Hafferia zeledoni. Next base: position 131,643,220 of record JAWWEV010000083.1, on the reverse strand, counting down.
TTGGTGATTTTCTCTTGCTGTTTATATAACTTGAGACTTAGAATTTTTTATTATTAAATTAGATTAATATTTTATATTACATATTTTATATAAATTATATATATAATATATTATATATTACATATTATATTATGATGTCATTCTACTATTATTAAGATCTCTTTTATGAGAATAAAACATAAAATAGTGGGGTTTTTCCTGAGAATATATTTAGTTGAATAAAAATATAAATGGGAATACTTTTAGATCACTTTGAGTTTCTGTTTATATATTCTACAGAATTTATTAGTTTATATCTGAAAATCTCTGGAAATTACTGTGATGTAATCTCATCTGTTTGTGACATAATCTCTCTGCCCAAATGAGATTATTGAGGTAAATGCAGTACCCAGTTTACATGCTACTGAAAGAAGGCACAAGTGGTTTTCTTTAAAAACAGTTGTCTGGTAATTCATTTGATGCCCAGAAGAGCTAGAATCATATATAGAATATTGTTATAAACTCTCTGCATGACCAGATATAGTAACAGTTAACAATAGTAGAAATGTTCTTTTACAATAGTAGAACTGTTCTTTTCCATTGGTTTTATAAGCCTGAACCAATGTTCCCCTAAGAAATGTTTCAGTGTATCTTTGTTCAGAATGGTTTGCTATTTCTGTCTACATGTCTCTTTTTATCAATACTCTTTTGGGGTTTGTTTGCTATTTTCACCTTTATTTTACAGTGAACTAAAGTTAGATAATACTTGGAACTCACCAGGTTTTTTCCAGATTTTTTTCTGATTCTTTTTCTCCATGCCCTTGTCTCGTACTCATTGCCTCAGTAAGACTCTCCTTGTTTGAGGAGTTTATTTAAGTTAATAATTTTTGTGGACACTTTTATTTCTTGTGTTGTACAAATGCGTTAACTAAAAGCAAGCAAAGTGATCCCAGAGCTATACCGGGGAAGCCAATTAAACTGGAGGGTTGTACTTCCCTGCTGAGCAGACTTTATGCTCAGGAGAGGAACATAATCCAATTCCATGAGCACAGCCAGCTTTGAAACTACTCACAAATTTGCATACTTTCCATTCTCTACACTTAAAATCTCCAGCTTTAATGGTTTTAAAACTGATTTTCAAAGAATACTATCTAAGGAAATAATATCCAAAAAAAAAAAAACTTTTGCAGAACACATTGGTGACATTAATCTTTAACAGTTGTTGTTTTGGGGGGTTTTTTTGGCTCAGAATTAAAATTCTTTCAAATAGTTTTCATATCACAAATTGCACACTAAGCAGAAGCTTAAAAGCATTTCTGTGATCTGCTATAAAAATTAATTAAAATTATTTCTTTCATCCAAAATGTAAAGGCCTCTGATAAAAAGTCCTTAGCCTCTACAAAATATCTTGCCTTGGCTGAGAATGCCAATAGTTTTAAAAGCTAAAACTGTATCAATCATTAACTATTGTAATAATTTTGATTAATTTTCATTCATTTCTGCCACATATGGCTTGGACAAGTGTACCCTCTCCTGGATTAGGAGCTGGCTGGAGGGTCGGGCCCAGAGAGTGCTGGTGAATGGGGCTGCATCCAGCTGGCATCTGGTCACCAGTGGTGTTCCCCAGGGGTCTGTGTTGGGTCCAGTCCTGTTTAACATCTTTATTGATGATTTAGATGAGG